>CM045995.1:498800-1053800 GCA_025175895.1 Wurfbainia villosa
AAAGTGTATAAATAAACATGCAACTGTTTACGATAATACGTTACTACGTCGTCAGTTATGGACAGTTAACTATTTTGAAATAAATTCAAGCTTAAAATTTTTTTTATTAACTGCTAAATTGATTGGTGCAAAAGATTCATTCGTCCTAAACATTTTCATCCGCTGATCCTTAGTCAATAAAAAAATAAATTATAAAAAATATATTGTCCAATTCAAAATTAATTTGATAGAATAAACATCTCAATAAACTTACAATTTTCGAAAATTTATTCTTGCTCATTGGTATAATAAATATTCAAGTTAATACTATGACAATTACAGATCAATAATCAAATAAATTGCTCGGGAGTAGGACGTCCATATAATTTCTTTGGTACCTCTAATTTTTTATTATATTTATAAAAAAATTTCTTTCAATTGAAATGAAATGTTCTAAAATATTGAATTATTAGACTCTATCCTCAGAATCAACTGAGACTATTTAATACCAACTAAAAAAATATCATTGTAAAATAATTTATTTATCTAAGACATTGGACATATCTTATAGGAATGGTCCGATCGTGTCGTCGGATTTAATTACTAAATCACGAATACTTCTTTGATATACCCTAATGATTGATTGAGATTTTATCTAAAATTATTTAGCATCCCGTTAAAAGATCCGTAAGGTTAGATCCATGATCTCTAAGATTAATTGGGCCGAAAACTAAGACATCAGTAATAAAAATCTATCAATCGATACTAAAGAACAAAGAATAAAAATATTAGATGTCAATAAATACATAACTTATATCTAAACATATAATATAAAAATAATTTAAAATTTGAAATAATATTCAATAAAAACAATAACATAAAATTGAAAATAATATAGGATTTCAAATTTATTGATCCTTTTTAAATTTTTTTTTTTATTTAACTAATCTAAATAAAAAATGATAAAAATAAAATAGACCTCATAAATTTCATACTACGAGGAGGTGTGAGTAATACTCACTAAAAGGTATTCTGTAATATATATAAAAAATTAAAATAGTCAATTTAACAGTTTCCATTGATTGGAGGCGATTTTGTGCAGGGGTGATTGGCCCTCGTCCAAAGTCCAAAGATTTTTTTTCAAAATTTATAAGGGAAGGAGCCTAATTTTTATTGAAAAATATATTTTTTATTTATAAAAGGGGTCATTTTTATTATTTTGCCCAGGGTCCTAAAATAGCGATGACCGACTCTGCCACCGACCTGTCTCTTATGAGGGAAGGAAATCACTGACATGGTGGCCAAAATACGTGTGGGTCATCTAAATCCAGAAAAGAAATTTAGACCTCTTTCAAAATCGAACAACATATCTATAAACACCATCATGCCTTAGTCACCACGTCATTTTTGTGGAGACTCACTAAAGAGCATTTAACATGAGATAATTGAGAAGTCATTCATTATCCAAGATTAAATGATTATTATTGAACATTTACAAATGTACTAATGAGGTGATCTTTGAACTCATGAAGCCATTAATATTATTATATGTAGGTAACTACTCTATGGATGACTATCTATATTTTCATATTCTCTTATATAAATTTTTTGTGTGAAGTATAGAATAAAGAGTCTCGTGAAAGAGAAAAATAAAGGGAGAGTGCAAGAGCGTATAGATTATACATAGAAGAGATTGCAAGTGTATATAATCGATACTTGTGATTTCTATACTTGTCTTTTATTAAGCAGAACATCTCTATTTTTGTTGAGTAGACAAGCTCATATTAATACCTATATAGTAAAAAAAAAAAATATTTTTTTAAAGAAATTTTTATTCTACACCATAAACTTTTGCTTCTCCTTTTGAAATGCTGATGGGATTTTAAAATTTTATCACCCTACCCCACCAAGATTCATCAGAATGATTAACGGACTCTTCCGTTTTTATTCCGGAACACCTCTTATTTCGTTTCGGAATGATCATAATATCGTCTCTTTCTTTCTTTTTTAGCCTTTGTCAACTCTCGTTTTCTCTCTTGGTCAATTTCTTGCCGTGGAACATTGTGAACTGAAAATCTAAAACTGCATAAAACGTTTCAGTTCTAGAATATCTGTTCCAAACGTTCTGCATCCGTTCTTACGAGGCAAACTAAGTTTACTTTTTTTTTTTTTAAAATACAAATATATTTTTTTAAAAATGGACTATTTCCTTAACGAAGGTCTAAACTTTTGCTGGGAACTCAAGATCGAAGAAGCTCGAAGTAAAACTATCTCATGCTTATTTTCAATGCTCAAAATCTGCCTGCACGATGAGATAAGAGTGAGCGCCACGAAGAATTGTAGGTAACAAGATGAAATAAACACAACGAGATCAGCAATGTTCTCGAGCAGAGAAACTTCGATTCCAACGTGCTTAAACATCTGGAACAGGAACACAGGCAAGAGAAGGGAAATCGAAACCAAAAAAGCCAGAGACTACGATATGCCTCGCCAAAATGCCTTCTCCACGCACACAAAAAGGTTTTTTTTTTTTGGCTACTCACGTGTTAAATTTAGACTCGTGCATCCCAGAGGCATCCGGCGGCGGCAGCGGACGATTTCAACAGGATATCCTCCACTTCAGGTGGTGGATTCAGCCCCATGGCGTCGGCCCGCTCCCATCGATCCAACCGGCTGAGCCCGATGCAGGGGCCGTACCTCATGTCCATATCGAATTGCCGCAGCTTCTCGTCCTCGCCCTCGCCGATCCCCGCGGCCTGGTATGCCTTATTGCGCTCCGCATCAGAACCTGTCGGTTCAGATAGCGAGCCCTGACGACGAGATATGGTAAAAAGACACCCGGAAGGTAAGAAAGTACCGTAGAAGGGGGACGGGACGGGATCCGCGAGGGAGAGTGCGACGACGGGAGATTTCCCGGCGATGCTCCGCTTGGAGGAGGGCTTGGCGATGCCGCCTTTCTTCTTCTGGCGATAGAAATTCTTCAGGCCGCTCGGCGCCATCTCCCCCCGTCTCGATCGTTGCCTTCTGCGATAAGAAAAGGGGTATCGCCGTCCGCTTATAGCAACGCGCTTTGAGATCGTGTCGTAGCTTCGAGATGCAAATTTGAATTTTGAATCGCCTGAGCGATCCGCTGCGCTGCTGGATCTCCGGACGTTAACGCAGGCCGAATCGACTCGTGCGAACCGGTCCGTGTGCGTAAGAGCTTCTAGTGGATAAATATAAAAAAATAAGTTTTAAATAAATAAATATTAATTCTCAAAAATTTAATTTTTTTAAATATCGATCGATATTTTTTTTTATATTTATCATTTAAGATTTTAATTTTTCTTCTCTATTGATAAAGACAAAAAACACTAATATGAATTTTTTAAAACGATATTATGCATATAATCTAATAGAGAGAATTATGCAAAAAGGATCGTATGAAAATATTATCTTCATCATGATTTATAATTTTATTTATAAATATTATTCATAAATAATTTATAATCTCTATTTATAAATACTACGAATTAAGAGACCATATATGTAAATAAATATAAATAAATGAATATAAATAATTTTTTATCAAATTAAATATCAATTTTGCTCTAGACCACGTAGAATATAGCCATACTATGATTTTTTTAATCAATTAGGTATTTGATTTTAATCAACTTAATATTAGGAACTTTGCATTATCAATATTTCATGTTTCTTAATATATAAAAAACAAATTAATAGGTTGGATTTTGTTAGTAAAAAAAATATTCTTTATTATTATTTTTTAGAATAACTTTTTTTTAAAAAAATATATTAAAATAGCATCCCAATATATTTTTATTAAAAAAAATAATTTTATTATAACAACTATATTATAATTGATACAATGTATTATAATTATTTGTAATTTAACTTATCGATATCACAAAATGTTTTTATATTATTTTTTTACGAAATTAAAAATATTTAAAATTTAATTTAAATACTTTTAAAAAGTTATTTTAATATTATTATATTAACTATAATACTATATTATTTATTATCTGATCCCAAAGGCCTCTAGAAGGCTCAACCATCCAGAACCCTTGATAAATTATAAATTAGTTATAGATTAAAAATAATAATTTTAATTTTTTAACCTAAATTAGTTATAGATTAAAAATAATAATTTTAATTTTTTAACCTTAAGTAATTTAATTATCCAGGGCCAAAAAAATTTTAAAATCCGTTTTAAACCATAAATTGTAAAACAAAATAGGGTTTAAAAAAATACAATGTAAAAATTGTGATATGGTAACACGGTCATAAAAATTACAATTTGTTTTTTTTTTGACAATTTAAGTCACTTTCAGTCAATCAAGAGCTACATATGTTAAAGAATTTTTTTAATTATTATACTTCATCGGATTCGAGATTTTTTTTCTTAGCTTGGTGAGGGTCATTGGTGTAGAAATTGATTAATAATGAATCATGTGCATTTACTTTTTAATATTCTTTTATATTAATTATTTATTCATAAATTATGCAAAATCAGGATTTGTTATTTAATTGATTTGAGAATGTGAGAGACTTTAAAGACATATTTGGATACTCATATTTTTAAAAAAATTAAAAAAAAAGAATTGATCATAAATTTTAATTATATTTTATCAATAGTATACATTCAATTTATTTAATTATTCTTTCTCGTGCAAATATAACATCATTTATTTATATCAAAATCAGGATTTGTTATTTAATTGATTTGAGAATGTGAGAGACTTTAAAGACATATTTGGATACTCATATTTTTAAAAAAATTAAAAAAAAATAATTAATCATAAATTTTAATTATATTTTATCAATAGTATACATTCAATTTATTTAATTATTCTTTCTCGTGCAAATATAACATCATTTATTTATATCAAAATCAGGATTTGTTATTTAATTGATTTGAGAATGTGAGAGACTTTAAAGACATATTTGGATACTCATATTTTTAAAAAAATAAAAAAAAAAAGAATTAATCATAAATTTTAATTATATTTTATCAATAGTATACATTCAATTTATTTAATTATTCTTTCTCGTGCAAATATAACATCATTTATTTATATCAAAATCAGGATTTGTTATTTAATTGATTTGAGAATGTGAGAGACTTTAAAGACATATTTGGATACTCATATTTTTAAAAAAATTAAAAAAAAAGAATTGATCATAAATTTTAATTATATTTTATCAATAGTATACATTCAATTTATTTAATTATTCTTTCTCGTGCAAATATAACATCATTTATTTATATCAAAATCAGGATTTGTTATTTAATTGATTTGAGAATGTGAGAGACTTTAAAGACATATTTGGATACTCATATTTTTAAAAAAATTATAAAAAAAATAATTAATCATAAATTTTAATTATATTTTATCAATAGTATACATTCAATTTATTTAATTATTCTTTCTCGTGCAAATATAACATCATTTATTTATATATTTACTTATTTATATTTTTTAAATAGGATATTTAAAAAAAAACACCTCACTAGAAAAACAATAAAGAGGAAAAAAAAATATTAATTCAAAGTGAAAGTGACGTTGTTTGAGGGGTCAATTTTTTAAAATTCTTCTCCCTGAAAAATATTAGTGCGGCCCGAATCTAATATAATAATTTTAAAATAGTTTTAGTTAAATTAAAATAATTTTTAACAGCTGTACCACTGAAATAAAAATATTTTTAAAATGGAAAAAAAAATTCATTTATATATCTGGCAACAACATTTGTTTTTATATGTATCTAATATATAACGTCCACTCACTCACGTGACACGCTGCCCCCCACACACGTGCAACAACCCGCCTCTGGAAAAAACCATCCAAACGATACCCATTTTAACACCCACTTTATCTCTCTGTCTCTTGACCGTTGTTTCGAATCACAACGTTACGACCTCTTCCTCTTCCACGCGCACACCCACGCTCACTCGCTCACTCTCTCTGCTGCCTCACGCTTTCTCTCTCTGTTGCCTCTGAAGAAGAATCTAGAATAATGGAGAGGAAGTCTCTGCTTCTCTTCTTTTTCTCCTCCCTCCTTGCTCTGCTCGCCGGATCGGCTATCGCCAAGTCCACCATCGAGCCCTGCTCCACCACAGACTCCTGCCTTGCGCTCCTCGGCTACTCCCTCTACGCCGACCTCAAGGTCGCCGAGGTCGCCGCCCTTTTCCAGGTCGATCCAGTCGCGCTTCTCGCCGCCAACGCCATCGACTTCTCCCTACCCGACGTCGACAACCGCATCCTCCCCGCCGGCCTCTTCCTTCGCGTCCCCACCGCCTGCTCCTGCTCCGACGGCATCCGCCGATCGGTATCCACCCGCTACACCCTCCGCCCCGCCGACACCCTCGACTCCGTCGCTTCCTCTGTCTTCTCGGGCCTCACCTCCGCCGACCAGATCCGGGATGTTAATGGCATCCAGGATCCCTCCGCCCTCGACGCTGGAAGCACCCTCGTCATGCCGCTCCCCTGCACCTGCTTCAACTCTACCGACAACTTTCTCCCCGCCGTCTACCTCTCCTACGTCGTCCTTAAGGGCGACTCCGTCGGCGCCATAGCCGCCCGTTTCGCCACCACTGTGACGGACATCGTGAACGTGAACTCCATGGGGAACCCTTCGATCCACCCAGGCGATATTCTCGCAATTCCATTGCCAGGTACTTGATTTAGATTTTTTTCTTCTCTTTCAATTTTGCCAACTTGCTGTCTTGCTTGGAATTATAAAATTTTTAACATAATTCGAGCTCTAGTATTTACCTTTTGGAAAAGAAAAGGCCGAAACCAGAATTTTGACATGCTAAAAATTCAGGGTAAAATCCTGGGAAACAATGGATAGATCTGCAATATGATAAAAAAGAAAAATATAATCGGATCTCTATGTTGCATATCTATCAGTGGAGTACGCGAGTAAGATTTGGAATTATGATTCTTTGGAGTTTTTTCTTTGACAGATCATTACTTTTCTTGGTAGGTATTTAAGGTTAGAGGATTGGAGTATTCAAATTTTGTACAATTGTTGCATTAGATTTGCATCATGTACTCCAAAAATAATTTTCCATTCAAAATTATCTGTTAATTTTTTCTTGGCCTTTTTTTTATTCAATTGCCATAAAATTTGAGCTGCATTTGTATGATTTACAAAATATTGGTTAATGCACATGGAGGTTGGGTTCACTTATGAGCTCGTTGGGGTTTTAACAAGTAACAAGCCCCCATTGAATTTACAGAGGCAATGCTTTTGCATCAACCTTATCTCTTGGTGTTATTTTAAAGTTATTTTCTAAGGGTGATTTCATATGTTGATATGTAAATCATCTAACTTGTACTCAGAAAATAAATTCTTACACCATCCATTAAAATCTCTTTATGTAACACTAAAATAGAAAAGACTAATTAGTCTTTTTCACCGCTTGAACCAAGGTTTAGCTCCATGTATCGCATGACTTAGCTAGTTTTCGAAGATGCTATCAAGTGCAGGTAATGGAAAGTGTGCAACCAAAACACTGATTATTTGGGAGTTAGCGTACTGGTTATTCTTTGGAACAAAACATAGCAAAAGTTCTGAGCATTATAGTGTGGAATTTGACTTTATCACGTAATGACAATATAATATGTCCTCGAGAAGAAAATTTCTAATGTAACTAAAGCAACTCTAGGAGCACGAGTACCAAAAGAATTTTAGGGAATGAAAAATTAAGAGGGGGAATTCTTTATCATTATCTGTTATTTTAGCTTTTTGTTTAGAAATATCGTATAGAGTGTTATAAGACAGGATTTCTGGTAATGTTCTCTTGCTGGTGTTACATCTCTGATTGTGATAAAGTTGGAAGCACAGTTGAATTTCGCTAAAAGATCTCATCTCTCAGTTGCACTTCCAAGAAAATATTTTATTTCCAAGTTTTTGTTTTTAAAGACCAAAGTAGAAGGAAAAAACCTCTAATATGTAAGTTACCTTCAGAATATTTCCAAATCAAACTTAAAAAGTGGCTTTCCTTTGTTTTTTTATATTTGAAAGTTCATTTGGCACCATAATTTCCATCGATTTGAATACATTCTCGATCCCGATTATAATTTCCAGCAATGTATCACTTTTCTCGATGGTGCTAAACCCTCGCTGTTTCTTCTTGCCTCGATGCAGCTTGTAATTCAACATTCCAGCAGTTGGCCTCCGATTCTGGCTTGTTTGTTGCAAATGGTAGCTACGCCATCACTGCTGGCCACTGTGTTCAGTGCAGCTGCGGGCCGGGGAATCTCAAGTGAGCAAAGACGTTCCTTTCATTTCCCCTTCTGTTTGCTCATTTTATTCAATTCTCGAACCATCCAAAACATTTTGCAGTTTGTACTGCACACCATCATCGCTAGCAGTATCATGCTCGAGCATGCAATGCAGTAATAGCAATCTTATAATCGGAAATTTTACTTCCCAACAGACGAACTCTGGTTGCAGTGTCACATCGTGCAACTACGGTGGTTTTGTAAATGGAACCATCTTCGCTACGTAAGTAGTCTTTTTTTTTTTTTTTTCATTTTATGTCAATGTTCTTTCTCAGCAGAGCAGGGCATTGATTCTCCAATGCAGGTTGACTACTACTCTTCAACCACAATGTCCAGGTAACTAGTTGATCCTCAATCTGTGAAGCCATGTTTCCCAAAGCACTGATTTAACACTTTCGTGTTATAAAAATCTGATTCAGGGAGACATCAGTCACCACCAGTCATACCGCCACCGACCACAACCCTGCATGATTCTTACTTTGGTCCGTCACCATCTCCAGCCGAAGCAGGCGGTCGAATTCCAAGCTCTTCGGTGCCAGGAACACCACACGCTTTTGGCGTTGCTTCCCCTGCCGCAGGCCCTGCTGGAAGCACTTCGGAAGCTTATTTTGCCAGTCCATGGAGCCACATGTTCTGTATATTAACCATTTTTTTATCCTTTTATTTAATAATAATTTAATTTAGATATAATACTATCTTCTTCTTTTTTCCCCCTCTTGCCGTGCCAAATTTGTTTCCTGGTAGAGAAGCAGATCTCGATGTAATTGACTTTTCCATGGTTAAGCTCCCGGTTCTTCATTACCGAGGCAAACTGTTTGGTATTTTGCAAGGCATGGGATCAGATCTTATCTCAGTTTTTAGTGCTGGGATTCTTGGTAGAATATTTAAAATTTTATATTCGAAAATATGAAAAAAAAAAACTTGAATTTGAAAAGATATAATTTAAAAATAAAATTATGAAAATTGAAGTTCAAAAGTGGATAATATTATTCAAAAGTTGAGAATCTGTCAACTACTCGCCATCCGCCCTGCGTCCGAGAGGAGAGTAAATTGTGGGGTATGTCCTCGACACGCGTGGCAAAGGCAGTGGTCATCTGAGCTCAGGGGGGATTTTAGACCCCCTCCGGAATCGATCCTACTCCGTATCCAAAGCAACCACACTACCTTACCACCGCACCATCCCCGTGGGGACAAACTGTGATGGGTAAACTTTTTAGAGTTGCCGCCACCGCCCCCGAAGGAGCCCCTCATCAGAAACCCCGAAGGATTTTTGGGTGAACGGTTCAACTTTCCCTATCAGAGCATACCCGGTCTAGCCCGCCGGACACTGCTCGTTGAACCCCGCACATATTTGTGGGGGTTGCAATTCCTGCAGCCCTTGAGGTTCGAACCCGAGACCTCCGATTGGATACCATGCGCTGCTACTAGGGCAATATTATATTATTACGAAGAGGTGTGAATTTACATTAATAATTGACATCATTGTCAATGATCTACATCGAGCTATGAGTATCGAAGAAAGTGATTTTTGTATCTTGATTAGAAGAATTAGACATCAAATTTATTTGTATTTAAGTCAGACATGTCAAAAGAATTAAACAGTTGATAGGAAGGGTCTTGTGGTCATACATTGTAGGCTCCTTGAAGTCCTCACAGAAGGATCTTATGGTTAATGCTGCAGTAGAATTATATCAAAGAACAAGAGTCAATCTCTAGAGGATGGAGACTGTAAATCTTTCGGGATATTTATTCTCTTATTATGTTAGTTCTGAGTTGAACAATATACTCTCCGTAATTTATTTTCTTCGTATTGACTATAGAATCGATCGATGAAAATGTTGAAGATGGACGTATCATTCTTTTACCAATTGTAAGCTCCTCCGAGAACAAATAGCTACTAAAGAAGTCGTCTAGCTGCAAGAAAACAGTTTCCCATTTAAGTTTAGGTAGATCATCCCATCCAAAGGATCAGGTGGTGAGGAATCCATACACCCGACAACAGAGAGCCATTGCCTGCTAACTTGAAATGGAACACCGGCGGGGGAAAATCTAGTCGGATTTCCATCTGAAAATGGCAGAAGGGAGGATGTAAAAAGACAATTTAAAGTTTTAACAAATCAAGTAGATGTATGGCCCGTCTAGCTCAGTTGGTAGAGCGCAAGGCTCTTAACCTTGTGGTCGTGGGTTCGAGCCCCACGGTGGGCGTTCGCTTTCAATTTTTGCTTGGCAATTTCGTCTTAAATTTTATTTTATGTTTATTTTTGCTACTGTACAATTCTGGATTTACAGCAAAATCGAATGTGATTTAAGAACAATTCCTAGCAGATTGAAAGCGTATTTATTTTTGTTCTAATTTTTAGCATAAAATTTTATGTTATTTTGAAAACATTGCTAGAAGATTAAAATTTGGCTCTTCATTTGTATATAATTTCTAGGGCATTAAAGCAGTCTCATATGTATTTATGGTTGTGAAATTCATTGTCTTCGCATGCTATGGGATGATTAATTTATATCAAAAAAGAAAGGATCAATTCTCGAATTTTTTCCACCTGAATGTGTTATAGTTTAAGAAAAATATATGGCTTAAAAACTAAGTTCTAGTAGATGTCGTATTTTTTTTTAAAAAAAAAAATCATTTTGTCCGTTCGTTTGTGTACCGTTCTAGATTAAGAACAAAATTTTCCATAGTTTCAAAATAAATTGCTAAGATTAAAGTCATTTTTTTGTTTTTAATTTTTAGAATTATTTCAGACTCGAATATGTTTAAATTGGTTTGTGACGAATAATTAAAAGAGTTAAATATATTAGAATAAAAAACCAGTTTTTTTTTCATGAAACACTGATGCTCAATTGGGAATTGATGCTTCACAGTTGAGTCACTGATGGCTACTCCAAAACATTTGGTCAAGCATCAAACACAAGAAAGACGAAGGGGTTGTGAGATGGACTTGAAACGTGTATTAAGCATCACACTCTCTGTTCTTTGTCAATATTTTCTTAGGGTTTATGAAGCAATCATACAATTCACTCACATTCACCATGTCGATCTGCTTTGTCGGAGTGACGATGAGCCTTGCAGTCGCGCTTGCGATGGAAGGGCACATCGCAAAGCTGTGGATCGTCATCGGCTGGGAGACACAGATCGTCGTCACAATTTACTGTCGGTCCATTTGCTAAGCTTCTTTGATGCCAAGGGTATACTTTCCACATACTTCAAGCAACTTGATGAGGATAGAGGGGGGGATTTAGGCCAATGGTTATGTACCCCGATCGGGCATGAATTTTCCGACTAAACGGGTTGAGCACTCTTGTTATGTACCAGGTACCCCAATAGGATGTTATTTTTTCCGGCTAAACAGGTCGGCCAACTGGTCATTGGCGGTCCGATTACTCGGATGGAAGATACAAAGAAGTGAAGGGAAAGGGACCCAAACAAAAAAAAAATGCTTGTAAATAGTGCAATTTTATGATCCATTCTCTCTTTGCCCTTGTATCTTTCATTCAAGTAATTGGGTTGGGTGTAATACTAATGCCTTCTCTTCAAATGGTTAGGACTCAGGAAGGAGTATCATTGTCTTCAGCCACCCACATTCTAAGTACTCGAACGACAAAGAATTCATTTTGTTCCTGATTGAGGTAGATTGATCCATTAACATCCAAATGGGGAATTATTTCAATTCCAATGTCTTTGCCCAAACAAAAGCAGTAAAATAACTTCGAATCTCAGCTAGACTCTTCATTTAGCCCCTTCTGTACCTCAGCACTAAAGTGAAGACCCAAATCGGACACTTAATCCATGCCTCGGATATGTGTATCAAGTTGAAGTATAGCATGCGATAACAAGCGCTACATGTTGAACTTATTTCAGATGTTTGAGATTAAACAATGAGAAAGTGGCATTAAAAACCATTAAAAAAAAAGAGGAGCTAAAACATGGATCAAATACAAAATCAAGTTGTTAAGGATACGAATGTTTGAAAAGATAAATAACTGTCTTACCGTGCCAACTTCATCTTCTTAGAATTTGGAGAGCAAAACATAAGGTGGAAAGAACAGCATAAGTTGCTCATCTCTTATGGAGCCTTTCCTTCATCCGCTTGACCGCTGCCCTCAGTGTGTGTTCATCCTTGCAGAAAGTAAATCTTACTAAACTCTTTCCTTCCTCAGGGTTCAGGTAGAACACACTGGTTGGTATGGCCACTACTCCAACCTCTGTGATCAAGTGCTCACAGAAGGTTATATCATTTTCAAACCCAAACGGGGTATGATCCACCATAACAAAGTATGTCCCACTCGAAGGGTAAACGATGAAACCTGCTTCTTTGAGTCCCTCCACAAGTATTGCTTTCTTTGCTAAGTAGTCTCTCTTCAATTCCTCGTAATATGTATCGGGTGCCCTCAAGGCTACTGAAGCTGCCCACTGCATGGGAGTTGATGTGGCAAATGTGAGGAACGAATGTGCCTGCCTGAATCCCCATGTCAGGTGTGGTGGTGTTACTGCCCATCCAATTTTCCATCCAGTCAAGGAGAATGTTTTTCCCAGAGAGTTCATAGTCACAGTTCTCTCATACATTCCTGGGAGAGATGCAATGGAGATATGCTCAGCTTCAAATGCCAACTTGTCGTAAACCTCATCAGTGAAGACTAAAATGTCGTTCTCTATGCAGAGAGAGGCAATCACTTCCAGTTCTTCTCGGTTAAACATTTTCCCAGTGGGATTGTGCGGCGTGTTTATCATTATGGCACGTGTTTTCTTCGAGACAACAGATTTCAACTTGTCAAGTGGAACGGCAAAATCAGGAGGGCAAAGTGTGACGGACTTTACTTCAGCACCAGCCATAGAGAGTGTAGCTAAGTAAGAATCATAAAATGGGGCAAAGAGTACCACTTCATCGCCAGGATTGATCAGACCCAAAATGGTTGCAGCAATTGCTTCAGTGCACCCTGATGTCACAGTCACTTCTTTCTCGGGATTGACTTGTAACCCGGTATCCTTCTTAAACCTCTCAGCAATGGCAGAATTAAGTTCAGGAACACCATATCCCCTTGCATATTGATTCTTACCCTCTTTTATAGCCTTTATGGCGGCTTCTTTGACAAACTCTGGTCCATCAAAATTAGGGAAGCCCTGGCCTAAGTTGATCGCTCCATGCTTAATCGCGAGCGAGCTCATTTGAGTGAAGATAGTAGTCTTAAAGTTTTCCAGACGCTTGGCAACCTGCAGAAAAATTTCATGCCAATTCACTTGAAAGCAGCATGCCGTAACAACCACCACCACAGAAGCAATAACAAGAAAGAAAAAAAACACATGCAAATCACAGAACTGCATCAAAAAATAGCCAATATTTGTAACTAGCCCACAATGTCAACGCAATCAAGCATGTTACAGAAACAGTTCAAACAAGCCTGAAGTGTCATAATTACAAAAGAACATCAAAAGAACCATTAAAATTACTTTGCAGTTGACATTCTATTTATTCCACTAAGTGAATACAATTGCGGCAGTTCAAATAGTCATGAATAATTACTTCAGAGTTTGAATAAGTTTTTTTTCATGGCAAAAGAAACTTAATTATAACTTTCCTAACAGTGTAAGTTCTTAACACTCAAGTTAAAGCTCAATTGAAAATAAAAGATGGCATCACAAAATGAACAGTTGGATGAAATTAGACATGCCTTGCATATAAACTAAAATATCATCTCCATCAATATTCCAAAGCACAAAGAAGAGATCATGCAAAAGCCATTTTCCACATTGCATATTCAAGTTTGTAATTATGTGATGTGATCCTTGGAGAAATTAGTGCATCGCATTATGTAGTAAGAGTTCTCAATACCATAAGAGGGCCTGCTCATATTGGCTCTAGATTACTTTGATGCCAGTTGTTCAAATTGACATATAAATTCTCCCATTAATCTATGTCACTCCTTGACATTGAAATGAAATGTTGGGCTTCATCAGATTGCTCAAAAAGAATTGACAGGTGATAAATTTCACAAGGGAAAATTAAGGATGAACCATTATCATGCATCAGAGATGGAAGGACTCTGGCTATATGCATTACAAGTGACTGGGGGATTTGCAGATTTCTGGAGTCAACCTTGTGGAAGGTGAGGCTGTCGACCAAAATTAAGAATTTTATTAGTTTTTAACACACAATAAACCCTTCCCCGGGCTGCCCTTTCATTGGTTTTCAACACACGACAAACAACTAAGCCGCGCAAATCAAACTATTAGTACTAGCATCAATTTCTTGCACATTTTTATATAAATGCAGTCCAATCAATGGCTAATAGCTTCATTTTTGAAAGTGCAATTGCAGGCATTTAGCAATGGCCCGGCCTCCAAAAAAAAAAAAAAAAACCTAAATCGCAAATCAAATTCGCACCTGAACGGGAGGGGGGCTAGGTGGGAGCTGCACTTGCCCAGCAGGCGAAGAGCCCTTCTCCCCGGAGGTGGAGATCGCAGACATGCAGACGGTCGAAATCCGGCAAGCAACAGAGCGGAAAGCGGAGGAGGATCTTACGACGAGCATCTCGTGGCCAGCTGGGGACGAGGGATACGCAAGCGAAAGAAGTGGCATCGATTGTGAGACGCAGGCAACCTATTCCTGCAGAAGAAATCCGATATCTAATTCGATCTCCACCGCCGCCGCCGCCGACGCCGACGCCGCCCTCTTACCCAAACCCACGCGAAAGCGCAGAGTATGCGATAGAGCACGAGTGACGCTGAACGGCACGTGCAGTACCCGAAGTTTCACTTTAGAACTTATAGTCTCGTATATTTCTCAATTTCGTCCTCGGTAGTATGTAGATTAGCTTCGAAGTATTTTTCTTAGCATTTAGCATCATGTTTTTCCAATAAATTCATTTCTTTCATTCATCCCTTTTGCCCCTTGTACTTCACTTAAATCTTTCATTTGGATTTCTTGCAAATAGAAATTGGCTTGAAATGTCACTGATGGGAGCTAAGCACTGGATATCGAATAACAAAATAAAGCTCAAAATAGAAATTTAAGTGACCTAGAGTGGTCAAAATGAGATCAACAATATTTAAAGGATCAAAACGGAAATCCTTATCAAAACCTTATGTACTAACACTGTTTTAGATCGATGCATGTTCAATCGACTAATGTTGCTATTATTATCTCCTTCGAACAAGCCACCTTCGTTGTCATGTCGATCAAACGCGCTTAAATATCACTTAGAGGGGATTATAGAACAACTATCGTAAAAAAAACTTACAGTAAAAAAAACAATTATCATCGGTCCTTCGATAAGAATAAAGAGAGGTAAATTATGGAAATTATATTTCTTGATTTGTTGATAAAAACAATGAAGAATTTCTAAATTCGAATCAGAATTTTAAATTCCATATTAAAATTTGATTCTTAGCTTAGTATTAAAATTAGGTACACCTTGATACCTGATACCTAAATATGAATAGCATTTAAATTTCTAATTTGTTTTATTACTTTAAATGACTTTTATGTACGAGTGTAATCCAATAATAAAATGCTTAGTCTTATTATAATAAAGAGAATCACAATTCGAATTTCAAATTTTGATAAAATATTTTAAAAAGTTAATTTGTGAGTGCATATGTACTCTAAATTTATCCATAAATAAGTTAGGGGGAAAAGATCGATTACTTGCATCATAATTCATGTAACTTATAAAAAACACACTCGCATATCCTTTTTGGTACATATCCTTTGTCCCTTCGGACGCGCAAATATTATTATAGATGGATGACAAAAATTGATTTTCAATATATAATTTAAAATTTTTATTCATATTCAAAAGTTCTTTGTTATTTTAACCAATAGATCAAGGAGCATAATCCTCATGATTTATTTTTTTTCATCATCATTAAAGGACCGATGATATTTTCATTCAGACTCAGAAGTCCTCCGTTGTTCTGGCCAATAGATCAAGGAGCATAGTCTTCATGATTTATCTTTCTTCATCATCACTAAAGGACCGACGATGAAAGACATTGGAGACAAATATGATTGTCTTTTGTTATAGATAGTAGTTTGATTAAATGCCCTCCCGGGCATGGTGCCATGATAAAGTCAAAAGTGAACTAATCGAGATCATGATTCGAAGTCCAATTGCAATTTCTGTCTGATCGATAGGAGAATTTTAGATGCCGAAAAGCTAAGGTGGAGCCATATGTACTTTCTAAATTTGTCAGGTGGATATATCTTTGGGATCATATGCACACCTCCAAGAATAGAAAGGAAAGTCGTCTTTGAATATCTGAATTATGAAAAAAAAAAGTTTGATTAAATCAATTAAATTGACCAAATCGTAGTTAAATTTATTTCGAAATTTTATTTTTAAAAAGATCAGTTCAATTTTGAATTAAAAAAACAATTTAATCGATAAAATCGAGATAAAGATTATCAATCAATTACACTGTAATTTCAATTTATAAAATATTGATTTTGTACAGTAGTTGATTGATACTTCAATTTATGAATTGTAATTTTATAATTTAGTTGATCGATTGATTTTGAAAAATTAATTTTTAAAATTTTTGATTGAATTGGTCGATTTTTTATATGTTCGATCAATTTAATTTTTATTTAAAAATTTGATCTATTCGATAAATTCAATCAAATTTGATTTATTCGATTTCTATTTAATGGCTGTTAATACGGGAAGAGTGAACAGTTTGACATATAAAAAAAGATCGAAGATCACTGCTACGGCGCGGCGGCCGTTGAGCAAGAAGAAGAGAGATAAATAGTAATCAAGATATTAATTGTTAATTCATTTATTTCAGAATTTTAATGCGAAAAGCTCGAAATAGGGGGGAAAATCATAAGTTTTTTTAAGAGAGAAAAAGATAATAGAAAAAAAATACGGTGAGTGTGGATTGGACACGCGACCTTCAAACGATAATTTTTAAATGGATAAAATTTCAAAAAGATCACGCCTTTAAACTATTCTTTTTTTTATATTTATTATTTAGATTTTTAATTTATCAAAATCATTAATATAACGATTCTATATTTTTTTTTAATCAGATGCTCTCCCAACTAAACTATCCCTCGCACCATAACAATAGGAAGGTATTTTTAATTTTTAACTAAAATATTAATAATCGAAAACAAAACAAAAAAAAAAGGTTAAATACCATGAGAGCATATACGCATCAGTAAAATATTAGTGGAAAAAGGCAATTGACAAAATCGAAGGTCAAATAATGATCAAGAGGTTGTCTATTCGTCTAACCCAAAATGATATTAATTAGAATTTATCATGCATCTATGCTATATATTATACAACTCATCTTATATCTCAATTAGAAATTACGAAAGCTAAAAACAAAAATAAAAGTAAAATGAAATAATATTAGTAGTTCTCCTCCACACATGATTTGCGAAGTGATATCCAAGAATGTATCTTCGTCCATATATACTCTTCTTCAGCCTTATGCAACACAATTAAGCTTATAGTTAGCGAATTGAACAACCTCCATCACAATTGCTAACTCAACTCTTGTTCCTCTTGCAAAGGCTCGAAATGAATTTGAAGAAGCTTAATTAGAGCCTTTAGATGTCTTGTCTTCTTCACGTCTTGAGTTTAATTAAGGGAATAGATATTTTATAAGGGATTGAAGTAAATTTAAAAATATAGTGCTCTATATATATGTTGTTATGATCATAGGGCCATCCATGAACAAGTTGTGTATTGGAAGGCACCATTGTATGTATCATGTCTCTTATTTTTTTATTGGCTATGAAATTGATTGATGGAAGCGTTGAAAATGAATGAATCATCTTTTACATTAGAATTGCACCAAGATCTCCTATCTCTTCGCCTTAAATTAATAAGAACATGGAAAAGATAGTGATAGAAAACTGAAAACCGAGCACCACATCCTATTGTTTTGAATTCATTATAATTTTTTTAAAAATATATATATATTTTTTCTTGCGACAGAACATTCTTTTTTAATAGTGATTTCACATGTTTCCTTATCCACATTTTTGTCATGTTAACGGCTTTGCTAGTTGCAGATTTCCATGGAAAGGGAAGATGATTTGGATTTTGGAGGGCACTGTTCAATGTTTTGAACACCACTTGGAATTTTAGGCTCGTTACGGAGGAGATTTTGGACCGTGTCTATCTAACTTGTCAAGAGTAACATGTAGTTAGGAGAGGAGGGAACTAATCAAGAAGTGTCTCGATGAATTTCCTTCGATGTTTAAATTAAAACTCTCAAAAAGAAAGTTAGTTTGACCAAAAGAGAAGATAAAGAAGACCATAGTACATTTATTTTCCCACGGGGTCTTCTCATATACCTACGTCGAAGTCGTGTTCGACGTGAAGAACACGACTCAGAGGGGAAAATGGGATCGTAGAGAATGCTATATGGAGTCATGGAGATGGTGTCGATGGCCCTTGAGACTTCATGGATATATTGGACATGAAGAGAGGGATCATGACTACTTGAAACGGGCCCACATTTCTAGATATCTAGAGGCCTCTACAATCCTTCGCCTTTGATCATCTTGGGATCTTAAAAAGGAGGAAATTAGGATTATACCTCAGTCGACTTCCATTGAATTTCTCATGGCCGACCAAATGATGAGGAGGATTTTGATCATATATCCCATCTACATTCTTTCTGATCGTTGGGCGCACACCTAGAGGTGTAAACGAATCGAATCGAATCGAATTTTTAAAAAAAATTTAGTATTCGAGTTCGATTCGAAGTTCGAATTGAGATATTCGAATTCGATTCGAAATTCGAAAATTTAATAATTTTGGGCTCGAATTCGATTCGAATCAAAGCTCGAGTTCAGATTCGATTCGAAATTTTCGAATATTAATTCGAACGGTTCGATTACTATTCGAAATTGAGGCTCGATTTAATATTCGAATGAGGCTCGGTTTGATATTCGAAAATTAATACTCGATTTAATATTCGATTTTTTTTTTAAAAAAAGTTCGCGAACAGTTCGAACAGTATTATTTCGGTTCGAGTTCGATTCGAAAAATATTTGTACATATTCGAGTTCGGCTCGAATTCGATAATTTCAAATTCGAATCGAATATTATTCGAACCGGCTCGAAAAGCTCGCGAACCGGCTCGATTCGTTTACACCCCTACGCACACCTCTCTCTCAAGCCTACTGAGTACATTAGACTTTTCTCCCGAATTCGTCAAGTACGAATCCACTGAGTAAATTACACCTTTCTCTCGAGTCATCCGAATACATTACATTTTTCTCCCGAATCTTTAAGTGGGCATTTGGTTCGTAGAGAATTTTTTATTTTCTGTTTCCATTCTCTCGTTTTTCAGAAAATAGAAAACGAGTTTTTTTTGTTTTCTAGTTTTCCAGAAAACGCTCTTCTATTTTTTGGAAAATAAAAATGGAAATAGAAAATGATTATTTCTCGTTTTCCAATTTTCCAGAAAATGCTCTTTTATTTTCTAGAAAATGGAGATGGAAAACACGAACCAAACACATTTTTTCGTTTTCACAAAAAATGAAAATGAAAAACGGAGAAGAAAACAGATACCAAACGCTCTCTAATATCCTCGACATTTCCAACCCACGCGTGGATCATACCACCTGCCCCCACACCAATATTGAAAGTTCCAGCCCCCAGGGCAATGGCGCGTCGGTAAGAGCTTGGGGGGGGTCCCTGGAGCAAGCCATGGTTCGATCCCTGCCGGCTGCAGCTTGCGGAGGGAATTCCACCGTTTTCCACTCGCTTGCGGGTTGCGGAGGCGGGTTCCCGTTTACCAGCGGGTTGGTGTGGGATGCGGACCCTGATTGGCGTTAAACCCCTCACGGCGACTTGGTGCGCTCTTCTGATTTACCCTTAGTAGGTGGAGACTCTTCGAGGCGAGGTGGCAGTTCGCTCAGAGTGGACTAGCTTGGATACCACTTGTAAAAAAAAAAAAAAAAAAAAAAAAAAAATATTGAAAGTTCCAATTATTTTAAAATAAATAAAAGTACATGTAATTAAATACATCAATGTACGTGCATGTATAAACTTAAACAAAAAAATTCTAATGAAAAACTCAAAATACACTAACGGAAATAGATTAAAAATTAGATATGTAAATAAATAAATTCATATGAACACACAGAACAAACACAGTTTGTTTATCGAAAACAAATTGACCTGAGTGCTTGAGTTTTTCAAAAGTTGGGAATCAACCCAACACAATTTTTCAAAAATTGACCTGACTATAACGAAAGGGAAGGTAAATCACGAAGAAGACTATGTCTCTTGACACGGTGGCGAGACAGAGGAAGGGCCATCTGAACCTAGAGGGATTTTAGATCCCACATCCAGAATCAATCTCAGCCCGTTTCCAAAGCGACCACTCTGCCTTACCATCGTGCCATCCCCGTGGGGACGAGTGTTTGAGTTTTCGCTAATAATGACAATGGAGAGAGCACATGAAGCATGGGTGACTAAATTGTAGATGAACATAACATCCCTAACATTGAAATTTGTCAAAACAAACCAACCAAGAGTTTCTAGTGGATGCCAACGATAAATAAATATGATGCTCGTGTTCAGTCACAAGATTGTTTCCTGCTGACTAGAAAAAAGAAAAATATTGAAATCCACACCAAAATGCAATTTTTTATGAGAGAACCCTATGTTACAAGGATAAATGAAGCACGATACAGCTCCTTTCTTGGGTATTAAGAATTACCAAACTAAGGTCATTCGATAAGTTAAAGTAGGGTTTTTTTTTTTTTATTTGAGCATAACAATCTTATCCAAAAGAACCAGATCTTCCAAAAAAACAAAGATTTGCAGGCATCTGAGTGTCTTTAAGGATAATCTGTCCATAACATACGATGAATTGAAAGGAAATCTACCACAACTAATCAAACAAGCCAGGATTCAGCCAGTCCCTGCAAAATATTTAGATGCACAAATGTTAGGACACAATGATTATAGTAAACTTTGCCAAAATAATAAAAAGCAGTATACAACAAACTCTGACTTGCTAATGTCATCAAGATGGTCATCAAAGTCAACAATCTGCTGCCATTTTTCAGAAGAAATATAGTCTAACAAAACTATATTAGCTGCAGGCTCTTTCAAAGTCAACTGGTTGCTTCCATCGGATCCAGTTCGACGCCAATTTCGTGACGAATCCCTTGTGTATAGCTGCAAGGGTTCAAAATTTGAGAATCAATATGTTACCAAGAAGTTATATCGCTGAAAGTCGGTGGATACTTGATCATAGCATGAAATACAATCAAGAATTCATGACAGAAACACATTGATGAGAAAACACTACGGAGGTAGTGCTACAGTCTATAAACTATATTTTCAATTCAAGCTACACTCAATAAATCAGAACCCATAAATTTACAATGTCAAAGTCATCAAGAGGTTATAATCAGGTAGTTGACAGACACACAAGTCAGAAATGACAGCCATAAATACACATCAGCACATTAGCCTTTTTATTTCAGAAAGCAAGTTAACAGCGAGAGGACCATGCATCCAATTATATACCTTTTAATTACTTAAATCCAATTCAAACAAAATCAATGGAAAATATTTCCACCCAGGGTTACATAAGAACATGGAGGCTAGCCACCAAGAACTGACATCTGATAGCATCACCCTGAAGGATCTCACCTGGAGGTTATGATAGGTTAGTCATCGTTAAAAATCATGAGATCAATGATATGTTATGGCAACCAGATTGGATACTATTTTAATTTTCCATGATACTATGTTCTTGATTGTGATATCTCTTTATTTAGATTTATGAAATTCGTGGTGCATGTTCATGCTTCTTATGTTATGAATTACACTTGTACTCGCATGTGCATCGCTATGTCATTGAGACAGTATCCTACTTGCTTCTATAATTAAATAATATAACTTATTATTTGAATTCTTATCTTTTGTATCTCATGTTTGATCAAATTCAGGGGAATTGTATTGAGCATGTCGTTGATACATTGCAACTGTTATTCCTAATCTTAATCAGGGAATTGTATTGAGCATGTCGCTAATTTGCTGCGAGTATTAAGATTAGGGGGATTGCATTGAGCATGTCTCTTATACGTTGTAACTATTAAGATCAGGGGAATTGCATTAAATATGTTGCCAGTACGTTGTGACTATCATTCCTTTTCAGCAGAGAATAGGATCAGCATATCTATATTTAGAGAATGTTAGCATGAGCCATGAAGAGAGATTGAGTGAAATTTCTGCAAGGATGAAAGATTATAACTAACACTTTATTTGATGTATATATATATATATATATATATATATATGCTCTTTTGATGGATTATAAGAAATTTTATGCAAGGTACAATTCTTATTGTTAGGTCTTACTGGGGTGTAATGTGTAGTCGATCGCATATTGGACACTATGTTGTTCTAAAGACATACTAAGTCATATTTTCAATCAAGTAAATGCAAAAGATGGACCTGGGCAAAAACGACGACCTAGTTTTATCCCTATAATTGAAAACCAAGATCGCGGGAAGCATCCTAATCACATATGCATCAACGTTACAAGGGCATCATCGAATCCCATATTACGTCAAAAAAAAAAAAAAAAAGAAGCAAAATTATAGACGGAAAAGAGAAACCATCGGGTAGTTAATTATCAATTTCACTACAATTAAATGGTAATGGAGATCAGTCGATGATTACCTGCACAACAGGATCCCTCCCCTTCCCAGTCTTCAGCTTTTGCAGCTTGTTATTATCCAACTAGGGCAATTACCACCAAACCAGTAAAGCAAATCAGATAGAAAAAAAACAAAATCTTTACAAGCTCAAGGATCGAAATAGAAACACACCAGGAGGACGGCAGCACGAGGGAAGTATCGGAAGATATGATCCCCGATCTTCTTGGCGGCGTTACCAAGCTCCAAGTCGTTGTGCCTCTCGTTGGCGTGGTAGTAACCGACGACGCTCAATCCCTCCGCCTCGAAGTGCTCCTCAATCTGCCCCCAGATCCCGATCCATGAGACGCCACTGACAGAGAAAGAGGAGGGCTATGGGGTGGAATAGGAAGAGAGTACCTGGATGAGGGCGAGCTCGAGGGCAGGGAGAAGGCCGATCTGGGCATGGGAGAGGGGGACAGCGTCGGCGACCTCGACGGTGGCGGTGGATCCGTCTTGGCGGAGGCGGCCTAGGAGGAGACCGTTGACGGCGGAGGAGGGGTGCTTGAGGGCGTGGAGGACGAGCTTTACGTAGGCGATCTGGGAGACCTCGTAACAGCAGTCCGCTGCCATCTCTCTCTCTCTCTCTCTCTCTCTATCTGCGGCGAAGAAGAAGGCGAGGGAGACTTACTGTGGATGCTCGCCCTGCGATTTGTTTGGTTCGGATCGAACCGCATGGCACGGTTTACGCAAACCGGTTTAACATTGTGGTTGGAATTCGAGTTTACATGTATTCAAGGCTTTGGTTATCGAAACATGTTTTCCCCCGTCAATTATTCGGGTCGCATATATTTTATTTTTTATTAATTAGAACTAAATATTTGAGTTTTTGACTTAATTAATTTTTAGAATAATTAATTCGATCTTTAATGAGATCATAAGAGTCTCTAGACGAGTTCTTCCACGATCACTTAGGTATATCAAAAAAATATTCACAATTAAATTTGATAACGTGGTACTTTGTCCGAATAAATAAATTTTTAATTCGTATCCAATTCAAAATAGTTTATCTAATTTTTTTTAACTGCATAATCTAGAGTTCGATTATGATATTTAAATAACTTATAGTATTGAATTATTTGTCAAAATTCAATATTACTTTTCAAATTTATTTATTGGCCGACTTTTAACATCGAGTCGATTATCTTAAGAATTCTGAGATCGGCCAAAAGCCAGGATTGAACTTGAGTTATAAAAAATATATATATAAATACAAAAATCCAAAAAGAAAAGATTAAGAAAAAAATTATCACTTTTGCACAGTTATATAAATTTCAAGTATCAATTATACAAATTAAATTTAATAAATAAGAATGAAATTTTTATATGGTGCATATATTTTTCAAAATATTTTTTTATCACACTTAAATAAATCCATGATCTTTAATATCTCAAAATTAATATTTTAAATAAGTATATAAATAAACTTAAGCGACTTTTAATAAAAATATTTGATAATCAAAACTAAAATTTAAAAATAAATGTAATTAAATTTAAAGGACTTTTAAAAGTGAAATATATATATATATCTTGTTATTTATTGTTAGTGCAATCAACCCGTGATATAGTTTTGATGTGTGTGACAAAGGGTTTAAGTTATATTGTCATTGTGATTTGATATGTGCATTGGAGTCTTGCAGGACTTAGTAATTCGCACATAGCCTTGGCGAGTTTCACATCTCATGACTCGGTCCTTGAGTCGGTGAAGGATGGTTTTTCGGAAGTCGTGCGCTTGGAGCATCCGAGGGACCGCCGGACGAGGAGCTTGGAGTGAAGCCGGAGAAAGTAAACTTCAGGGCAAGACGCGAAGGATGGCGCTGTAGAGTCATGCGCTTGGCGCATCCGAGGGACGTAGTCGGACGAAGATAACTTCAAAGGCGAGGAACTTCAAGGAATGAGAGTGAGCGAACGTAACCCGGAAAGGGGTAGTGCTCTTAGGTGAAACTTAGTCAATTGGCTAAGTGTCGGATGAGATTTTCCGACATCAGTCGACTGCAATGGAATGATACGATCGCTAAGTCGAACGGGTTCGACCGTGTTCGATCGATGGGTTTTAGGCCTAGCGATGATCATTATGGCATGTCGATGATCGCTGCATCTCGGTCGATCGACATGGTATGGCAATGATCGATGAAGGCAATGGCACGTAACCTCTCAGAATGATCGACCACGACTACGGAGGCGTAATCGACCGGCTCGAGGATCCGTTGGACTACAATGGTCGGGATCCGACGTGTTCGGAGGCCGCTGTAGCGGCGCCAGTCGACTGCCAAAGGCAAAAGTCGACTGATAGCGGCCAACGGGAAGAAATCAGCCCTCTCTATAAAAAGAGAGGGTGTTGGGCTTTGGGAGGCTAATGCTTATGCTCTAACCTTCTCCCAAAGCGCCCTAAAGTTTTTCCATCATCTTACTTAGTTTTATTTACATCATATTTGTAAGAGGAGTGAATTCTTGTAAAAAGGTTACCTCCACCTAGCTTGGTGCAAAGGAGAGAATAGTGAAAGCTTGCGGAGTGATTCACCGTGGATGAATCGGACCGTGGATTAGCGGCGTAGCCATGAACCACGTTACATTGCGGTGTTAGCGTTTGTGTTTATTCTTCCTTTGCTTTGTCTTTAATTGTTTGTATTTGCATATTCCGCTTGCACTAATAGTTTTGTAGACGAGCAACGAACGAATTCCACCGTCTACGACAAGGGCTATTCACCCCCTCTAGCCGGTCAACACATCGACCCTATAAGTGGTATCAGAACCAAGGCGCTTGTTGAAGACTAACCGCCAATACAAGCACTATATCAAGCGATGGCCGGCTTAAATATTCATCCGCCAAAGTACGAGGGGGAATTCGCTTAGTGGAAGAAGCGAATGGAGATATTTTTCGAAACCAACTTCAAAATTTTATTAATTATGGAAAACAGTTTCGAGATGCCTAAGGATGAAGAAGGGGAGTCATTGGAAAAATCAAGGTGGAGCAAGAGGCAAAGGGAGGAGTACTTGGCGAACTCAAAGGCGAAACATCACCTCTACAACGTACTCCCCCAACAAGAAGTGAACCGGATAGAAGAGTGTGCTATGGCGCAGTGTTAGAGCCTCATTGGCGATTGACGGCTATTGGTCGGCGACATCGCCGCTGTTGGCCGTCGTTACCACTGACTTCCACCGAAGTGGGTTTTTGCCTTCCCCAGGATTCGAACTCTAGACCTCCAGGCTAAGTACTAAAGTTTATGAATCCTGGTAACCAACTGATCCAAGGATCACTTGGTTACCAGGATTCATAAACTTTAGTACTTAGCCTGGAGGTCTAGAGTTCAATCGAAGGCAAAACCCACTTCAGTGGGTGGAAGTCAGTGGGTAACGACGGGCCAACAGGCGATGGTTTATAGAAATTCATGAAGGCACATCCGAGGCCAAGCTAGCAAGGAGAGACGTTCTTCGCTCCCAACTATCCAATATCAAACTCGAAAAGGGAGAGAAGGTAAAATCTCTACACTCTAGGTTTAAAGAAATTCTAACCGGTTTGACAAGTGTAGGGGAAAAGCTCTCCAATCGGGATATGATAATGAAGGCTATAGATGCCTTTCCCTGGTCCTCAAGATGGAGCTCAATGGTGGATTCTTTCTACATCTCCAAGAACTTAGAAGTTAGCACCTCGGAGGAATTCTTTTCAACCATGGAGCTCCACGAAACAAGGCTCGAAGGAGTAGTAGAAGAGTCAAGGTCTCAACCATCAAAGGGAGTGACACTATTGGCCAACAAAGGGAAGAAGAAGATGAAGACTCCCTCCTCCTCCGATGAAGCATCCTCCTCCTCCTCCATGGATAGCAGGAAAGAAGCTTACATGGTAAGGAAGGTAAGACGTGCTTTGAAAAATTTCAAATTTAGTAAATCTAATGATAGGAGGAGAAGACCAAGGGGGAAGGTGATTTGTTATAATTGCCAAGGAGAGGGACACATAAGGGACAACTGTCCCCTCTTGAACAAGAGCAAAGAGGAGAGGAAAAAGAAAGAAGAAAAGAAGAAGAAGAAGGAGAGCAAGAAGAAGGAAGAAGAGAAGAAGGCCAAAGAAAAAGGGAAGGCCAAGGCATTAAAAGCAAAGACATGGGATGATCTTTCTTCCTCATCCTCATCCGAAGAGGAAGAACATGTCTACTCAAACCTTGCCCTAATGGCTTTTGACGACCTAGACTCCTCTTCCTCCGAAAATGAAAAAGCAAGCTCAAGTGAGGAGAGCTTGAGTGAAGGGGGAGCTTCTTCTACATCCTCATCATCGAGAGAGGATTTGGTAAGTGAGGTAACGAATCTTTCCCCCAAGAAAATTATGTCAATTATTTCTAGCCTCACTAAGGACTTGTTTAGGGCAAAGAAAAAGAACAAATGCATTCTAGATCAAATTAAGGACTTAGAAGAAAAATTAGAAAAAGCATGCTTAAATGCAAATGATAATATTTCTTCTAGTCTTAATGATGCATGCTCACATGATAATTATATGTCTTTCAATGTTAATGATGCATGCATTGAAGAAAATAGGGCCCTAAGGGAAAAGGTAGACCACTTGACCAAGGCCCTAGAAAAATTCACTATTGGCTCCAACACCCTTAACATGATTATAGGGAGCCAAAGAGCAAGTTTCAATAAGAAAGATCTAGGATATAAGGAAAAGAAAATTGAAAAGGCCTATAAATACTTAATTACTAGGGGTCAAGATAAAAAGAAAACAATAGCTAGAAAATGGATCCCTAAGGAATTTCTAGTGAACCCCATAGGAAAGAATTTTTTTTGGGTTCCTAAATCCATCCTTAAGGGTTAGGAAAATCCTAGGATAGTCAACCATGTGAATTTCACCTATATCTTATTATTTGGTTGACTTAGGATGGCGGGACAAAATTTTTGAAATAGTGTTGGGTGATGATAATGCACTTATAAATAGATAAATCATGCTTTAGGTGATATTTGCTTTATTATCATTGTAAAATACCAAATATATATATATATATATATATATATATATATATATATATATATAATAGTAATAAAGCATGGTTAGGGATTTAGTTAAACCTAACTTTGACTTAATGGTAATTGTTTAATTGGATCAAGGGTTAAGTCTTATTGGGCTTTAAATCCAACCCTATAATAAGTTTAAATCCGATCCGCTTTCAAAACCTACCCGATATTTTTCTCACGTGTGCGTTACTTGGCGTTTCTGCGCCGACCCTCTTCTCCCCTTCATTTCCAACCGCGACATTTCTTCTATCTCTGGAGCGCGCGATCCCTCGCCTTCCTCACGCTGCCGACCGCCTCCCCGAGCCGCGCCGCGCCCCGTCGCCGTCCCTTCTCTCTCGCCAACATTCGCTGCTCCAACACCGTCGATCGAGCCGCTGCCACCGGAGATCTTTGCTGTAAGGAGCTGTTGGTAGGGATAGCAACGCAGCTTCGACCACATCTTTGGATATTCGACGCCACTTTGCGGGATAGGGATAGGGAAAAGGCGGTGGTGTCGGATAGGGGATAATTTCTTGGTGTAGGGATGGTGAGCGTGATCTACCTTTCCCTTCAATTGTTGCTGTTCGATTTTGTTCATCTCTCGGGAATTCTCGGCTGTGATTGGAATTCGGGTTTCATTTATCCGATCGTGAAAAACAGTGGTTACCTTCTTCTTACTTGCATTGGCAGGAATTCCCATTTGGTTCCAGTGATTGAAGCGTCCAGATGTGGAGAACTGTGAGAGGTAAATACCAATTGGGATGTTTATGAAGGGAAGGAATAATTCGAACAAGTCTGTGGAAGCTTGAGAAATAGTTGACAGGTTGTTGCTATAGGGGAGGAGGCTCTATAGAAGCTGGAAATGTGTCTGGCTTCAATGAAAGTGAAGGTCATATCTCTTCATCGCCGTGAGCAACAAAATTATGGCAGTTTGCATTTAATAAGTCTCCTAGCTCAGGTAATCTCTTAAGTCTTGTTGTGTTTCATGAACTGTGGATGCAAGGGGGAGATTTCAGTGTGGGTTTGTGATGGATTTTGTTGATGAAGATAAAATGAGTAAGGAATCAACTTATCTATCTAATTGTTATAGATTGCTACTTCAAAGGTGGATCAGGACGCCGCGGTTGATCGCAACGATTGAAAGGACCTTGATTTGGAATAGTCTTTTGGACGAGAAGACAGTTACGGTTTACATAACAGGTGGGTAATTTCCTACCTGGTCCGGGTAGTTATATTTTATTCAGATTTAGTCATTTATATGAGCATGTTAGGTGTTCATATTACCTTGACCCTGTTCTTTTTATCGCATGCTTGATCTTCTACCGTCGGCTATTAACTCCATTGCTGATATCATGTTTATTTTTTCATGATTAGGAGTATATATATAGGTGATGTAAGTAACTTAGAATTAATTTAAGTTACGTGCAAGTAGTAAAGTCCGGATGACAACCTGATAGTACATTGGGTAAAAAGGTCATCCGTAGGTAGATAATGTCTTTAACCTAGGATTAGTTCTAGTACCCTTAGGTTGTATGTTACCACGGAACTTGTATTGTGTAAATGGTCAGAGGAATGATACTTAGGGTATCGCTACGGACCGATGGTCCTAGCTTGTTATAATCAGATAAGTACGACTCTCTACAGGATAGAGAGTATTATGATCGATTGAGTACGACTCTCTACAGGATAGAGAGTGCGTAGATCTGGTTAGTATGATTCTCTGTAGAACAGAGAGTCTATGGATGTCGGTATGTGAGACATTGCATTCATGCATTTACATGCACGCGCGACGAGGTCTCCTTGTGGTTGAGAGTGTCGCGGTCATCCCGCCTACTGCACTCATGAGGAGTCACCCGTGTGAGGCGAGCATTGAGGTGCCGCACTCTATCACTATAGGCGGTGGTAGTTGGATTTGCGTGCCGTAGTCCTGCGTGTGTGGTACTCGACCACTCATGGTAGTAGTATTGTCGGTGACCACACAGGACCCCCATCGTGTAGCTTGCTCTTTACGCTTATATGCTACTCGATCATACTCGCCCACTCGGCCACCGAGTAGTGGTTGGTGTTGAGTTGGGAGATTGTCATGCTCGAGCCACCGAGGCCACACCGGGTCGTGGTAGCTTTAGGGTGAGCCGACATGACCATGCATGCTGCATTGCCGTATCTGATGGCGTTTTTGCATATTACCATATATATATACATATATGCATGTATATATATATATATATGGATGGTTGAGATTAATATATATATATATGGATACAGTCTATATATATATATATATCTGATTAATGATGTTGCATTTGTTTGTACTATGCTTGTTGCATTTGGGTGGACATCATATTCATGCATGTTTCTTACATATGTTATACAGTTGTGTCGGATACTGGTATGTGTTGGATAGACCACTAGATACCTTGACCTGTAGCTAGAGTTTATTTTTGAGTTGATCTACTCTTCCTGTTGTATATATATATATATGTTGGATATATGTTCAGGTTGGATCAGAGTAGCGTGGCACTTGTATATACGCATGTTTTACGTTGTTCATTCAGTTAGACGGTATAGGCTTGTATTTATATACTATGCTGATATACCTGTTGTATTTCTAGATCATTGTCGAAATACATGTGATATGACATATATACATGTTTTCTATTACCTGCTGAGTTTTACTCACCACCCCTCGCGGACCCTGGGTTTTCTGTCGCCCAGGTAACAGGTAGCTGACTTCGTGATGGACTTGGAGCACCGCTGGCTGGCATCGTCTCATCTCAACTCCGAGAGTCCGAGTTTTTGAGTCTTCCGTATGTTTTGGTTATGTATTCTGAGTTATGTGATGTACGCACATGTTGGTGCGGGTTTTGACGAGGTTTCTTTATGTTCTGGTGTTAGTCATGCAGTATGCACTTTGTGGATTGTATTGTGGTCCCGTTGTTTTTGTTTTTCGTTATGTTGTTATGTTCTTATATGTATATATGTTATTATTGTTGTGGCCTACGGGCCTTGTATTAACCCGAAATGTTGCCACGTACAGGGGAGGTGCTGTCCGTTTGATTTTCGGTTCGGCATGCTCTCGGGGCGTGACAACTTTAGTGGTATCAGAGCCCAAGGTTCTGCGATGCCATACTATGTTATTTTGAGTCTAGTCTTAGATTCTCGGGAGTCGATTTATCCGGTTTTGGTTTTTGAGATGAGATGAGCAGCGACGAGCTCAAGCGTACGAGGTAAGAATTCACGAAAACTTGTGGTTTAGTAGATATTTATCTAAACTTGATCGAGAGGTGTATACAATAGAGTTATGACACTGTGTGTAGACTTTTAGTAGGGTGCCCACCGAGACGATCAACCGGAGTTACCTTAGTGTTTATACTCGGTTTATTCCTATGCATTTAGATGCTTATAACAAGGAATAACTTTGTAGTTTGTTGGTTATTGTTCGTAACCGTGGTATGTATTGACCCCGGAAACGACCTATTAAGTTTGTGAGTCTTGAACCTGTGTCGAGAAGGTGATTTACCTTTGAGAACCGACTGATACCGAGTCGGAAAATAGGGGCCAAGTCGTCACATTTATTATGGAAATCAGAGACTACAGTCTTAGAGATTTCCACTAACTGTGCTAGTCAGATCATTACCTGCGGGTAATGAATAGACTTGTAGACTATTGTTGATGCAGATAGCGGAAGGCTAGGTTACGGTATTTCATAGGGATTTTATCCCTGAGTTGTTCGTACCGAGTTGTATAACTTTGAGAGTACTTTTAAGTACTTAACTCATGTTATACCGATAAAGAAGAGTTGTTTGCATTCCATTATCGGGATTAAGCCGATATTTGGTGGAAAATGCAGAAAAATGACATTCGGGAAATAATATATATCACTTGATCATGGTTTAGTGATGTTGAAAGAGAGTATTTCCCCGTGTCACTTTTAGTGACGCATTGTAAGAATTCTTGAGCTTTAAGAAAGAGTGATCAGTTAGTAATAGAGTACTGTGCAGAGTCGTGAGACTTGCAGAGGTTACGACCACCTAATAGCTCAAGAAGATGAATGGATGATTTAAGCCACTCAGAGTTATTGGCTTATAGTTGGATTAGGATGCCGGGATCTTCTATCAGATCCTGTCTAAAGACGTTGGATTGAGAAGGGAGTTTAGGAATGACTCCGTATAAGTGTTTAGGTGATGAAGATCGATAAGCAGATATTGCAAGTCAGATAAAGGAGCAAGATCGGAGTCGTGAGGCCTTGGGGCTACTTTAGATTATAGAAGACCAATCGAAGATCATCGAAGGTTCTTGTGGATATCGGCAAAATCGAACAAAGACTCAAGGAATTGTGTGCGTCATGGACCACAAAGACACGCAGCCGATTATCTGTTGAATAGCCATCTCGCTGCTATTGTGAGCAACCGTACGGAGGAAGTATACTTTGAAGACACATGAAGACTATCGATGGTGTTCCAGAGGAAGATGCATTGTCTCGGCAGCGAGATCAAGACCAAGATTGGATTGTTTCATCGAACAACCTACTACCTCGGCGTGGTTGGAGTTCCTTGATACTCCCCTTGCCAGGATCAACACGGAAGCGACATCGTAGAAGACATTGTAGAAGACTCGGACAACAACAGCGCTACCTCGGATGTGATTTGCCTAGTGCAGAGGAGAGAGTATACGACAAAGGTCGTATCTATTCGGTAATCTTCAGTTGCAACTCGTAGGATTTAGGGATGTGATCAGATGATCTAGGAAAATCCCTGGATTATTCGTCGCAAAAATGCAACCGCTTTGTCGCGGACTGTTGGATCTGATCTTATTCTCTTCGGAGAAAGGTCGAGACCTGTGTGGAGCCTTTTGGATTGGATCAACAGATATTTCATCGTTCAGGGTATTACTTTAGTTTACCCTCAATGTTAATATTGAGAGATACTTGTAGTTATGAGTATCTTTGTCTAGAACATTCTCAGTTAGACTAGAAGGGTCCTTTACATCGAATTGTGGGTCGATGGTATCTCTACCGTCAGGTGAGAAGTGGACCAACAATTAAGAAGTCAAGGGATGCCCTTAGACTCGGATAGACATATCTTTATTGTAGACATATCCTTATGGATGGTCAAGTTGTTGAGATTATAGTATGATTATGTCTCTCAGTTGTGCGTATAATCCGAGAGCAATCGGATGTAGTTTCGGTTGAACTCCGAGGCTTGCCGTTGCATGGGCAAGTGGAGTAGGCGATCGGAATGATTGTGGAAAATAGTTGTTGTGAAGAATATCCTTCGTTGTGGATAGATGATCTATTGAGATCAGCCAAAGACACCTGTGTATACTCTAGGATTGGTTTACGACTGGAGCATTGATATTGTAGTGACGCGATGTCATACAATTATCATTGTCGTTGTGATGATTGATATATCATCAATGTAGAGTAAAGGGAATGCAGGTGTGTAAAGACGACAATTTCATACTTGGTATGAATTGTATGAGTTTTGATTAAGTTGTTAGACTAATTAACGATTTAGTCGTCCATGAATTTGAGGATCGTGTACTCTGGACACGATTTGATCAGGTTGTGGTCGTTGGAGTTGCGTAACTTGGCCACTATTGATGGTGGTAGTTGGAGTTGCGCAGTCGACCACCGTAGTTGTTGTTTCCTGGTATTGATTGGTTATTCCTACGAATGTGGATAGAATGTCTTAGCATTACTATACCACGGACTTGTTTGACTTAGGTGATGTTGTAAATCATTTAGTCGGAAGCTTGTGAAACCAGTTTACAAGATCTAGATAGCGGTTAACTTTTACACGAGTATTAGTTAATTCTTCCGGAATAGATAAAAGGATGATGTACGCAGATGCGTCGTTTCAGGGATCGGAGCGAATCCGATACAGTTGCATGAGACGTATCTTATGCTTACAACAGTTAAGAAACTACGAGATAGTCTGTCATATACATGATGTGACTTTAGTAGTTATTGTCTGGATTTGTAGTTGAATGGAGCAGAAGTGCTCATGGAGTTTTGACTAGCTACTGGGTAGCTACTATAGAGTTGTTGGTACGCAAACAATTGTAACAAGTGAGATTGATCGCTATAGTCTTCCATGCACTTACAGAGTGTGTGGTAGAGTGGATTTTGAATGGATGATGGACTCCTCTTTTGAGAAGATAATTCCTCGTCTCTGAGAAGGATAGTGTGTTCCGGACAAGCGTCCAGTCAAGGAAGAGTCGCTACAGGAAGCATATCATTGGAGATTTGCTATTCACCCTGGTGGTACTCAGGTGTACCGAGAGTTGAAACGTTTATACTGGTGGAATGGTGTAAAGAGAGTTATAGCAGATTTTGCTGCTCGATGTTTAGTATGTCAGTAGGTGAAGGCTGAACATCAGAAACTCGCTAGATTGCTCTAGAAAATTCCGATTCCGGAATGGAAGTGGGAGTATATCACGATTGATTGCGTTACGGGATTGCCTAGAACCCGTAAAGAACGTGATGCAATTTGGGTGATTGTGGATCAACTGACCAAATCACCTCATTTCCTTCCTAACTCGTGGGTCGTACTCGTTGGACCATACGAAAGAGTTGTATTATCGAAAGATTATCAGATTGCGTGGGGTACTTTTAAGTACCATATCGGATAGAGATTCGCGATTTATCTCGCGATTTTTGACAGAGTCTGCACCAAACTATGGGCACAGAGCTTTGGCTTAGTGCAACATGTCATCCGCGGACTGATGAACTATCTGAGCGTACCATTCAGACATTGGAGGATCTATTGATATCCTGTGTCATGGATTTCAGAGACAGCTGGAAGGGTCACGTTCATTTAGTGGAATTGCCGGTTGGCTTTACCTTCGACACTGACGGGTGTTCACAATGTATTTCCTGTTTCTATGCTGAGGAAATGCGTGCCACATGTTGAGCATGTCCTGAAGGAGATAGCAAATTCCACCTCAGTCTAATGTGACATATGAGGAGATTCCAGTGCGAATTATTGATCGCAAGGAGCGACAGTAGAGGAACAAGACCATCCGACTCGTAAAAGTTGGATAACAGTATCATACTGATGAGGAGGCTACGTGGGAGCTGGACGATACTATCCTAGCTCGGTACTCTCACCTGTTCACTTGAGGTATATGGTCATTTCGGAATCTTGCTGAATTAATTTTTCATGTAAGTACGAAATTTGAGGACCAAATTTTATTAAGTGGGGGAGAATGTAAAATACCAAATATATATATATATATATATATATATATATATATATATATATATATATATATATATATATATATATATAATAGTAATAAAGCATGGTTAGGGATTTAGTTAAACCTAACTTTGACTTAATGGTAATTGTTTAATTGGATCAAGGGTTAAGTCTTATTGGGCTTTAAATCCAACCCTATAATAAGTTTAAATCCGATCCGCTTTCAAAACCTATCCGATATTTTTCTCACGTGTGCGTTACTTGGCGTTTCTGCGCCGACCCTCTTCTCCCCTTCATTTCCAACCGCGACATTTCTTCTATCTCTGGAGCGCGCGATCCCTCGCCTTCCTCACGCTGCCGACCGCCTCCCGAACGTAGCCGCTCCGTCGCCGTCCTTCTCTCGCTAACATTCGCCGCTCCAACCGTCGATCGAGCACGCCACCGGAGATCTTTCAGAAGGAGTCATGGTAGGGATAAGCAACGCCGACAGTCCGCGCCGACCACACTGGATATTCGACGCCGCCACTTTGCCGGAGCAAGGGATAGGGAAAAGACGGTGGCTGTCAGATAGAGGGGATAGGCTGCTGGTGAAGCTAGGGCAGTAAGGTTGGGGCTGCCGATTTCTCCAGTGAACAAGGGATTTGCTGTCGGGGAGTTTTCTAGGGATGGTGAGCGTGATCTACCTTTCCCTTCAATTGTTGCTGTTCGATTTTGTTCATCTGTCTGGAATTCTCGGCTGTGATTGGAATTCGGGTTTCATTTATCCGATCGTGAAAAACAGTGGTTACCTTCTTCTTACTTGCATTGGCAGGAATTCCCATTTGGTTCCAGTGATTGAAGCGTCCAGATGTGGAGAACTGTGAGAGGTAAATACCAATTGGGATGTTTATGAAGGGAAGGAATAATTCGAACAAGTCTGTGGAAGCTTGAGAAATAGTTGACAGGTTGTTGCTATAGGGGAGGAGGCTCTATAGAAGCTGGAAATGTGTCTGGCTTCAATGAAAGTGAAGGTCATATCTCTTCATCGCCGTGAGCAACAAAATTATGGCAGTTTGCATTTAATAAGTCTCCTAGCTCAGGTAATCTCTTAAGTCTTGTTGTGTTTCATGAACTGTGGATGCAAGGGGGAGATTTCAGTGTGGGTTTGTGATGGATTTTGTTGATGAAGATAAAATGAGTAAGGAATCAACTTATCTATCTAATTGTTATAGATTGCTACTTCAAAGGTGGATCAGGACGCCGCGGTTGATCGCAACGATTGAAAGGACCTTGATTTGGAATAGTCTTTTGGACGAGAAGCGATTCTGAGTTTACATAGCGGTGGGTAATTTCCTACCTGGTCCGGGTAGTTATATTTTATTCAGATTTAGTCATTTATATGAGCATGTTAGGTGTTCATATTACCTTGACCCTGTTCTTTTTATCGCATGCTTGATCTTCTACCGTCGGCTATTAACTCCATTGCTGATATCATGTTTATTTTTTCATGATTAGGAGTATATATATAGGTGATGTAAGTAACTTAGAATTAATTTAAGTTACGTGCAAGTAGTAAAGTCCGGATGACAACCTGATAGTACATTGGGTAAAAAGGTCATCCGTAGGTAGATAATGTCTTTAACCTAGGATTAGTTCTAGTACCCTTAGGTTGTATGTTACCACGGAACTTGTATTGTGTAAATGGTCAGAGGAATGATACTTAGGGTATCGCTACGGACCGATGGTCCTAGCTTGTTATAATCAGATAAGTACGACTCTCTACAGGATAGAGAGTATTATGATCGATTGAGTACGACTCTCTACAGGATAGAGAGTGCGTAGATCTGGTTAGTATTATTCTCTGTAGAGCAGAGTCTATGGTGGATGTCGGTATGTGAGACATTGCATTCATGCATTTACATGCACGCTGGCGACGAGGTCTCCCTTGTGGTTGAGAGTGTCGCCAGTCATCCTGCCTCTACGGTTACTCATAGGAGGAGTCACCCGTGTGAGGGCAGAGCATTGAGGTGCCGCACTCTATCACTATAGACGGTGGTAGTTGGATTTGCGTGCCGTAGTCCTGCGTGTGTGGTACTCGACCACTCATGGGTAGTGACTGTCGGAGTGACCAACAGTAGGGACCCCCATCGTGTAGCTTGCTCTTTACGCTTATATGCTACTCGATCATACTGCCCACTCGGCCACTCGAGAGTAGTGGTTGGTGTTGAGTTGGGACAGTTGTCATGCTCGAGCCACCGAGGCCACACTGGGGTCGTGGTAGCTTTAGGGTGAGCCGACATGACCATGCATGCTGCATTGCCGTATCTGATGGCGTTTTGCATATTACCATATATATATACATATATGCATGTATATATATATATATGGATGGTTGAGATTAATATATATATATATGGATACAGTCTATATATATATATATCTGATTATTGTGATGTTGCATTTGTTTGTACTATGCTTGTTGCATTTGGGTGGACATCATATTCATGCATGTTTCTTACACATGTTATACAGTTGTGTCGGATACTGGTATGTGTTGGATAGACCACTAGATACCTTGACCTGTAGCTAGAGTTTATTTTTGAGTTGATCTACTCTTCCTGTTGTATATATATATATGTTGGATATATGTTCAGGTTGGATCAGAGTAGCGTGGCAGACTTCAGGTATGTCTGCATGTTTTACGTTGTTCATTCAGTTAGACGGTATAGGCTTGTATTTATATACTATGCTGATATACCTGTTGTATTTCTAGATCATTGTCGAAATACATGTGATATGACATATATACATGTTTTCTATTACCTGCTGAGTTTTACTCACCACCCCTCGCGGACCCTGGGTTTTCTGTCGCCCAGGTAACAGGTAGCTGACTTCGTGATGGACTTGGAGCACCGCTGGCTGGCATCGTCTCATCTCAACTCCGAGAGTCCGAGTTTTTGAGTCTTCCGTATGTTTTGGTTATGTATTCTGAGTTATGTGATGTACGCACATGTTGGTGCGGGTTTTGACGAGGTTTCTTTATGTTCTGGTGTTAGTCATACCGGTATGCACTTTGTGGATTGTATTGTGGTCCCGTTGTTTCCGCTGTGTTTTTCGTTATGTTGTTATGTTCTTATATGTATATGTTGTTATTGTTGTGGCCTACGGGCCTTGTATTAACCCGAAATGTTGCCACGTACAGGGGAGGTGCTGTCCGTTTGATTTTCGGTTCGGCATGCTCTCGGGGCGTGACAATCATGATGTAATACCTAATGCATGATCACAAATTGATGAATACAATTGTTTCATGATCATAATGTAAAATTAATACATATATGCTTTTATGATCATGTGGGATGTTAGGATGATACTTAACCTTGTATAGAATTGCATGAAATTGATGGTTAAGTACGTATAAATACCTTTAGGATACATCTCACACTCACCATAGACTACCTTGATTGAAAACATAGCATGGGTGATGATAGGATGATACTAATGGTCCACTAATGCCTATGACATTTAGATGGTCATTTAAAGTGTTAAAATAGCAATAATAGACCAATCATGGGGAAGACTTATGTTTAATTCATAGACATATTATCCAAAGATCATGTTTGGATATTTCATATGTTTTCAAAACAATTTCTTACCTTAAAATCTGTGTGTTTATGTTTTGAAACAATTTAAAGCAAAACTAGGTGTTAAAAGTGATACAAACTTGATCAAAAACCTAGTTGATTTTGAAACTTTTGGATTTTTGGCAAATATTTGAAAATATAATAATTTTTCATAGAAAATTATTTTTCACTGATAAAGGACCTTAAAAGAAACGTGTTCCCCAAATTTCATGATTTTTTGAATTTTGTAGAATTTTTAATTCATTTCTGAAATTCAGCCCGAAAATCAGAAAAACCTGAAATGCATGTGCCAGTCGACTGGTCGCCTGATAACATGCCCAGTAACTTCTTTTATCCAATTTTAAGGCATGTTTTGGTTTTTGTTTTTCTCTAAACTTGATGTCATGCTTGTATAACCTTTGTTTATTATTTTTGATGGCGTCAAAGGGGGAGAAATATATATGTTTAAGTAAGGAGGAATTGTATTTAGGGGGAGTTTCATGTATTAAGGGGGAGAGTTGTTAATCATGTTATTTACATGCTTTCTTACCTTATTATTTTTATCATATGTTTTACTAACTTAAACGGATTGCCACACATAAAAAATGGGGAGATTGTTAGTGCAATCAACCTGTGATATGATTTTGATGTGTGTGGCAAAGGGTTTAAGTTAGGTTGTCATTGTGATTTGATATGTGCATTGGAGTCTTGCAGGACTTAGTAATTCACACATGGAACCTTGGCGAGTTTCACATCTCATAACTCGGTCCTTGAGTCGGTGAAGGATGGCTTTGCGGAAGCCGTGTGCTTGGAGCATCCGAGGGACCGCCGGACGAGGAGCTTGGAGTGAAGCCGGAGGAAGTAGACTTCAGGGCGAGATGCGAAGGATGGCGTTGTAGAGCCGTGCGCTTGGCGCATCCGAGGGACGTGGTCGGACGAAGATAACTTCAAAGGCTAGGGACTTCAAGGAATGAGAGTGAGCGAATGTAACCCGGGAAGGGGTAGTGCTCTTAGGTGAAACTTGTCTAATTGGCTAAGTGTCGGATGAGATTTCCCGACATCAGTCGACTGCCATGGAATGACAGTCGACTACTCTAAGTCGAACGGGGTTCGACTAGTGTTCGACTGATGGGTTTTAGGCCCAGCAATGATCGCCATGGAATAATGATCGGTGACATGGAATGACTGATCGATAAGGCAATCGCGGGCAGAACCTCCCGTAGCCGGACCGATCGACCGAACGGAGGCGATGATCGATGGTTACATCACGATCGCTAAGGATCCGTTGGACTACAATGATCGAGATCCGACGTGTTCGGAGGTCGTTGTAGTGGCGCCAGTCGACTGCCAAAGGCAGAAGTCGACTGATAGCGGCCAACGGGAAGAAATCAGCCTTCTCTATAAAAAGAGAGGGTGTTGGGCTTTGGAAGGCTAATGCTTATGCTCTAACCTTCTCCCAAAGCGCCCTAAAGTTTTTCCATCCTCTTACTTGGTTTTATTTACATCATATTTGTAAGAGGAGTGAATTCTTGTAAAGAGGTTACCTCCACCTAGCTTGGTGCAAAGGAGAGAATAGTGAAAGCTTGCGGAGTGATTCACCGTGGATGAATCGGACCGTGGATTAGCGGCGTAGAGGTGAACCACGTTACATTGCGGTGTTAGCATTTGTGTTTATTCTTCCTTTGCTTTGTCTTTAATTATTTATATTTGCATATTCCGCTTGCGCTAATAGTTTTGTAGACGAGCAACGAACGAATTCCACCGTCTACGACAAGGGCTATTCACCCCCCTCTAGCCGGCCAACACATCGACCCTACATTTATCTCTTTTGAGTTTCGTTTAGCAATTATTTGTCCTTCGATTTCTCTCCACCACAAGGGACAGAGATAGATAGCGTGGGCAACAATATAATATAATTAATAAAAAATAAAAGTTTATGATTACGAATCATCATAAAATAATTACAATACAATTATTCTTTTTGACTTTTCATATTCTGAAACTTGTTATAATAACTTCATTATCAATGGTTAGAAATATATATATTTTTTCTACATAAATAATAAAATTATCATTCATCCAATCATTACTCATTCGATTATGCAATCTGTCTTTAATAATTCTCATAGCAAAAAATACTCTCCCAACAATAACAATCGCAATTGATAAAAATTATGTCAATTTCAATAGCTTATAAATCAATGGATATATTATATTTTTTTTTGGCATAACTAACTTTCTGAAAAATTATCAAGGTATTTCAATCTTTGAAATGGTTGGTTAAAATGCATATTACATATATAAGTTTTAAGTTGGTCATCAAAGTGATTCAAAAGATACATTTGAAATAAATTATTGTTAGCGATGTGTTTGAACTAACTTCTCTTATTTATGTATAATAGTAACTATCCACACTTGCATGTTATATGAGTTGTGCTTTATTAATATATAATTTGTGACTAAAAATATTAATTTATATTTCATTTAAAATTTTTAACTATATTTGACTTATTAATGATAATAATAATATCATATTTTTTTCAAAATAATTTATAATTTATAACTTGATTTATTTTTTTTAAATGATAGAAAAATAAAAAATAATATTTAATATTTAATTTTTGTTCAACCAAATATTCCAAATTGAAAATTACAACATGTAACATAGTTTAAAAAAATAATAATTATAAAAAAAAATTGAGCTCAGTGTGGGCAACTGCCCACGCTAGGCTCATAAAAGCTCTGCCCAAACTTATTATGTATAATAGTAACTGTCCACATGGCATGTTATATTAGTTGTACTTTATAAATATATAATTTGTGACTAAAAATATTAATTGATATTTCATTTAAAAATTTTAACTATATTTGACTTATTAATCTTAATAATAATATCGTGTTTTTCTTCAAAATAATTTATAATTTATAAAATGTTTTATTTTTTTAAATGATAGAAAAAAATTAATATTTAATTTTTGTTCAACCAAATCTTCTGAATTGAAAATTGCAATATGCAACATAGTTTAAAAAAATAATAATTATAAAAAAAATTTGAGCCCAGTGTGGGCAATTGCCCACACTGGGCTCATACAAGCTCTGCCCATGCTTATTAATGTATAATAGTAACTGTCCACACGGGCATGTTATATGAGTTGTGCTTTATTAATGTATAATTTGTGATTAAAATTTTTTAAAAAATTTTTAATTTGAAAAATACAACATGGGTTTATATAACTATATTTACTTTTATGAAATTAATAATTAAATATAAATAACCAATGAAAATACTCTTGTGTGTATCCCTTGCTTAGACCTAATCCTCTGGAACCACCGACATATCCTCCGCATTGGACTCCGGTGATTCCTACATTTCCAACTCTGGAACAGATGCAGCAAGTGGTGATGGTCCCGGTGTTGGTGCCGCCGCAGCCGCAAGTGCGACAAGTGGTGCAAGAGATGCGCCAAGTACTGCAAGAAGTGGTGATGCAAATGTGGTTGGTGCCGCCGGTGGGCCAAGACAAGGGTGGAGATAGGATCTCCCAATAGCGTGGGCAACAATATAATATAATTAATAAAAAAAATAAAAGTTTATGGTTACGAAGCATCGTAAAATAACTACATTACAATTATTCTTTTTGAGTTTTTATATTCTAAAACTTGGTATAATAACTTCATTATCAACGGTTAGAAATATATATATTTTTTTACATAAACAATAAAATTATCATTCATCCAATCATCACTCATTCAATTATGCAATCTGTCTTTCACAATTCTCATAGCAAAAAATACTCTCTACAATGACAATCGCAATCGGTAAAAATTATGTCAATATCAATAGCTTATAAATCAATAGATATATTATATTTTTTTTTTGACATAACTAACTTTTCTGAAAGGTTATCAAGGTATTTCAATCTTTGAAATAGTTGATTAAAATGCATATTACAAATATAAATTTTAAGTTGGTCGTCAAAGTAACTTAGAAGATGTATTTGAAATAAATTGTCGTTAGCGATATGTTTGAACTAACTTCTCTTATTGATGTATAATAGTAATTTTCCACAATGACATATTATATGAGTTGTGCTTTATTAATATATATAATTTGTGACTAAAAATATTAATTTATTTTTCATTTAAAGATTTTAACTGTATTTGACTTATTAATCTTAATAATAATATTGTGTTTTTTTAAATAATTTATAATTTATAACTTGTTTTATTTTTTAAATGATAGAAAAATAAAAAATAAAATTTAATATTTAATTTTTGTTCAACCGAATCTTCCTAATTGAAAATTGAAACATGCAATATAGTTTAAAAAAATAATAATTATAAAAAAAAATTTGAGCCCAAAGTGGGCAACTGCCCACGTTGGGCTCATACTAGCTCCACTCATGCTTCTTGATGTACAATAGTAATTGTCCACATTGATATGTTATATGAGTTGTGCTTTATTGCCCCCAGGGCAATGACGCGACGGCAAGCTTCAAAGTTTCCCTCTGCGCAGCCAGGGTTCGATTCCGGCTTGGCACCGCGCGCTGCGAGAATAGCGATGCTCGTTGTTCTTTCTGTGCAGCGTGGTCGGCCCATTGGCGTAGCATGAGTCCTAATGAAGCGGGCCGCGCATCTCCTGATTTACCCTCGTTGACCGGTGGAGACTCTCATTGAAGGCCTTGGGACGGGGCCGGTCAGCCATCAGGACTAGTAGGGAAGAGAAATCGTACCTGATACCTGATGTAAATCAAAAAAAAAAATGAGTTGTGCTTTATTAATATAATTTGTGATAAAAAAATATTAATTTATATTTCATTTAATGATTTTAACTGTATTTGACTTATTAATTTTCAAAATAATTTATAATTTATAACTTATTTTATTTTTTAAATGATAGAAAAAAAAATTTAATATTTAATTTTTGTTCAACCAAATCTTCCTAATTGAAAATTGCAACATGCAACATATTTTTAAAAAATAATTATTATAAAAAAATTTGAGCCCAGTGTGGGCAACTGCCCACGCTGGCCTCATACTAGCTCCGCACATGTGTGGACATTGTTTGTCCATTATTTGTTCATATTAAGGAAATTTGTAGAAATTTTTTAATTTGAAAAATACAACATGGGTTTAAATAACTATATTTACTTTTATGAAATGAATAATTAAATATAAATAACCGATGAAAATACTCCTGTTCGTGTCCCTTACTTAGACCTACTCCTATGGAACCGATGGAATCGCCGACAAATCCTCCGCATTCGACTCCGGTGATTCCTGCATTTCTGACTCTGGAACAGATGCAACAAGTTGTGATAGTCCCGGTCTTTGGTGCCGTATGAAGTCGCGCAAGTGGTGGAAGAGATGCGTCAAATACTGCAAGAACTAGTGATGCAAATGCGGCTGGTGCCGTCGGTGGGCTAAGACAGGGGTGGAGATAGGATCTTCCAATAGCGTGGGCAACAATATAATATAATTAATAAAAATTTATGATTACGAATCATCGTAAAATAATTACATTACAATTATTCTTTTTTGAGTTTTCATATTTTGAAACTTGTTATAATAACTTCATTATCAATGGTTAGAAATATATATATTTTCTACATAAACAATAAAATTATCATTCATCCAATCATCACTCATTCGATTATGCAATATGTCTTTCACAATTCTTATAGCAAAAAATACTCTCCCTACAATGACAATCGTAATCGGTAAAAATTATATCAATGTCAATAGCTTATAAATCAATGGATATATTATATTTTTTCTTTGACGTAACTAACTTTTCTGAAAGATTATCAAGGTATTTCAATCTTTGAAATGGTTGGTTAAAATGCATATTACATATATAAGTTTTAAGTTGGTCATCAAAGTGATTCAGAAGATGTATTTGAAACAAATTATTGTTAGCGATGTGTTTAAACTAACATATATTTGAAATAAATTATTGTTAGCGATGTGTTTGAACTAACTTCTCTTATTTATGTATAATAGTAATTGCCCACACTGACATGTTATATGAGTTATGCTTTATTGATGTATAATTTGTGATTAAAAATATTAATTTATATTTCATTTAAAGATTTTAACTATATTTGACTTATTAATCTTAATAATAATATCATGTTTTTTTTTCAAAATAATTTATAATTTATAACTTTTTTATTTTCTTTAAATGATAAAAAATAAAAAATAAAATTTAATATTTAATTTTTGTTCAACCAAATCTTCCTAATTGAAAATTGCAACATGCAACATAGTTTAAAAAAATAATAATTATAAAAAAAATTGAGCCCAGTGTGTGCAACTGCCCACGCTAGGCTCATAAAAGCTCTGCCCAAACTTATTGATGTATAATAGTAACTGTCCACACTGCATGTTATATGAGTTGTACTTTATTAATATATAATTTGTGACTAAAAATATTAATTTATATTTCATTTAAAATTTTTAACTGTATTTGACTTATTAATCTTAATAATAATATCGTTTTTTTTTCAAAATAATCTATAATTTATAAAATGTTTTATTTTTTTAAATGATAGAAAAAAAATTAATATTTAATTTTTATTCAACCAAATCTTCTGAATTGAAAATTGCAATATGCAACATAGTTTTAAAAAAAATAATAATAATAAAAAAAATTTGAGCCAAGTGTGGGCAATTGCCCACGCTGGGCTCATACAAGCTCCGCCCATGCTTATTAATGTATAATAGTAACTATCCACATGGACATGCTTTATTAATGTATAATTTGTGATTAAAAATATTAATTTATATTTCATTTAATGATTTTAACTATATTTGACTTATTAATTTTAATAATAATATAATATTGTTTTTAAATAATTTATAATTTATAAGTTGTTTTATTTTTTTAAATGATAGAAAAATAAAAAAAATTAATATTTAATTTTTTGTTTAACCAAATCTTCCTAATTGAAAATTGCAACATGCAACATAGTTTAAAAAATAATAATTATAAAAAAAATTTGAGTCCAGTGTGGGCAACTGCCCACGCCGGGCTCATACTAGCTCCGCCCATGTGTGGACATTGGTTGTCCATTATTTGTTCACAATTAAGGAAATTTTTAGAAATTTTTTAATTTGAAAAATACAACATGGGTTTATATAACTATATTTACTTTTATGAAATTAATAATTAAATATAAATAACCAATGAAAATACTCTTGTGCGTATCCCTTGCTTAGACCTAATCCTCTGGAACCGATGGAACTGCCGACATATCCTCTGCATTTGACTCCGGTGATTCCTACATTTCCAACTCTGGAACAGATGCAACAAGTCGTGATGGTCCCGGTGTTGGTGTCGCCGCAGCCGCAAGTGCGGGCAAGTGGTGCAAGAGATGCACCAAGTACTGCAAGAAGTGGTGATGCAAATGTGGTTGGTGCCGCCGGTGGGCCAAGACAAGGGTGGAGATAAGATCTTCCAATAGCGTGGGCAACAATATAATATAATTATCGAAGTGCGCTAGCTCTTGTGGCTAGTGCATGGAGGTATCCAATTAGAGGTCCCGGGTTCAAACCTCAAGGGCTGCAGGAATTACAATCCCACGAATATGTGGGATTTAACGAGCAGTGTCCGACGGGGTCTTGGCCAAGATGCGCTCAATAGGGAAAGTTGAGCTTTCACCCAAAAATCCCGGGGTTTTACGATGAGGGCTCGCCGAGGCGGTGGCGGCAACTCTAAAAGTTTATCCATCGCGATTTGCCCCGACGGCGCGACGATAAGCTACGAAGACTCCTCTGCGCGGCCGAGGTTCGATCCGCCTAGCCTACTGCGAATAAGCGATGCTTGTTGTCCTTTCTGTGCAGCGTGGTCGGCCCATTGGCGTAGCATGGGCTCTAATGTAGCGGGCCGCGCGTCTCCTGATTTACCCTCGTTGACTGGTGGGGACTCTCGTTGAAGGCCTTGGGGCGGGGCCGGTCAGCCATCAGGATTAGTAGGAAAGAGAAATCGTACCTGACACCTGATGTAAATAAAAAAAAAATAATATAATTAATAAAAAATAAAAGTTTATGATTACGAAGCATCGTAAAATAATTACATTACAATTATTATTTTTGAGTTTTCATATTCTGAAACTTAATTGGTATAATAACTTCATTATCAACGGTTAGAAATATATATATTTTTTTACATAAACAATAAAATTATCATTCATCCAATCATCACTCATTCAATTATGCAATCTGTCTTTCATAATTCTCATAGCAAAAAATACTCTCTACAATGACAATCACAATCGGTAAAAATTATGTCAATATCAATAGCTTATAAATCAATAGATATATTATATTTTTTTTTAACATAAATAACTTTTCTGAAAGGTTATCAAGGTATTTCAATTTTTGAAATGGTTGATTAAAATGCATATTACATATATAAATTTTAAGTTGGTCGTCAAAGTAACTTAAAAGATGTATTTGAAATAAATTGTTGTTAGCGATATGTTTGAACTAACTTCTTTTATTGATGTATAATAGTAATTGTCCACAATGACATGTTATATGAGTTATGCTTTATTAATATATATAATTTTTGATTAAAAATATTAATTTATTTTTCATTTAAAGATTTTAACTGTATTTGACTTATTAATCTTAATAATAATATTATGTTTTTTTAAATAATTTATAATTTATAACTTGTTTTATTTTTTAAATGATAGAAAAATAAAAAATAAAATTTAATATTTAATTTTTGTTCAATCAAATCTTCCTAATTGAAAATTGAAACATGCAATATAGTTTAAAAAAATAATAATTATAAAAAAAAATTGAGCCCAAAGTGGGCAACTGCCCACGTTGGGCTCATACTAGCTCCACCCATGCTTCTTGATGTACAATAGTAATTGTCCACACTGATATGTTATATGAGTTGTGCTTTATTAATATAATTTGTGATAAAAAAATATTAATTTATATTTCATTTAATGATTTTAACTGTATTTGACTTATTAATTTTAATAATAATATCGTGTTTTTTTTTCAAAATAATTTATAATTTATAATTTATTTTATTTTTTAAATGATAGAAAAATAAAAAATAAAATTTAATATTTAATTTTGTTCAACCAAATCTTCCTAATTGAAAATTGCAACATGCAACATATTTTAAAAAAATAATTATTATAAAAAAATTTGAGCCTAGTGTGGGCAACTGCCCAAGCTGGGCTCATAATAGCTCCGCACATGTGTGGACATTGTTTGTCCATTATTTGTTCATATTAAGAAAATTTGTAGAAATTTTTTAATTTGAAAAATACAACATGGGTTTAAATAACTATATTTAATTTTATGAAATGAATAATTAAATATAAATAACCGATGAAAATACTCCTGTGCGTATCCCTTACTTAGACCTACTCCTGTGGAACCGATGGAATTGTCGACAAATCCTTTGCATTCGACTCCGATGATTCCTGCATTTCTGACTCTGGAATAGATGCAACAAGTTGTGATAGTCCCGGTGCTGGTGTCGCCGCTGCCACAAGTGCGACAAGTGGTGGAAGAGATGCATCAAGTACTGCAAGAACTAGTGATGCAAATGCGGCTGGTGCCGCCAGTGGGCTAAGAAAGGGGTGGAGATAAGATCTTCCAATAGCGTGGGCAACAATATAATATAATTAATAAAAAAAATAAAAATTTATGATTATGAATCATTGTAAAATAATTACATTACAATTATTCTTTTTGAGTTTTCATATTTTGAAACTTGGTATAATAACTTCATTATCAACAGTTAGAAATATATATATTTTCTACATAAAAAATTAAATTATCATTCATCCAATCATCACTCATTCGATTATGCAATATGTCTTTCACAATTCTCATAGCAAAAAATACTCTCCCTACAATGACAATCGTAATCGGTAAAAATTATATCAATGTCAATAGCTTATAAATCAATGGATATATTATATTTTTTCTTTGACGTAACTAACTTTTCTGAAAGATTATCAAGGTATTTCAATCTTTGAAATGGTTGGTTAAAATGAATATTACATATATAAGTTTTAAGTTGGTCATCAAAGTGATTCAAAAGATGTATTTGAAATAAATTATTGTTAGCGATGTATTTGAACTAACATATATTTGAAATAAATTATTGTTAGCGATGTATTTGAACTAATTTCTCTTATTTATGTATAATAGTAACTGTCCACACTAGCATGTTATATGAGTTTTGCTTTATTGATATATAATTTGTGACTAAAAATATTAATTTATATTTCATTTAAAGATTTTAACTATATTTGACTTATTAATCTTAATAATAATATCATGTTTTTTTTTCAAAATAATTTATAATTTATAACTTTTTTATTTTCTTTAAATGATAAAAAAATAAAAAATAAAATTTAATATTTAATTTTTGTTCAACCAAATCTTCCTAATTGAAAATTGCAACATGCAACATAGTTTAAAAAAATAATAATTATAAAAAAATTGAGCCCAGTGTGGGCAACTTCCCAAGATGAGCTCATACTAGCTCTGCCCATGCTTATTGATGTATAATAGTAACTGTCCACACTGACATGTTATATAAGTTGTGCTTTATTTATGTATAATTTATGACTAAAAATATTAAGTTGGTCGTCAAAGTAACTTAGAAGATGTATTTGAAATAAATTGTCGTTAGCGATATGTTTGAACTAACTTCTCTTATTGATGTATAATAGTAATTTTCCACAATGACATATTATATGAGTTATGCTTTATTAATATATATAATTTGTAACTAAAAATATTAATTTATTTTTCATTTAAAGATTTTAACTGTATTTGACTTATTAATCTTAATAATAATATTGTGTTTTTTTTTAAATAATTTATCATTTATAACTTGTTTTATTTTTTAAATGATAGAAAAATAAAAAATAAAATTTAATATTTAATTTTTGTTCAACCAAATCTTCCTAATTGAAAATTGAAACATGCAATATAGTTTAAAAAAATAATAATTATAAAAAAAAATTGAGCCCAAAGTGGGCAACTGCCCACGTTGGGCTCATACTAGCTCCACTCATGCTTCTTGATGTACAATAGTAATTGTCCACATTGATATGTTATATGAGTTGTGCTTTATTAATATAATTTGTGATAAAAAATATTAATTTATATTTCATTTAATGATTTTAACTGTATTTGACTTATTAATTTTCAAAATAATTTATAATTTATAACTTATTTTATTTTTTAAATGATAGAAAAAAAAATAAAATTTAATATTTAATTTTTGTTCAACCAAATCTTCCTAATTGAAAATTGCAACATGCAACATATTTTTAAAAAATAATTATTATAAAAAAATTTGAGCCCAGTGTGGGCAACTGCCCACGCTGGATTCATACTAGCTCCGCACATGTGTGGACATTGTTTGTCCATTATTTGTTCATATTAAGAAAATTTGTAGAAATTTTTTAATTTGAAAAATACAACATGGGTTTAAATAACTATATTTAATTTTATGAAATGAATAATTAAATATAAATAACCGATGAAAATACTCCTGTGCGTATCCCTTACTTAGACCTACTCCAGTGGAACCGATGGAATCGTCGACAAATCCTCCGCATTCGACTCCGGTGATTCATGCATTTCTGACTCTGGAACAAATGCAACAAGTTGTGATAGTCCCGGTGCTGGTGTCGCCGCAGCCGCAAGTGCGACAAGTGGTGGAAGAGATGCGTCAAATACTGCAAGAACTAGTGATGCAAATGCGGCTGGTGCCACCGATGGGCTAAGACAGGGGTGGAGATAGGATCTTCCAATAGCGTGAGCAACAATATAATATAATTGCCCCCAGGGTAACGACGCGTTGGTAAGGCACGAAGTTCCCCTCTGCGCATGTAACGACCGGGCCCCTGTTGGCGGAATTCGGTGACCCTTATTGGTCAACGACCGTCGCCCCTGTTGGCGGAATTCGGTGACCTCTATTGGTCAACGACCGTCGCCCCTGTTGGCCCGTCGTTACTCACCTGGACTTCCCACCCCTGGAAGTGGGTTTTTGCCTTCCCCAGGATTCGAACTCTAGACCTCCAGGCTAAGTACTAAAGTTTATGAATCCTGGTAACCAAGTGATCAAGATTTTGAGAAATTTTTATTAGTGGGGGAGAATGTTAAATACTGAAATTTAAAATACCAAAATTTAATGGTCAAATATTTTGAGAAATAATCTTGGAAATTTTTCAGGATTTTTAGGAATTTTTCCGGAATTTTTCTGGATTTAAACGGACTCCGTACGAGATTTTTACGGGGATAAAATAAATAGGCTTTAGAGGGGTCTATTTAAAGGGGATTAATATGCGACAGGAAACCTAAATCTATTTTAGGTTTCGTTTTTCTTTTTCCCCGCCGCAACTCCTTCCCCTTCGGCAGTTCCTTCTCGCGAGAGTTCTTCCGAGCCTTCCCTTCTTCCGTCGGCGCCCTCATCTCCTTTCGCGAGCACCGCCGCGCCCGACGCCAGCCTCTTCTCCACGGTGGTTTCGTCTTCGCCGGCGAGCCCTTTTTCCTTCGCCGCCCGACGCTCTCTCCTCTCGCGCGTGCTCTCTCCGTCGTCGATAGGCTCCTACGAGCTCTTCACCGCCGACGAGAAGGCCGCGGCCACCCACAGCGTCGTCCGACGCCGAGGGTGTGCCGTCGTCGTTGTTCCGCAAGCGGCCGCTGCGCTGCGCTTCGCTCACCGTTTCTCCTCACGCGCCATAGCCGCTCGAGCCCTAGACGCGACGGCCAGACTGTCTGCGGCCAACAGCCGTATGGGTGCCACTTTTTCGCCGCTAATCGTCGAGCCACGGTGTTCGCCACATGATCGACCTCTCACTGCACACGGTGTGCCCTTCTCTACCAGCCAGACCATCCTCGGCCACCTCCACTAGGGATCGACCCGCATCGAGGAAATACTGCTAAGGGGGAAACTTCTAATTTCCGGGCAGTAGGAAAGGAAACTGTGGCCGGCTGAGAGGGGCTGATCGACAGAGGATTAGGGGTGGTAAGCAGTCGGGAAGGTGTTTCCTAGCGCAGGTATATCTCGGTTGTTGATTTTGTTAAATTGCTATTGGTTGAATTTTGAGGATTGTTGTAGGTGATGAATTAGGTTAAATGGGATAACTAGATCAATCTAGTTGACCGGGATTTTATTAAGCAGTTGGGTTAATTGGTTTAAATCCGAAATCGGCTTAGGATTCGATTTGACTGTGGATCGTATTTTAGTGCTTAACAATAGTTATATTGTATGCAGGTTTCGGTCACGAGACAGGACCCCGGACGTGAAGATAGTTATCACGAGCATTATATAAGGCGGGTACTTTGACTTATCTTTTAGATATAGTCAAGTTGATATGTTAGTTAGGATAGCATGCAATAATATTCATGTTTATATGCCTAGTATGTTTTTGTGCCTATTGATACATGCATTGGATAGGATATGATTATATCTCCCTGTTTTATTTGGATCATAGTTACTTGGATTATGGATATGTACATATCGATTGTACATATTATTCGGATAGGTATTTTGAGTAGGATTGACATGCTTTAGTACCATGCACCATCTTGCATGATTGCATGCTGGCTGGACGGGGTTCCATTATTGTTGAGCCCGCAGCCAGTTACATGGCCTGCACACACTGCCACTCATGGGTTAGTGGTACATCAGGAGGGTGTGTGCAGTTGCTCTGTCAGTTCACGACCGCTCATGGGTAGCACGAGGCGCGTAGTGGGCAAGGATCCCTCCTGCAGTCCGACAGGAGATGAGAGCTTAGCTCCCACTGTTGGGGCGGGAGGATAGGTGTACTCGAAAGATCCTCGCCCACTCGATCACCGGGAAGCGATGATGGCGAGTGCAATTGTCATAGCCCTACCCACTCGGCTTCACCATTGCGTGTGAGGCGGCTGACTGGCGTCAGGGGTGACCATGTCATTGGCACGACATGCATTTTGCACGGATTGCATTTGTATTGTGTTTGCTGCATTATTGTATTGATGCCTTGGATGTTGCATATGATTGACATGCATACAGGATTCATATTCTTATATGGTGATGACTTTATCTCTTATAGTAGGGCACATGCTCCTATATCAGGGTAGGAGACTCAGGTGAGTACAGTCCTTTTGCATTTATTTCTTGCTTACCATATATATGAGACTGTACTGGCATGATTAGTATTGTTAGCTATTTCTTACTATTCATATCGACTAGTATCCGCTAAGTTCTTTGAACTTACCCCGTGGTTTTATATTTATTTCAGGATGATGCTGTCAGGAGAGTCCAGCTGCCAATCCCCCTCGTCGAAATGAATAGGTTTTATTGGTCTATTGGTTTTGGATTTTGTATAGAGGATATGTATAGGTCCTGATGTTGTGGTTATGTACTTATGGAAGTTTGGGAATAATTGTGGTGTCCTTATGGACTATTCAATTAGTTTGGTTGTATGTTCCTGCTCAGATGGCAGAAGGGGTAAGTCTAGATGTTATAGACTTCATTTATTTACTATGATGGTTGGCCTGAGGCCTTATGATCTGCGTGTGTAGATGTTTTTGTTCCGGTCGTGTTGACCGATGTATAGTGGCCGTGTAGGCCTTGTATAAAAATTGATATTGTCACCCGTACAGGGGAGATGCTGTCGGATTTTTGTCTGGCGGGGACTCCCTCGGGGCGTGACAATTTATTTGGTATCAGAGCAGTCACTTACCGACTAACGCTACCACCGTCTCTGGCTGGTATCCATGATGTATTTCATGTGTCCATACTGAGGAAGTATGTGCCAGACTCTACACATTCTATCAGATGTATCAGGTTCCATTCAACCTGATGCTACTTACGTAGAGGTTCCGGTACGGATTTTGGATTTCAAGGAACGACAGTTGCGGAACAAGGTTGTGCGACTTGTCAAGGTCGAGTGGAGTCACCACACCGATGAGGAGGCTATTTGGGAGCTTGAGGAAAAGATTCAAGCTCAGTACCCCACTTAGTACTTAATGTGTGGTTTTTCCCAAGTACTTGAGTTGAGCAGTGTGACATTGCTTGTTAGTACTTGAGTAGGAAATTTGGGGACCAAATTTTTATTAGTGGGGGAGAATGTTAAATACTGAAATTTAAAATACCAAAATTTAATGGTCAAATATTTTGAGAAATAATCTTGTTGGCGAAGTCGGTGACCTATTGGTCAGCGGCGTCGCCTATTGGCCCGTCGTTACTCACTGGACTTCACCTGGAAGTGGGTTTTGCCTTCCCGAGATTGAACTCTAGACCTCGGGGCTAAGTACTAAAGTTTATGAATCACGGTAACCAGTGATCTGGATCACCGGTTGCGAGATTCATAAACTTTAGTACTGCTGAGGTCTAGATTCGAATCTGAAGGCAAACCACTTCGGTGAAGTCCAGTGAGTAACGACGGGCGATAGGCGGCGATCGTTGACGATAATAGTCACCGACGCCAACAGAGCGATGGTCGTTGACCAATAAGTCACCGAATTCCGCCAACAGCTCGTTAAAAAAGGCAGAAGCGACGATCGTTGACGATAGAAGTCGCGAATTCCGCGGCCAACAGGCGATGGTCGTTGACGATAGGGTCGCGAATTCCGCCAGCGAGGGCGGTCGTTACAATAAAGGCGCCTTTTTGTTGTAGCCTCGCTGGCGGAATTCGGTGACCTATTGGTCAACGACCATCGCCTGGCGGAATTCGTGAACGGTCAACGTCCGCCTATCCCGTCGTTACTCACTGGACTTCCCACCGAAGTGGGTTTTTGCCTTCCCGAGATTGAACTCTAGACCTCCGAGATTGAATTCCGCCGAGGCGATCGTTCTGAGCGCATCCAGTCGATTCCGCCCGGTGCGGCCGGCGAGTAGCGATCTGCGATGCCCTCGTCGCGTGGTGGGCCACAGGCGGCAGCATGAATTCTAACGTGTCGGGTCACGCGTCACCCTGATTTACCCTCGTTGACCGGTGGGGACTCTAGTCGAAGACTGTGGGGCAGGGCCGGTCAACCATCAGAATTAGTAGGGAAGAGAAATCGTACCTGATACATGATGTAAAAAAAAACAATATATTATAATTAATAAAAAAAATAAAAATTTATGATTACGAATCATTGTAAAATAATTACATTACAATTATTCTTTTTTGAGTTTTCATATTTTGAAACTTGTTATAATAACTTCATTATCAACGGTTAGAAATATATATATTTTCTACATAAACAATAAAATTATCATTCATCCAATCATCACTCATTCGATTATGCAATATGTCTTTCACAATTCTCATAGCAAAAAATACTCTCCCTACAATGACAATCGTAATCGGTAAAAATTATATCAATGTCAATAGCTTATAAATCAATGGATATATTATATTTTTTCTTTGACGTAACTAACTTTTCTGAAAGATTATCAAGGTATTTCAATCTTTGAAATGGTTGGTTAAAATGCATATTACATATATAAGTTTTAAGTTGGTCATCAAAGTGATTCAGAAGATGTATTTGAAATAAATTATTGTTAGCGATGTATTTGAACTAACATATATTTGAAATAAATTATTGTTAGCGATGTGTTTGAACTAACTTCTCTTATTTATGTATAATAGTAACTGTCCACACTGACATGTTATATGAGTTGTGCTTTATTGATGTATAATTTGTGACTAAAAATATTAATTTATATTTCATTTAAAGATTTTAACTATATTTGACTTATTAATCTTAATAATAATATCATATTTTTTTTTTCAAAATAATTTATAATTTATAACTTTTTTATTTTCTTTAAATGATAAAAAAATAAAAAATAAAATTTAATATTTAATTTTTGATCAACCAAATCTTCCTAATTGAAAATTACAACATGCAACATAGTTTAAAAAAATAATAATTATAAAAAAAAATTGAGCCCAGTGTGGGCAACTGCCCAAGATGAGCTCATACTAGCTCTGCCCATGCTTATTGATGTATAATAGTAACTGTCTACACTGACATGTTATATAAGTTGTGCTTTATTTATGTATAATTTATGACTAAAAATATTAATTTATATTTCATTTAAATATTTTAACTGTATTTTAACTTATTAATCTTAATAATAATATCATGTTTTTTTTTAAAATAATTTATAATTTATAACTTGTTTTATTTTTTTAAATGATAGAAAAATAAAAAATAATATTTAATATTTAATTTTTGTTCAACCAAATCTTCATAATTGAAAATTACAATATGAAACATAGTTTAAAAATAATAATAATTATATAAAAAAAATTTGAGCCCAGTGTGGGCAACTGCCCATGCTGGTCTCATACTAGCTCCACACATGTGTGGACATTGTTTGTCCATTATTTGTTCACATTAAGGAAATTTGTAGAAATTTTTTAATTTGAAAAATACAACATGGGTTTATATAACTATATTTAATTTTATGAAATGAATAATTAAATATAAATAATCGATGAAAATACTCCTGTGTGTACTCCTTGCTTAGACCTACTCTTGTGGAATCGATGGAATCGTCGACAAATCCTCCGCATTCGACTCCGATGATTCCTGCATTTTCGACTCTGGAACAGATGCAACAAGTCGTGATGGTCCCGGTGATGGTCCCAGTGCTTGTGTTGTCGCAGCCGCAAGTGCGGCAAGTGGTGCAAGAGATGTGCCAAGTACTACAAAAACTGGTGATGCAAATGCGGCTGGTGCCGCCAGTGGGCCAAGTCATTGTTTGTCCATTATTTGTTCACATTAAGGAAATTTGTAGAAAATTTTTAATATGAAAAATACAACATGGGTTTATATAACTATATTTAATTTTATGAAATGAATAATTAAATATAAATTGTAAAATACTGCAAATAGACTGCTAAAGGGTAATATTATTAGTGGGTTAATTAAAAATTTTGAGGAATAGTTAGAGATTTAATTTAGACCTAACCTAGCTCACGAGTTTAATGGTTTAATTAAATCTAGGTTTAATTGAACCAAGGGTTAAATTGCTTATAGGGTCTGAAACTCGACTCATTTTTTCCAAACTCGACCCGATTTCTTTTAATACTGACCCATTTTAGTCGTCCCTTTATTTCCTCGTTGTCGCTCTTTATGCTGAGCGATTTCTTTCTCTTTTTCCACGAGTTCTTTTCCTCTCCGCGATAGTTCTCCTTCCTCACTGCGTGACGCAACCGATCGCTTTCTCTTCTTCTCCAAAGCAACCAGAGGTCGAGCTCTCCTTCTCTCGGTGAAAGATCCGGTTGGAGGGCAGGCCGATCCCTCTTCCCTGAGTTCTCGACGACCTCTTCGCGTGAGCCGATCGGCGGCGTGATTGCCGCGACAGAGCTGCTGCCATGGGTCTCACGATGGTCGCCGGAGCACGATTCTTTGTCAATTTTCAGTCGATATTTTCCATCTCAGCTTATTGTTTTTCACGCGAATAGCCCGATGGTGTCACTGCAGTTGGTCGTTCCGGCCGGAGGTGGAGCTGTTCCGATGAACAGAGCATATTGGGGGAGACTCTCATCGCGGGTATAACTCGAATTAACTCTTTGTTTTATCTGCTATTGGTTGATTTTGTTGTCTGCCGATTAGTGTGAGTCGACTGTGAATTTGAGGGTGTTGCCGGTTGTGATTTGGAGGGTTGCTCAGCTGTGGTTGAGTGAGAAGGGACTGATGGAGTGGGGTGTTTCAATTGGGGTGTTAGATCCCTAATTGGGTGTAACGGGAGTGGTTGTGCAGCTGTGAACAAGGTTGTGCCTGAAGGTGGGAAACTTCGCTTCCCACTTCAACTCGGTCGCTTGTTCATGGCGATCCCGTCTTCGTCCCCGGATTAAAAAAATTAATCCTACACAAATAGAGATTACCCAAGCTACCGTTCCATCGTCGTCCTATCCGATTAGAGTGGTCACTTGAACAAACTTATTGTTCAAGCAACCTACCTCTATTCTTCGAATAGCCACGGAATAGACGATGTACGGATCGCCGATTTTTGCGTTTGTATTCGGGGTCCAAGTAAATTAGCCACATAACAAAAACATACAACATCCAAAGAAACAAAAGGAAAGCAAAACAAAATTTATACCTCTTGTTTACCTCAAGGTCTTCTATCATATGTCCTATCCTCCTCTTGGACATTGTGTGGGCAACGATCCTCCAAGAGATGAAGCCTCCTAGATCACGATCTTCCTTTCCTTGCTCACTCCGAACAAGAGGAAGTATAGAAACAAAACTCTTCTCTTATCTAGGACCAACCAACAATGTCACGCCCCGAGGGAGTCTCCGCCAGACGAAAATCTGACAGCACCTCCCCTGTACGGGTGACAATACCAATTTTTATACAAGGCCTACATGGCCACTATACATCGGTCAACACGACCGGAATCCAAACATCACACGCAGATAATAATAAGGCCTCAGGCCAACAAATCTAGGTAAACAAAAGTCTACACTAACTAGACTTACCCCTTCTGCCATCTGAGCAGGAATACCCAACCAAACCAATCAAAATAAGATCCGACCAATGGTCCACAAGAACCCCAAAAATCCACGAGTACATAAATCCATTTTCAAGCCTAAACATATCTTCTATACAAAATTCAAACCATAACTCAAACAACTAAAAGCTGTCACTCGAGGGGTATGGCAACTGGACTCTCCTGACAGCTTCATCCTGAAATAAAAATAAAACCACGGGGTAAGTTCAAAGAACTTAGCGGATACTAGTCGATATGAATAGTAAGAAATAGCTAACAATACTAATCATGCCAGTACAGTCTCATATATATGGTAAGCAAGAAATAAATGCAAAAGGACTGTACTCACCTGAGTCTCCTACCCTGATATAGGAGCATGTGCCCTACTATAAGAGATAAAGTCATCACCATATAAGAATATGAATCCTGTATGCATGACAATCATATGCAACATCCAAGGCATCAATAAAATGCAGCAAACACAATACAAATGCGATCCATGCAAAAATGCATGCCGTGCAAATGACATGGTCACCCCTGACGCCAGTCAGCCGCCTCACACGCGATGGTGAAGCCGAGTGGGTAGGGCTATGACAACTGTGCACTCTGCCATCACTGCTCCTGAGTGACCGAGTGGACAAGATGCTGTCGGAGTACACCTATCCTCCTGCCCCAAACATAGTGGGGGAGCTAAGCTCTCATCTCCCGGTGTCATAGACCAGAGGAGGGATCCACGCCCCGCTACCGCGCGCTCGCCGCTACCCATGGCGGACCCGGTGAGACTGTGAGCAACTGCACACACCCTCCTGATGTACCACTAACCCATGAGTGGCAGTGTGTGCAGGCTATGTAACTGGCTGCGGGCTCAACAATAATGGAACCCCGTCCAGCCAGCATGCAATCATGCAAGATGGTGCATGATACTAAAGCATGTCAATCCTACTCAAAATACCTATCCGAATAATATGTACAATCGATATGTACATATCCATAATCCAAGTAACTATGATCCAAATAAAAACAGGGAAGGTATAATCATAACCTATCATATGCATGTATCAAGTAGGCACCAAAACATACTAGGCATATAAACATGAAAATTATTGCAAGCTATCCTAACTAGCATATCAACTTGACTATATCTAAAAGATAAGTCAAAGTACCCGCCTGAATATATATCCGCAAAAATAAGAACGCGCGATCGAGGACACCGCCGGATCAAAACCTGCATATAGCATAATTATAGTCAAGCACAAAATATACAATTCAACAACAAATCGAATACTTAATCGATTTCCTTTATAACCCAATTAACCCAACTCATCACTTACAAAAATATCCTCAAGATCTAACATTATCACCCAAATCTCATATCCTCCGAATACCATACCGATCAACCGAAGAACACCGGAATCGAAATCGACTAATCAAGCTCACCCGCCTAGGAATTCCACGACAAATTGACCCCAAATCAAACCCTCACGGCCCTCTCACTACCAAGTCCTTCCCTATCGCCTGTTCACCATCACCAACCACACTCACCGATCAACCATAATAAAAGACCACTACTCTGGCGACCACCGCAAAGGGGCAGAGGAGGAGGCGTCCGTCGAAGAGGGCGCCGTCTAGGGCAGAGGAGTCCGGCGAGCACGGCACGCGTGGCTGTGATCGGCGAGGAAGAGAGCTCGGCGGCGGTTCGATGCGTGGACGAACGGCCGCGGTCGAGCACCGAAGGCGAAGGCCGGCGCGGAGGAACCGAGGATCCCTGTGGCACTTGACGTGGGTGGCAACGCCAAGAAGAGGGCTCGGCAGTTCTGCGTGGTTCGACGGCGAGGAGCAAGCGCAAGGCGGGGCGGCGGGCGAGCTCGCGTCGAGGCGGTGGCCGCCGAGAACGAGAAAGGCGCCGAGAAGAAACCGCAAGGAACGAAGTCGCCGCGTCGCGGGGAAAGGGAATATAGAATTTTTTAGGTTTTCTATCGTGTATTTATCCCCTTTAAATAGACCCCTCTAAAGCCCGTTTACTTTATCCCTGTAAAAATCTCATATTGAGTCCGTTTAAATCCAGAAAAATTCCTAAAAAATTCCTAAAATTCCCTAAAAATTCCGAAAAATTTCCAGGATTATTTCCTTAATTATTTGACCATTTAATTTACTATTTTATATTTTTCAGTATTTAACATTCTCCCCCACTAATAAAAATTTGGTCCCCAAATTTCTTACGCAAGTACCAACAAGCAATGTCACATTGCTCAACTCAAGTACTTGGGGAAAACCACATATCAAGTAACTAAGTGGGGCACTGAGCTCTGATCTTTTCCTCAAACTCCCAAGTAGCCTCCTCATCTGTGAGGGGACTCCACCCGACCTTGACAAGTTGCAAAATCTTGTTTCACAACTGTCGTTCTTGTGATCCAAAATTCGTATCGGAACCTCTACGTAAGTAGCATCAGGTTGAATGGAACCTGATACATCTGACAGAATATGTGTAGAGTCTGACACATACTTCCTCAGCATAGACACATGGAATACATCGTGAATACTTGTCAAAGATGGTGGTAGCGCTAGACGATAAGCAACTGCTCGATCCTCTCGAAAATCTCAAGCGATGTACCGTATATCTAGGGCTTACCACGAGTCAAACCTCTTCACCCCTTTCGTGGGTGAGACTCGTAGAATACATGATCACCACGAGAGAACTCGAGGTCTCAGTCTCGATCTGCATAACTCTTACGGCGATCCTGCGCCTCTGTCATCCTCGTCGATGTGCGGACCAACTACGCCTCATCTTGAGCTCTATGGGTCCTAATGATTGCCCCGAAATCCATAACACGGGACCCGGCCGTCCTCTAGTATCTAAATGGTCGCTCGGTGTCCATCTATCTGCGGATGGAATGCGATTAAAACGGCCGCATGCCTAAGGCTGCTGCGGACTACTAAACCGAGGCGTGAACCAGGATCTCTATCTCGATGAAATGCTCAAAGGACACCATGAAATCGATGATCTCCGACGATATAACTCTCCGTCAATCGATCCTAAGAGTCGGTCTTCTGAATCGCTAAGAAGTGCGCTAATTTGGTTAGTTGGTCAACGACCACCCAAATCGTGTCATGGCCTTGACGTGTCCTAGGCAAACCTCCACAAAATCCATAATGAAATACTTCCACTTCCATTCCGAATCGAATTTCTGAACATCTGTTCCTTAAAATAATGCAACTCCGGAATCCATTATCCTCCTCGAAGTCAGAGACGGGGAATTATCTTTTCACAAGAGACATCCATCTACCGTACAAAATCCACTCCACCACACACTCTACAAGTGCATGGAAGGCTATCGCGACCAAACTTCCTTGTTACAACCATTCGTATTCCAGCTACTCTATAGTAGCTATCCAGTAGCTAGCCAAAACTCCATGAGCATTTCTGCTCCTCACCTCTTCTAAACAATATAATAATCGAAGTCCACGTCATAAATATATGACAACCCATCTAGTTCCTCATTTGGCGTAAACACGGGATACGTCTCGATCAACTAAATCGAAGCGCTCCATTCTACGAAACATTGCATCCGCATACAATACCCTTCCTTCCACGAGAATGATCAAACAACACGGGTGTAAAGTCAATCATTCATTCGAGCTGTGAAACTAATTTCACAAGCTTTAGACCAAATAAATTCCATCACCAGTCAGCGGTATAGTACCACTAGAACATCCTATCCATATCTATGGTAATAATCAAATCAATACCAAAAAAATCATCATCTACGGTGGTCGAGTGCTCAACTCCAACTACCACCATCACAAATGATCCAATCGTGTCCAGAATACACGATTTCCCAAATCCCTGGACGACTAAGTCGTCAATAAGTCTAATAAGATAATCAAAAGCTCAAACAATTCATACCAAGTATGAAATTGTCATCGCTACACACATGTATTCTCTTTACTCTAAGCTGATGATATAAAAATCATCACAACGACAATGATAATTGTAGGACACCATGTCACTACAATATCATCACACCAATCACCAATCAATCCTAGAGTATATATAGGTATCCTATAGTTGATCTAAATAGATCATATATATCCACAATGAAGGATATTCATTTCCTTCTACAGCTACCGCATTCTATCATCGATAATCGATGCATAACCTCAAAGGTTCATCTCTCTTTTAACAAAGAGTTCCGGATCTTCTCTAGAAAAATATTGAGACAGATAAACATCCCATACAACACCTTCTATAATAAGGTAAAACAATCTTTCATCGTCTTAACCAGTGTAGGCATACATGCCTTATCCATAACCAAATCACTATTAGTAGGGACTGATACTCTCTGAGGGTTTACTCCTTGACCTTCAAATGGATGACTAGCAGGTCATATTCCTAGCTTCCTAATTCGACATCAGTCGACACCTCTAAAGAATCCATACCTCTGAAATCATCATTAGATTTCTCAAGATCAATGTCGTCGTCGAACTAGTCACGACCTTGAGTAGGGGCAATTTCACTAAGTCAATACTTTTCCTAACCATTAAAGTACAGTAACCACTAAAGACAATATTTTTCCTATAGCTCAGAGATATCCTTCAGCTCGTCTGGTCCCAAAACCCGAGAACTCCCAAAAATCCAAGGGAAATCAAATCCTCGAAACACAAAACCCATAAACCAAAACCGTAAACCAATAAAATTGTCACGTCACGAGGGCATATCAGTCATCGAATGACAAGGAGCCCTTAGTGACAATATTCGAATCCATGGACCAAATGGTAAAAACCTCGAAATAATTATAGAAATATAAGTATTTCAATAGCGCATGCATGCGACTAAACATATATCAAACAAAGTAAAATAGTTTTATGACACCCCAAATCAATTGCGACAAAATCCAAAGTGCATAATAAAATGCAACAGATAAAGTAACATAAAGCGGCATCTCGCGATGCGGGGAGACAAGCACGACAAGGAACTCTCGAGCGACACAAGGTAGGTCAACATGACACGTCCTCCATCATTAACCTAGAGGATAAGTGAGGAGGGTAAGTACAACCACTCTGTGGATGTATAGACAATAGTGCATAATCATAATGCACACAATGGAAGTCACGAGGAACAAGCTAGAAGTAACCCAACCTCAGTACCAATATCGATCTGCAACTACCATCACAGATCGGGTATAATAAATATACAACATACACAACCACTTTGCAACAATAGTGCACATCCAGATACCACGAAAGTCTCGTGGCTCTCGCACAAAAAGGAACTATCTATGAGCTACCTCGAGCGTAACCCATGGGCGACAATCAATAGCACAGCGGTCTCGCAGCAACTATATGCTACCACGAATGAGACTCGTGGATAGACATTGTATATAAATATCTAATTATTGATGCGCATTAGCGTACTACCACCAATAGGTCGCGTGAGCGGTCGATTATCCTAGATTGTTAAAGCCTAGGGTTATCCAATACATCTCTAGCATAAAGCGACCACCGTCAAAATGATAAGATCATCGATCTACCATTAAACCCATTGAGGCGGTCAGCGAGGTTTCAACACCTCTAAAGCGAAATGTTTATCAAAGTCGGTAAAGATCATCAACTTATAAATAAATAAGTCGAGATGGTTAAATCTAGCATTCTAACCCTTCTAACATAAATGGTTATCAAGGTCGATAAAATCATAAGTCCACTAATAATCGCGTCGAGACGATTAATCATAGGGTTTCATCCCAACTAACAGAAATGTCTATCAAGGCCAATAAGGACCACAAGTCTACTATCAAGCCCTTCAAGAGGGTTAATCCCTAAATTATATCCTCCTACCTCAATCATGCATGCTACAACATGCTACCCACGAGCAGATCTGTGGTTACTTAACACGTAAAGTAGCTATCTTAGCTACGGACATCATGAATCCGATTATCACCAACTCCGAGCGAATATAGCAAAGAGTATAACCTTACATGATGAATTATCTCAACCATACATGGGAGACCTATTCGACCTCAAATACACAAAAGCCCCTTTAGGGAAACTCTACTGTAACTTTCCTCAACCACGAATGGGTGATATTGTTGGCGTAGATAAATATATATACCCTCTCAACACCTAGGGTTCCACTAATGTTGTTTCATTCACGAGATCCGCTCCTACGGAATAACCTTCATCTAAGTTATTCTATCTCTACTAGTCTTAATCATGGTATCCACCACAAAACATAAAATCATATAAACATATAACAATTTGTCTAATAAGCGGCGATAGTCCTACTAATGGGAATCAATGGCTGAAATTAATTAGGTATAACTAAAGGGTCATGCGGATCAAAGTCAAGGCAATACTAAATAAAGCATCGGATGCTTATATATACTCTAAACTACATAAGCTATGTAATCATGTCCTCATGCCTTCTACGAATTTATCCATCTTAGTTATATTATTCAACTAGTCTAATAATCCTAATACTAGTCAAATCCTAAGAGGTAAATATCTTATCATTTATATCACAATGATAACTAGCTACGTATAGCAGTAATAGCAATTAATAACCAAATGCTATCTATAAACCAGCAACCTAAAAATCTAATTGTCCAACAGATATCAGGTTAAAACAATACTAGATAAAACATGATATCACCGCATAACCAATATAAATATGTACTAAATCTAGGAAATTTTCTAGAATTTATTTACACATTAGTCTGCGGAGATGTCACTGTCAGCCAAATCCCCATATTGACCTCGTCAATAATACCTCGAATTTCGAAACATAAAAATCGTCGAAAATCCGTACAACTCCGAAAATACCTAGTTAACCTGCCAAACTTGGCGAACTCCATAAACCCAAAGACCCTAAGGAACTCGGAAACCTACGCTCGATGCAAATAAATTGTCACGCCAGAGTCTCACGCACCGAAAATCGGACATCTCCTGTCGGTGTGACAATACCAATTTTTATACAAGTCCTACATGGACAATATACAACGGTCAACACGACCGGAATCAAAACCACACACCCAGATAATAATAAGGCCTCACGACAACAAATCTAGGTAAACAAAAGACTACACTAACTAGACTTACCCCTTCTGCCATCTGGGCAGGAATACCCAACCAAACCAATCAAAATAAGATCCGACCAATGGTCCACAAGAACCCCAAAAATCCACGAGTACATAAATCCATTTCCAAGCCTAAACATATCTTCTATACAAAATCCAAAACCATAACTCAATAAAACTATAAAGCTGTCACTACGAGGGGATATGGCGGTGGACTCTCTCGACTTCATCACGAAATAAAAATAAAACCACGGGGTAAGTTCAAAGAACTTAGCGGATACTAGTCGATATGAATAGTAAGAAATAGCTAACAATACTAATCATACCAGTACAGTCTCATATATATGGTAAGCAAGAAATAAATGCAAAATGTACTCACAGGTCTCCTACTCGATATAGGAGCATGTGCCTACTATAAGAGATAAAGTCATCACCATATAAGAATATGAATCACTGTATGCATGTCGATCATATGCACACGACATCGAGGCATGAAATGCAAAGAACACAATACAAATGCGATCCATGCAAAAATGCATGCCATGCAAATGACATGGTCACCCCTGACGCCAGTCAGCCGCCTCACACGCGATGGTGAAGCCGAGTGGGTAGGGCTATGACAACTGTGCACTCTGCCATCACTGCTCCTGAGTGACCGAGTGGAGGTGGGACGCTCGAGTACACCTATTCTCCCGCCCCAAACATAGTGGGGAGCTAAGCTCTCATCTCCTGTCATAGACCGGAGGAGGGATCCTCGCCCGCTACCACGCCGCCTCGCCGCTACCCATGAGCGGACTCAATGAGTGATGACAGAGCAAACCGCACACACCTCTCGATGTACCACTAACCCATGGCGGTGTGTGGCTATGTAACTGACTGCGGGCTCAACAATAATGGAACCCCGTCCAGCCAGCATGCAATCATGCAAGATGGTGCATGATACTAAAGCATGTCAATCCTACTCAAAATACCTATCCGAATAATATGTACAATCGATATGTACATATCCATAATCCAAGTAACTATGATCCAAATAAAAACAGGGAAGGTATAATCATAACCTATCATATGCATGTATCAAGTAGGCACCAAAACATACTAGGCATATAAACATGAAAATTATTGCAAGCTATCCTAACTAGCATATCAACTTGACTATATCTAAAAGATAAGTCAAAGTACCCGCCTGAATATATATCCGCAAAAATAAGAACGTCACGACCGAGGACCTGCCTCGTGACCGAAACCTGCATATAGCATAATTATAGTCAAGCACAAAATATACAATTCAACAACAAATCGAATACTTAATCGATTTCCTTTATAACCCAATTAACCCAACTCATCACTTACAAAAATATCCTCAAGATCTAACATTATCACCCAAATCTCATATCCTCCGAATACCATACCGATCAACCGAAGAACACCGGAATCAGCCCAAATCGACCAATCAAGCTCACCCGCCCTAGGAATTCCACCGACAGCCGATACCCCCAAATCAAACCCTCACAGCCTCTCTCACAGCCGGCCCCCAAGTCCTTCCCTACTGCCCTGTTCACCATCACCAACCACACTCACCGATCAACCATAACAGAAAAGACCCTTACCTACTCTGGCGACCACCGGCCAGAAGGGAAGAGGAGGAGGCGTCCGCTGTGGTAGAAGAGGCTGGCGCCGCCATCTAGGGAAGAGGAGTCCGGCGAGCACGGCACGCGTGGCTGTGATCGGCGAGGAAGAGAGCTCGGCGGCGGTTCGATGGCTGCGGTTGCGACGAACCGGCGGCGGTCTGAGCACCGTGAAGGCGAGCGTCGGCGGCGAGGAACCGGCGAGGATCCTGTGGCCACGGACTGTGGGTGGCGACGCGAAGAAGAGGGCTCGGCAGTGGTTGCGGTGGTTCGGACGGCGAAGGGGAGCAAGCGCCGGGGCGGGGGCGGCGAGCTCGCGTCGGGCGGCGGTGGGCTGCCGATCGCAACGAGGAAAGGGGCGCCGAGAAGAAAGCGCCAAGGAACGGTCGCGCACGGTCGCGCGCGGTCGCGGCGGGGGAAAAAAAAGGGAATATAGAATTTTTTAGGTTTTCTATCGTGTATTTAACCCCTTTAAATAGACCCCTCTAAAGTCTATTTATTTTATCCCCGTAAAAGTCTCGTACGGAGTCCGTTTAAATCCAGAAAAATTCCGGGAAAATTCCTAAAATTCCCTAAAATTCCCGAAAAATTTCCAGGATTATTTCCTTAATTATTTGACCATTTAATTTACTATTTTACATTTTCCAATATTTAACAAACAAGCTCCAAGCTTGAAGCTTGCCGCCGGCTCAAAGAGAGGTTTAGGAGTGCCGGCCAACCTTGAAGGAAGGTTATCGCCGGCCAACCTAGAGAGAGAAAGAGAGAGGGAGGAGCTACCGCCAATCTAGAGAGAGAGGGTGGTGATGATGTCGCCGGCTATAGGATCGATGAAGTGTGGTGTTGGCCGGCTAGAGGGGGGTGAATAGCCCTCTTTCGTTCGATGACGTAATTCATTTGTCTACAAAACTAATCAGCGCAATGGAAACAAACAAGACAAGCAAATAAACAATGCAAAGATAAAAACAATGCTAACAAGATAATATAACATGGTTCACGGCTACGCCTCTAATCCACGGTCCCCGATTCGTCCTCGGTGAATCACTCCGCAACCAATCCACTATTGGTCTCTCCTTTGCACCAAGCTAGGTGGAGGTAACCCTTACAACTCAGGAACACTCCTTCTTTTACAATTGATGTGAAAGAGAACTAGAAGAAGGAGTTTATCACTTGTAGAGCACTTGGATGATAGTTTGGAATATGAGCATTAGCCATCCAAAAGCCCACACCCTCTCTTTTTATAGAGAGGGCTGATTTCTTCCCGTTGGGCGCCACCAGTCGACTGCTGCCCTTGGCAGTCGACTGCCGCCACTACAACGGCCTCCGAACACATCGAATCCCGACCGTTGTAGTCAGCGGAACATGATCGCCGATGTAACCATCGGATCATTACTCCGTAGTCGACTGCCCAGTCGGCTACGAGAGGTTCTGTGCCCGCGACTTCTTCTGGCAGTCGACTGCTGGGCATAAACCCATCAGTCGGATACCAGTCGAACCGCGTTCGACTCAGAGCAGTCGACTGTCATTTCATGGCAGTCGACTGATGTCGGGAAAACTCATTCGACACTTAGCCAAATGACCAAGTTTCACCTAAGAGCTACTACTCCTTCTCGGGTTACATTCGCTCACTCTCATCCCTCGGAGTCCCTCGCCTTTAAAGTTATCTTCGTCCGACCACGTCCCTCGGATGCGCCAAGCGCACGGCTCTGCAGTGTCATCCTTCGCGTCTCGCCCTGAAGTCTACTTCCTCCGGCTTCACTCCAAGCTCCTCGTCCGGCGATCCCTCGGATGCTCCAAGCGCACGGCTTCGGCAAAGCTATCCTTCACCGACTCAAGGACCGAGTCATGAGAGGTGAAACTCGCCAAGGCTCCATGTACGAATTACTAAGCCCTGCAAGACTCCAACGCACATATCAAATCATAATAACAACCTAACTTAAACCTTTTGCCACACACATCAAAATCTTATCATGACAAGAGATTGCCCTAACAATCTTCCCTTTTTGATGTGTAGCAATTCGTTTAAGTTAGGTAAAATATTTGATAAACTATTAAGGAAAGAAAGCATGTAAATAACATGATTAGCAACTCTCCCCCTTAATACATGAAACTCCCCCTAAATATATTCCCCCTTACTTAAACATACATCTTTCTCCCCCTTTGACACCATCAAAAAGATTAAACAAAGTTTATATATCAAGGCATCAAGTTTAGAGAGAAACAAAAATCAAAATCACTCAATCACTCAAAAACTTGATAAAATCAGTTCTTATCAGGTTTGTTCACGATCCATCGATCACGCTATCGATGGCAATGACCGCACAAAGAATCAGTTTTCGATTTTCCGATGAAATTGAAATGCACTATAAATTCCAAAAAATTCAAAAAATAGTGAAATTTGGGGAACACATTTATTTTAGGGTTATTTATAAATGAAAAATAGTTTTCCATGAAAAAAACATTATATTTTCAATGATTTGCCAAAAATCCAAAAGCTTTAAAAACAACTAGTGTTTTGATCAAGTTTGTATCCATTTTAACACCTAGTTTTGCTTTGAATTGTTTCAAAACATGAACACACAAATTTTAAAGTAAGAAATTATTTTGAAAATATATGAAATATCCAACCATGATCTTTGGGCAATATATCTATAAATTAAACATAAGTCTTCCCCATGATTGGTCTATTATTGCTATTTCGATACCTTGAATGACCATCTAAATGTCATAGGCACTAGTGGACATTTGTATCATCCTAACATCTCACTCATGCTAAGTTTTCAATCAAGGTAGCCTATGGTGAGTGTGAGATGTATCCTAAAGGTATTTGTATATGCTTAACCATTATTTTCATGCAATTCTATACAAGGTTAAGTATCATCCTAACAATCCACATGATTATAAATGTACATATGCATTAATTTCATATTATGACCATGAAACAAATGTATTCATCAAATTGTGATCATGCATTAGGTATTACATCATGATAATAAGGTAAACATCACCTAAAGCATGATTTATCTATTTATAGGTGCATTATCATCACCTAACACTATTTCAAAAATATTGTCCCGCCATCCTAAGTCAACCAAAAATATGATATAGATAAATTCCATATGGTTGACTATCCTAGGGTTTTCCTAACCCTTAAGGATGGATTTTAGAACCCAAAATAAGTTCTTTCCTATTGGGTTCACTAAATACTCCTTAGGGATCTATTTTCTAGCAATTGTTTTCTTTTTATCTTGACCCCTAGCAATTAAGCATTTATAGGCATTTTCATTTTTATTTTCTTTATATCCTAGGCCTTTCTTGTTAAAGCTTGCCCTTTGGCTCCCTATTATCATGTTAAGAGTGTTGGAGCCAATTGTAAACTTTTCTAGGGCCTTGGTCAAATGATCTACCTTTTCCCTTAGGACCCTATTTTCATCCATACATGCATCACTAACATTAAATGACATATATTCATATGAGCATGCATCATTTAAGCTAGAAGAAATATTTTCATTAATATTTAAGCATGTTTTTTCTAGTTTATTTTCTAAGTCCTTAATTTGATTTAGCATGCTCTTATTTTTCTTTTTAGCTCTAAATAGATCCTTAGTAAGACTAAAAATCATGGAAACTATTTTACTTGGTGAGAGATTCGTTACCATAGTCTCCATGTCCTCTTCCTCCGATTCCGATGATGGTGAAGAAACTCCCCCTTCACTAGAGCTCTCCTCACTTGTGCTTGATTCTTCATTTTCGGTGGAAGATGAGTCTTGGTCGTCAAAGGCCATCAATGCCAAATTTGTGACAAAGGCATTTTCTTCCTCGGATGATGATGATGAGGAGGAGGAAGGGTCATCCCAAGTCCTTGCCTTTAATGCCTTTGCCTTCCCTTTTTCCTTGGCCTTCTTTTCTTCTTCCTTTTTCTTCTTGCTCCCCTTCTTCTTCTTCTTTTCTTCCTTTTTTCTCTTCTCCTCTTTACTCTTGTTTAGGAGGGGACAATTGTCCCTTATGTGTCCCTCTCCTTGGCAATTATAACAAATCACCTTCTCCCTTGGTCTTCTTCTCCTATCATTAGAGTTATTGAATTTAAAACCTTTTAATGCATGCCCTACCCTCCTTACCATATAAGCTTCTTCCGTGCTATCCATGGAGGAGGAGGAGGATGCTTCATCATCAGAGGAGGAGGGAGTCTCCATCTTCTTCTTCCCCTTTTTGGCCAAAAGTGTCACTCCTCTTGAAGGTTGAATTCTTGGCTCTTCTATTATTTCTTCAAGTCTTGTTTCATGGAGCTCCATGGTTGAAAAGAACTCCTCCAAGGTGCTCACTTCTAGGTTCTTTGACATGTAGAAGGAGTCCACCATTGAACTCCATTTTGATGACCGGGGAAAAGCGTCGATTGCTTTCATAAGCATATCTCGGTTCGAAAGTTTTTCTCCTACACTTGTTAGCCCAATTAAAATTTCTTTAAACTTAGAATGTAATGATGTTACCTTTTCTCCCTTTTCTAATTTGATGTTGCTTAATTGGGAGCGGAAGAGGTCTCTCCTTGCAAGCTTGGCTTTCGAAGTGTCTTCATAAAGTTCAACCAATCTCTCCCACATCTCCTTGGCACTTGAGCACTCCCCAATCCGGTTGATCTCTTGTTGGGGGAGTACATTGAAGAGATGGTGCTTGGCTTTTGAGTTTGCAAGGTGCTCTTCCCTTTGCTTTTTCGTCCACCTTGACTTCTCTATTGGTTCACCCTCTTCGTCCCTAGGCATTTCAAAACTGTTTTCCATTATAAGCATAATATCAAAATCGGTTTCAAAGAATACCTCAATTCTCTTTTTCCACCAAGAGAACTCTCCTTCAAACTTTGGTGGGTGAATGTTGGAACCGGCCTTTCTTGAATGTGCTTGTTGTGGCGGTTAGTCCTCGACAAGCTTTTCTCGGCTCTGATACCACTTGTAGGATCGATGAAGTGTGGTGTTGGCCGGCTAGAGGGGGGTGAATAGCCCTCTTCGTTCGATGACGTAATTCACTTGTCTACAAAACTAATTAGCGCAACGGAAACAAACAAGACAAGCAAATAAACAATGCAAAGATAAAAACAATGCTAACAAGATAATATAACATGGTTCACGACTACACCGCTAATCCACGGTCCCCGATTCGTCCTCGGTGAATCACTCCGCAACCAATCCACTATTGGTCTCTCCTTTGCACCAAGCTAGGTAGAGGTAACCCTTACAACTCAAGAACACTCCTTCTTTTATAATTGATGTGAAAGAGAACTAGAAGAAGGAGTTTATCACTTGTAGATCCAAGCACTTGTAGAGCCCTTGGATGATGGTTTGGAATATGAGCATTAGCCATCCAAAAGCCCACACCCTCTCTTTTTATAGAGAGGGTTAATTTCTTTCCGTTGGCCGCCACCAGTCGACTGCTGCCCTTGGCAATCGACTGCCGCCACTACAACGACCTCCAAACACGTCGGATCCCGACCATTGTAGTCCAACGGAACACTTGGCGATGATGATGTAACCATCACGATCACGCCTCCGTAGTCGACCGCCTACGGCCATCAAGAGGTTCTGCGCCGCGACTTTCTTCGGCAATGATCGTTGGGCATAAACCCATCGGGCCGGATACCAATCGAACGCGTTCGACTTCAGAGCGCAATGACCGTCATTTCATGGCAGTCGACTAATGTCGGGAAAACTCATCCGACACTTAGCCAAATGACCAAGTTTCACCTAAGAGCTACTACCCCTTCCCGGGTTACATTCGCTCACTCTCATCCCTCGGAGTCCCTCGCCTTTAAAGTTATCTTCGTCCGGCCACGTCCCTCGGATGCGCCAAGCGCACGACTCTGCAATGTCATCCTTCGCGTCTCGCTCTGAAGTCTACTTCCTCCGGCTTCAATCCAAGCTCCTCGTCCGGCGGTCCCTCGGATGCTCCAAGCACACGGCTTCCGCAAAGCTATCCTTCACCGACTCAAGGACCGAGTCATGAGAGGTGAAACTCGCCAAGGCTCCATGTGCGAATTACTAAGCCCTGCAAGACTCCAACGCACATATCAAATCATAATAATAACCTAACTTAAACTCTTTGCCACACACATCAAAACCTTATCATGGTAAGAGATTGCCCTAACACCGGCCACAAGGAAAACACCAAACCCTAGTCTTGTGTTTGCCGCCACCCACAATGATGGACAAAACCTAGGGTTGCCACCACCCACCTCTCCTCTCAAGCCAAGTTCCAAAACCCTAATCTTCCAAAGTGGCATCCACGCCCAAGCCTTGGCCTCCTTTTATAGAGTTAGGCTTAAGCCTCCTTTTAATCTCCACCGTCGGATCTAGGGATTTAATCTCAACCGTCGGATCTAGAGATTTAATCTCCACCGTCAGATCTAGAGTTTTATTTTTCATCATCGGATCTAGGCTCCATGAGGGTTTTAATAGGCTACGATAGGGACCATGAGGAGGAGTTGGATCTTGGCCACCCAATGGATCAAGCCCACATAAAGTCCGATACATTAATGATAATCCATTTCACTAGAAGATTATCATTGATCTACCTCACCAACCCCCATAAGTTAATATGGGCTCCATATATTATTTGTACATATATCTCTCCGTGTTTAAGATCTCGAATGTCCGTCGATTAATTAATTTACTGACAATTAATTAATCAACATCTAACTCCATGAGTAGTACCACTCAACCTTATCATCATGCCGGACCAAGTCCACCTGCAGGGTTTATATGATGAACCTTATAAGCTTCTTAAGGGGACATCATCATCCTAATATATAGGACACGATTTCCTCCTATAATTAACGACACACTATATAAATAATATCATTTCCCAACTTACCGAGCCTATCGATTTACTCTATAAATCTCTCCCGTTGGTAAATCAAAGAAATGAATACTAAGTATATGTGTCCGTTATTATATCGGGATTAAGAGCATATACAACATAATATCTGAGGTCCGATTCGATTATATAGTCAGCAATAAATCGAATCACCTCTAAGTCGATCCTGCTCAATACACACAAAGTGTACTAGTGTAATTCAATGGCCAAGGCAAACCAATACCAAATCACACTACAACCATTCCAATGGTTTTTCCATAACCATCTAGGTTGTGAGCCTTTACTTATACTTTACAAGGAACCGATAACATGATCTCCTATGTGACACTACACACCATGTTATCTTCAATGTAATGTATCAGACAAATATACATAACTATAAATATGCAAACAATGATCATGTGATTCTTATTTCAAAATAAAGATGTTCATACAAAAGATAGATTTTTCAGTATACATCTCAATAATCTCCCACTTATACTAAAAGACTATGTTGTTCTCAAACTGTCATACATCTGATTCTCATTCCCTCCACATGCCTATCAAAAGCTCTCGCTGGAAGGGCCTTAGTGAAAGGATCTGCCAGGTTATCCTCCGATGTAATCTTGGCCACAACAACTTCTCCTCGCTTTACGATTTCTCGTATCAGATAGTACTTGCGCTCTATGTGTTTACTTGCCTTATGGGCTCGTGGTTCCTTCGAGTTTGCAACTGCACCACTGTTATCACAATAAATTGTGATAGTTCTGGGCAAACTAGGAATCACATCCAAGTCTATCAAGAAGTTCCTGAGCCATACAGCTTCTTTGGTTGTCTCAGAGGTTGCCACATACTCAGCTTTCATGGTTGAGTCTGCCATGCATTTATGCTTGACACTCCTCCATACAATGGCTCCACCTCCCAAAGTAAACACAAAACCTGAGGTAGACTTACTGTTATCCCTATCTAATTGAAAGTCGGAATCTGTGTAACCCACAGGGAGTAATTGGTCTGCCTGGTAAACTAGCATATAATCCCTAGTCCTTCTCAGATACTTCAATATATGCTTTGCTGCAGTCCAATGTCCCTGTCCTGGATTACTCTGATATTTGCTAACCATGCCCATGGCAAAACAGATATCTGATCTCGTACATAGCATAACATACATGAGGCTTCCTACTGCCGAAGCATAAGGAACCATCTTCATCTCCTCTATCTCCTTAGATGTTCTAGGACACATCTCCTTAGATAAAGGAACTTTATGCCTGAAAGGTAGAAAACCTTTCTTGGAGTTCTGCATGCTAAAACGATCCATAATGGTGTCTATGTATGAAGCTTGAGATAAGCACAATATCCTTTTCCTATGATCCCTTATAACCTTGATCCCAAGGATGTGTCCCACTTCTCCCAAGTCCTTCATATCAAATTGTTTGGACAACCATACCCTTACGTCCGATAACACCTTGACATTGTTGCCAATTAACAAAATATCATCTACGTATAATATAAGAAATATCACTACGTTTCTGTCACATCTATTGTATACACAAGATTCATCCGGACTTTGAATAAATCCATAAGACTGGATTACCTCATCAAAGCGGATGTTCTAAGACCTCGAATCTTGCTTCAATCCATAAATGGATCGATTAAGCTTGCACACAAGATGCTCTTTTCCCTTTGCAATGAATCCCTCTGGTTGCTTCATATAGATGTTTTCCTCAAGACTTCCATTAAGGAAAGCTGTCTTGACATCCATCTGTCATACCTCATAATCCATATGAGAAGCAATACATAAGAGAATTCGGATAGACTTAAGCATGGCTACCGGCGAAAAGGTCTCCTCATAATCGATACTCTCTTTCTGAGTATACCCCTTCGCAACAAGCCTCGCTTTGAAGGTCTCAACCTTCCCGTCTATTCCTCTCTTTCTCTTGTAGATCCACTTGCATCCAATGGCTTTTACACCATTGGGTGGTTCTACTAGCTCCCAGACCTGATTTGAATCCATAGATTCAATCTCAGTATTCATTGCACTTTGCCAAGATACCGCATCTTTATCTTGGATTGCCTCGTCATATGTCCAGGGATCAGGTTCATGTTCGCCAGGGACCAAATCAGAAGATTCTTCTAAGAACATGAATCTATCAGGCTGTCTAACAACCCTCCCACTACGATGAGGTATCACCTATGTATCATCTGTGATACGCGGTGCAGTGACTTGTGGTATATCCTCTTGTATCGGTGGTACTGAAGTAGTGACTTCCTCTCTCAATTCCTCCAGAACAATCTTACTCATGGGCTTGTGGTTCATCACATAGTCTTCCTCTAGAAATCTGGCGTTCGTGCTAACGATCACCCTATGATCTCTAGGACTATAAAACAAACCACCTTTCGTTCTTCTAGGGTAGCCAACGAACATGCGCACTTCTGTATGAGGTTCCAACTTACCAGCATCTGCCTTCAGCACATGTGCTGGACTCTCCCAAATCTGAATATGTCTCAGACTAGGCTTTCGCTCAGTCCACAATTCTGTGGGAGTAGAAGGCACTGATTTAGATGGAATCAAGTTCAGAATATACACTGTCATATCTAGAGCATACCCCCAGAACGAATCTGGCAACTCAGAATAACTCATCATTGATCTAACCATCTCCATAAGAGTCCTATTCCTTCGCTCTGCTACACCATTCTGCTGGGGTGTGCCAGGTACAGACAATTGGGATTGAATCTCAACCTCTGATAAGTAATTCCTAAACTCTTCCAAGAGGTACTCACCACCACGATCAGATTGTAGTGTCTTGATACTTTTACCTTGACGTTTTTCCGCATCAGCCTTGAATTCTTTGAACTTGTCAAAGCATTCAAACTTGCGACGCATCAAGTAAATGTATCCATATCTTGAATAATCGTCTATAAAAGAGATGAAATATTCAAAACCACCTCTAGCCTGGATAGACATAAGACCACACAAATCAAAATGAACCAATTCCAACACATCTTTGGCTCTATACCCCTTGGTCTTAAAAGGTCTCTTGGTCATTTTTTCTTCCAAGCAAGACTCGCAGGTTGGAAAGTCTTCCACCACTAATGAACTCAGAGGTCCATCAACTATCAACCTTTGAATTCTACTTAGGTTAATATGACCAAGCCTTAGATGTCAAAGATATGTTTGGTTCATCTTCGAAGGTTCTTTTCTCTTATTGGAATTAGAAGATGAGTTATTAACTTTTATTTGCATTGTGGGAGCTTTTGGTTTAAGAGTATATAAATTTCCTATCAATGCACCAGAACAGATAATCTCCCTATTCCTTTTTATAACAACCCTGTCATTAAAAGAAATAGAATATCCATCTATAAACAATTTAGAAACTGAAATCAAATTCTTTCTAAATAAAAGTACATAAAGGTAATTTTTAAGAATCAAAACTTTATTCTTCTCAAAAGATAAATAAATATCTCTCACTGCAACAGACGCCACCTTCGTGGCATCGCCCAAGTAAACGGTAATCTCCCCCTCAGCCAGTCGTCTGGTTTCCTGGAACCCCTGCAAAGTATTGCAGACATGATCAGTGGCTCCCATATCTACACACCAGGTGCCGATAGATAACACCACTAAACATGTTTCAACGACTAAACCAAAAGATATACCTTTGTTCTGCTTCTGATTGGAGCAGTCCTTCTTCCAGTGTTAGTCTGCTTGCAAGTGAAGCACTTGTCTTTCGGCTTCTTCACTCCTCCCTGAGTTCCTCCCGCCACCTTTGCCCTAGCTTATTTCTTCTTCTTCTTCTTGCCTTTCGGCTTAGAAGTAGAAACCTTTTGGGCAACCATGGCCTGAGCCTGAGCACTCTGACGAAAAAGCCCCTCTGCCACCTGGAGTTCTGTCAGAAGCTCCGCCAGCAAATACAACCTCTTGTTCATGTTATAGTTCAGGTGGAACTGCTCAAAACTCTTAGGTAGAGACTGGAGAATGATATCGACCTGGGTTTCCCCATCGATCTCAGCTCCGAGGACTTCCAACTCATTTAAATGAGTCATCATCTTGAGAACATGATCCCTCACGGGTGTTCCCTCGATCATGGTGGTCGTCATCAAGTTCCTCATGGCTTCCTGCCTAGCAGCCCGATTCTGGTGTCTGAAAAGCTCTTTGAGATTGAGCATCATGTCATAAGCAGTGGACATGGCTTGATGCTGATGTTGCAGTACATTTGACATAGATGCCAAAATATAACACCGTGTCATCTCATCAGCCTTAATCCACTTCTTATAACTCTCCTTCTCCTTTTCCCCAGAATCATCCACAGGCTTAGGAGGACACTCTTCGAAGAGTACATATTTGTACTCCTCTGCAGTCAAGACAATGTCAAGATTCCTCTTCCAATCAACATAATTGGGTCCAGTAAGTTTATTTTCTTTCAGTATCACAACAAGCGGGTTGAAAGTCATTTTGAAAAACCTAAGAATCACATAGATCAAAACATTAGATTTCAAAAAATTATTGATTCCTCAACAATAAAATTTTAAAATCAACCAACACCTCAAAACACCGAGAATATCGTATGCCACGATAGTGTGGACGTATACGGATTCTACATTTGTAGGAGGAGGTTTTACCCATTAATTTTACTATCTTGTCAACCTAACTTTTTGACAAATAAAATTAATAGTTAGTTCCTCTTCGGCCCTACAAATAAAAGCAGTGACTCTGATGGGGAGGATACTCCTATTTGCATCTAAGTGTTCACCATTACTTGGTATCAAGATAATTATCTCGGGTTATGTGCCTTCCGATGGGGAAGTACACACGCTCCTTAATAATTTCCTATAACCATATTCGACCCTGTGATCCGCAAACAAACTCATCCGATGGGGAAGAAGGCACTCAGAGCCGACGCATAAGTTTGTTTGCATCACATGTCAAATCGTAATGGAGGCCGTGGGAATTTATAAAAATATCCCTCTCCCACTTAGTAATTTAGAATTGAGGAATTTTCCTAGCCTGCGACATGCATATCAAACAAAAAGCAATAAATATGAAAAAAATATTTTCCAACTATTATGACTTTTGTCTCCAATATGTCACCCGTCGTATCGCCATCTTGTCCGCTCCTCCCTATGCCATGTACAAGCCATCCGGAGATCCGAACCGAGACTAACTATTTTAATTTACATTCATCGATCCTATACTCCTCCAAGGAGTGTACATGAAGTCTAGATCGAACGTAAACTAAAATAAATGAGTGGCTAAACAATGACATATCTAATTACAAAAATTAAATACAAGCCTCGTCAACCCCGAGGATTCAAATAATATTACACACATGCAATCACATACACACATGGTCATAATAGTTGGATCTTATGCCTGCAACCAAAGAGTTAGCCTACGCACATCCTACTATCATCCGACACATACAATATATGAAAAGTGCATAAAATTAACTGAATCCTAAACACACAAAATCAGAAATCGTGGCTCTGATACCACTTGAAGGTGGGAAACTTCGCTTCCCACTTCAACTCGGTCGCTTATTCATGGCGATCCCGTCTTCGTCCCCGGATTAAAAAAATTAATCCTAGACAAATAGGGATTACCCAAGCTACCGTTCTATTGTCGTGCTATCCGATTAGAGTGGTCACTTGAACAAACTTGTTGTTCAAGCAACCTACCTCTATTCTTCGAATAGCTGCGGAATAGATGTACGGATCGCCGATTTTTACATTTGTATTCGGGGTCCAAGTAAATTAGCCATATAACAAAAACATACAACATCCAAAGAAACAAAAGAAAAGCAAAACAAGATTTATACCTCTTGTTTACCTCAAGGTCTTCTATCGTATGTCTTATCCTCCTCTTGGATGTTGTGTGGGCAACAATCTTCCAAGAGATGAAGCCTCCTAGATCACGATCTTCCTTTCCTTGCTCGCTCCTAACAAGAGGAAGTATAGAAACAAAACTCTTCTCCTATCTAGGACCAACCAACAAGCTCCAAGCTTGAAGCTTGCTGCCGGGCCCAAAGAGAGGTTTAGGAGTGTTGGCCAACCTTGAAGGAAAGTTGCCGCTGACCAACCTAGAGAGAGGGAGGATCTGCCGTCGATCTAGAGAGAGAGAGGGTGGTGATGATGCCGCCGACCACAAGGAAAACACCAAACCCTAGTCTTGTGTTTGCCGCTGCCCACAATGATGGACAAAACCTAGGGTTGCCGCCACCCACCTCTCCTCTCAAGCCAAGCTCCAAAACCCTAATCTCCCAAAGTGTCATCCATGCCCAAGCCTTGGCCTCCTTTTATAGAGTTAGGCTTAAGCCTCCTTTTAATCTCCACCATCAGATCTAGGAATTTAATCTCAACCGTCGGATCTAGAGATTTAATCTCCACCGTCGGATCTAGAATTTTATTTTCCATCATCGAATCTAGGCTCCATGAGGGTTTTAATAGGCTACGATAGGGACCATGAGGAGGAGTTGGATCTTGGCCACCCAATGGATCAAGCCCACATAAAGTCCGATCCATTAATGGTAATCCATTCCACTAGAAGATTATCATTGATCTACCTCACCAACTCTCATAAGTTAATATGGGCTCCATATATTATTTGTACATATATCTCCCCGTGTTTAAGATCTCGAATGTCCGTCGATTAATTAATTTACTGACAATTAATTAATCAACATCTAACTCCATGAGTAGTATCACTCAACCTTATCATCATGCCGGACCAAGTCCACCTGCAGGGTTTACATAATGAACCTTATGAGCTCCTCAAGGGGACATCATCATCCTAATATATAGGATACGGTTTCCTCCTATAATTAACGACACACTATATAAATAATATCATTTCCCAACTTACTGAGCCTATCGATTTACTCTATAAATCTCATCCATTGGTAAATCAAAGAAATGAATACTAAGTATATGTGTCCGTTATTATATCGGGATTAAAAGCATGTACAATATAATATCTAAGGTCCGATTCGATTATATAGTCATCAATAAATCGAATCACCTCTAAGTCGATCCTGCTCAATACACACAAAGTGTACTAGTGTAATTCAATGGCCAAGACAAACCAATACCAAATCACACTACAACCATTCCAATGGTTTGTCCATAATCATCTAGGTTGTGAGTCTTTACTTATACTTTACAAGGAACCGATAACATGATCTCCTGTGTGACACTACACACCATGTTATCTTCAATATAATGTATCAGACAAATATGCAGAACTATAAATATGCAAACAATGATCATGTGATTCTTATTTCAAAATAAAGATGTTCATACAAAAGATAGACTTTTCAGTATACATCCCAACAGTGCCGACTGTGAGAGAGTTGTGCGGTTGTGAATAGGAGACTTGTCGGTTGTGAATGGTGTATTGAGTTGAATGGGTGGTTGTCGTGCTATTGTGGGTGGTTGTCGTGTGATTGGGGTGTTTGTTTTGCTGTGGATGAAGCTGTGAATGTGTTAAATGTGAGGTTATATGTTGAATTGATTGGTGGGTGTAGAATAATTGTATAGCTAGTTCACGGTAAGCTGATATTTAAGTGGTTGGTTGGTTGAATTACATACATGATGGTCGTAATTTATTACAAGTAATTGACATTGGTTGTCTCTATTTTGGTCATGTGATTTGGATGTGATACCACTACTTGAGATTAAGAAGTTGTGCAAGTGTGGATAAGGTTGGTAAGTTCAAATACGGGTATTTATAAATGCATAATAGGTTGCTAATTGGTCTAATGGTTGATGGGGATTAATGTGGAGGATTGATTAGGTTAATTGGATAACTAGATCAATCTAGTTGATCAGGATACGAAGTCGATGTAGGATTCAATTCGATCATTCATTATATGCTTGCACTTAATCATGATGTTTGATATGTGCAGGACATGGATACGAGATAGGACCGCGACCGTGAAAATTTCATTATTTCGAGCTTTATAGCAAGTGGGTAATTTCCTACCCTGGTCAGGTAGCAGCAAAACCTTGAAGTATATAACTTCATATTATTGTCACTTTAACCTTAAATCCACTCTAGTTTTTATGATGTTTGATACTTGCCTTTGCACTTAAATACTCTATTATTGTTGTTATCTATTCATTCATCTTTGTTATGAATTATAGATATTGTGGTAAGTAGACCTGTAGTGGTTTACCTATGTGTACGTAGTTAAATTCGGTTGTAAAACTGAATTGTGCAATTTAGATAAATCATCTGGGGGTGGATGATTCTAGAAGTAAAGTGAGTTTCCATGTTATATCCTGATGATGTGTACATATCCACTATGGATCAGGTAGTCGTGTATGGACATGTGATTATCGATACAGTCTCGCTATGGACCGATGATCCTAGCTTGGTTGTGATCAGTTGTGTACAACTCTTTGCAGGATAGAGAGTGTGTTGATCAGTCGAGTATGACTCTCTGCAGGATAGAGAGTGTTATGATCAGTTGTGTATGACTCTCTGCAGGATAGAGAGTGCATTGATGATCAGTCGAGTACGACTCTTTGCAGGATAGAGAGTATTATGATAAGTTGAGTACGACTCTCTACAGGATATGACTCTCTGTAGGATAGAAAGTTTGTGGTGAATATATGTTTGTGTGACTATGCATTCATATCATTTACATACATGCTAGCGATTAGGTCTCCCTTGTGATTGAAAGGATTATCAGTCATCCTGCTTCTCAGGTGACTCATGGAGGAGTAACTGGTGGGAGGGCAAAGCATTATTGTGCCTCACTCTACCACTATAGACGGTGGTAGTTGGAGTTGCATGCAGTTATCCTGCGTGTGTGGCACTCGACTACTCATGGGTAGTGACTGTCAGAGTGGCCAACGACAGTGACCCCCATCGTGTAGCTAGCTCTTTATGCTTATATGCTACTTGAACATACTGCCCACTGTGCCACTCGAGAGTAGTGGTTGATGTTGAGTTGGGACAGTTGTCATGTCGAGCCACCGAGGCCACACTGGGGTCGTGGTAGCTTTAGGGTGAGCCGACATGACCATGCATTATGCATTGTCGTGCAGTCTATATGTATGCTTATTGTGATGTTGTATTTGTTTGTATTATGCTTGCTGCATTTGTTTGTACATCATCATACATGCTACTGTATTTGCTATATGATAGTATGTGGGATACCTGTGTATGAGTTGGTCAGACTGTCGTATACCTTTGACCAGTACCCTGAGATGATACGGGATGGACCGGATTCATCGTTGTATTTTCCATAGGATGTTAGTATGGTGATTTGTCGCTTATAGAGTTAGATTTATATAGACGTTTGGAGCTCCGCCAGCTGATCCCATCTCACACCGAACAATTGGGGTTTTCCACGTATTTGCTTCCGCTGTTGTTTTGTATTATGTCCATGTATAATCAGTGTTGTATTTGGCTGTTGGTTTGTATGTTGTTTTTGTGTAGTATGTTAGAGTCGCACCGATGCGCACCTTTGTGTTGTTATGGATGTATTGTTTAGTATTGTCCATATATATGTCTTGTTGTAGTGGGCCTACGGGCCTTGTATTAACCCGATATGTTGCCACGTACAAGGGAGATGCCGTCCGTTTACTTTTCGGTACGGCATACTCTCGGGGCGTGACAGTAGGTGTTGTAATATGTTACTTATACTCAGGTTGTATGAGTTGCATCATTGCCGATCTTTAGGTATGTTAGTACCTTATAATGTATTGTTGATCAGTTTAGTATACAGTTGTTATATCATGCTGGTGTATATCTGTTATACCATTAGACAACATATTATTGACTCGCATGTGATATATACAAATTATGCATGCACTTTTATTCTTATTACCACTGAGTTATACTCACCACCACATACCCTGGATTTTTTGTCGCCCAGGTAACAGGTACTCGACTCCATGATGGGCTTAGAGCTTTGTAGGCTGGCAATATCTCATCTCATCTCCGAGGGTCCCAACATGGATTTATGTTTTCTTTTGATTTCGGATGTTTCTTATTTCGATCTGGATTTATGTGTTGGATTGTAGTGTTGATCTTATGGTTGATGTACACACTTGTGGATTCGGGTTTTGCCGATGTTTCCTTTATGTTTTGGTATTAGTCATACCGGTATGCACTGTGTGTAGTTTGTTATGTTGTTGTTAGTTTCCGCTGTGTTTTGTTTAAATTTATATATGTTGTTGTAGTTATGCGGGCCGAAAGGCCTTGTATTAACAAGATATGTTGTTACGTACAGGAGAGATGTTGTCCATTTTTCTTTGGATTGACATACTCTCGGGGCGTGACATAAATAACCGATGAAAATACTCCTGTGTGTATCCATTGCTTAGACCTACTCCTGTGGAATCGATGGAACCGCGGACAAATCCTCCGCATTCGACCCCGGTGATTCCTGCATTTTCGAAGCTAGAACAGATGCAACAAAGTCGTGATGGTCCCGGTGATGGTCTCGATGCTGGTGTCACCGCAGCCATAAGTGCGGCAAGTGGTGCAAGAGATGCACCAAATACTGTAAGAACTAGTGCAAATGCAACTGGTGCCGCCTGTGGGCCAAGACAGGGGCGGAGATAGGATCTTTCAATAGCGTGGGCAACAATATAATATAATTAATAAGAAAATAAAAGTTTATGATTACGAAGCATCGTAAAAAAATTACATTACAATTATTCTTTTTGAGTTTTCATATTTTGAAACTTGGTATAATAACTTCATTATCAACGGTTAGAAATATATATTTTTTCTACATAAACAATAAAATTATCATTCATCCAATCATCACTCATTTGATTATGTAATTTGTCTTTCACAATTCTCATAGTAAAAAATACTCTCCCTACAATGACAATCGCAATCGGTAAAAATTATGTCAATGTCAATAACTTATAAATCAATGGATATATTATATTTTTCTTTGACATAACTAACTTTTCTGAATAATTATCAAGGTATTTCAATCTTTGAAATGGTTGGTTAAAATGCATGATACATATATAAGTTTTAAGTTGGTCATTAAAGTGATTCAGAAGATGTATTTGAAATAAATTGTTGTTATTGATGTGTTTGAACTAACTTCTCTTATTGATGTATAATAGTAACTGTCTACACTGACATGTTATATGAGTTGTGCTTTATTGATGTATAATTTTTGACTAAAAATATTAATTTATATTTCATTTAAAGATATTAAGTATATTTGACTTATTAATCTTAATAATAATATCGTGTTTTTTTTCAAAATAATTTATAATTTATAAAATGTTTTATTTTTTTAAATGATAGAAAAATAAAATTTAATATTTAATTTTTGTTCAATCAAATATTCCTAATTGAAAATTGCAACATGCAACATATTTAAAAATATTAATTATAAAAAAAATTTGAGCCCAATGTGGGCAATTGCCCACGCTGAACTCATACTAGTTCCGCTCATGTTTATTGATGTATAATAATAACTGTCCACATTGACATGTTATATAAGTTGTGCTTTATTAATGTATAATTTGTGACTAAAAATATTAATTTATATTTCATTTAAATATTTTAACTGTATTTGACTTATTAATCTTAATAATAAGATCGTATTTTTTTTTAAAAATAATTAATAATTTATAACTTGTTTTATTTTTTTAAATGATAGAAAAATAAAAAATAAAATTTAATATTTAATTTTTGTTCAACCAAATCTTCCAAATTGAAAATTTCAACATGTAACATAGTTTAAAAAAATAATAATTATAAAAAAAATTGAGCCCAGTGTGGGCAACTACCCATGCTAGGTTCATACTAGCTCCGCCCATGTGTGGACATTGTTTGTCCATTATTTATTCACATTAAGAAAATTTATAGAAATTTTTTAATTTGAAAAATACAACATGGGTTTATATAACTATATTTAGTTTTATGAAATGAATAATTAAATATAAATAACTGATGAAAATACTCTTGTGTGTATCCCTTGCTTAGACCTACTCCTATGGAACCGATGGAACTGCCGACAAATCCTCCGCATTCAACTCCGGTAATTCCTACATTTTCGACTCTGGAACAGATGCAGCAAATCGTGATGGTCCCGGCGCTGGTTCCACCGCAGCCGCAAGTGCGACAAGTGGTGCAAGAGATGCGCCAAGTACTACAAGAACTTGTGATGCAAATGCGGCTGTTGCCGCCAATGGGCCAAAACAGGAGCAAAGATAGGATCTTCCAATAGCGTGGGCAACAATATAATATAATTAATAAAAAAAATAAAAGTTTATGATTACGAAGCATCGTAAAATAATTATATTATAATTATTCTTTTTGAGTTTTCATATTTTGAAATTTGATATAATAACTTCATTATCAACAGTTAGAAATATACAATAAAATTATCATTCATCCAATTATCACTCATTTGATTATGCAATCTGTCTTTCACAACTCTCATAGCAAAAAATACTCTCCCTACAATGACAATTGTAATCGGTAAAAATTATATCAATGTCAATAGCTTATAAATCAATGGATATATTATATTTTTCTTTGACATAACTAACTTTTCTGAAAGATTATCAAGGTATTCCAATCTTTGAAATGGTTGGTTAAAATGCATATTACATATATAAGTTTTAAGTTGGTCATTAAATTGATTTAGAAGATGTGTTTGAACTAACTTCTCTTATTGATATATAATATTAACTGTCCACATTGGCATGTTATATGAGTTGTGCTTTATTTATGTATAATTTTTGACTAAAAATATTAATTTATATTTCATTTAAAGATTTTAAATGTATTTGACTTATTAATCTTAATAATAATATCGTTTTTTTTCAAAATAATTTATAATTTATAAAATATTTTATTTTTTTAAATGATAGAAAAATAAAAAATAAAATTTAATATTTAATTTTTGTTCAACCAAATCTTTCTAATTGAAAATTGCAACATGCAACATATTTTAAAAAATAATAATTATAAAAAAAAAATTGAGCCAATTGCCCTCGTTGGGCTCATACAAGTTTCGCTCATACTTATTGATGTATAATAGTAACTGTCCACACTGACATGTTATATGAGTTGTGCTTTATTGATGTATAATTTATGACTAAAAATATTAATTTATATTTCATTTAAAGATTTTAACTGTATTTGACTTATTAATCTTAATAATAAGATCGTGTTTTTTTTCAAAATAATTTATAATTTATAACTTGTTTTATTTTTTTAAAATGATAGAAAAATTAAAAATAAAATTTAATATTTAATTTTTGTTCAACCAAATCTTCATAATTGAAAATTACAAAATACAACATACTTTAAAAAAATAATAATTATAAAAAAAATTTGATCCCAGTGTGGGCAACTGCCCACGCTAGGTTCATACTAGCTCCGCCCATGTTTGGACATTGTTTGTCCATTATTTGTTCACATTAAGGAAATTTGTAGAAATTTTTTAATTTGAAAAATACAACATGGTTTTATATAACTATATTTAATTTTATGAAATAAATAATTAAATATAAATAACTGATGAAAATACTCCTGTGCGTATCCCTTGCTTAGACCTACTCCTGTGGAACCGATGGAACTGTCGACAAATCCTCCATATTCAACTCTGGTGATTCCTACATTTTCGACTCTGGAACAGATGCAACAAGTCGTGATGGTTCCGGTATTGGTGTCACCGCAGCCGTAAGTGCGGCAAGTGGTACAAGAGATGCGCCAAGTACTACAAGAACTTATGATGCAAATGCGACTGGTGTCGCCGATGGGCCAAGACAAGAGCGGAGATAGGATCTTCCAATAGCGTGGACAACAATATAATATAATTAATAAAAAATAAAAGTTTTGATTACGAAGCATCGTAAAATAATTACATTACAATTATTCTTTTTGAGTTTTCATATTTTGAAACTTGGTATAATAACTTCATTATCAACGGTTAGAAATATATATTTTTTTACATAAACAATAAAATTATCATTCATTCAATTATCACTCATTCGATTATGCAATCTATATTTCACAATTCTTATAGCAAAAAATACTCTCCCTATAATGACAATCGCAATCGGTAAAAATTATATCAATATCAATAACTTATAAATCAATGGATATATTATATTTTTTTTTGAAATAACTAACTTTTCTGAAATATTATCAAGGTATTTCAATCTTTGAAATGGTTGGTTAAAATGCATATTACATATATAAGTTTTAAGTTGGTTATCAAAGTGATTCAGAAGATGTATTTGAAATAAATTGTTGTTAGTAATGTGTTTGAACTAACTTCTCTTATTGATGTATAATAGTAACGGTTCACACTGGCATGTTATATGAGTTGTACTTTATTGATGTATAATTTGTGACTAAAAATATTAATTTATATTTCATTTAAAGATTTTAACTCTATCTGACTTATTAATCTTAATAATAATATTGTTTTTTTTCAAAATAATTTATAATTTATAACTTGTTTTATTTTTTTAAATGATAGAAAAATAAAAAATAATATTTAATATTTAATTTTTATTCAATCAAATCTTCCTAATTGAAAATTGCAACATGCAACATAGTTTAAAAAAATAATTATTATAAAAAAAAAAATTGAGCCCAGTGTGGGCAACTGCCCATGCTGACTCATACTAGCTCCGCCCATGTCCACCACTATACAAAATTAAATGATCACGAGAATCAACCACCTTTCTATGAACAAGTAGCAAATAATCTACAAAATTATGAATCATTCAACTTGCAAATCATCTATAAAACAAGTAAGAATGTTTTTATCCACAAGAACTTTTCCTGAGGATTAAAAATAGAAGTCTGAACTTTTAATGCTTCGCTGATCAATCTCTCAAGGAGTATTTCTTTCCAGTGAAGACTTGGAACTTTGATTCTTCTTTCTTAGCAGCTTCTACTTTTTCTTCTTTGGAGACGGCCTACATACGACCAAAATTCAAGAGAAAATCAGATAAAAACTATCTACAAGTAAACTCTATATAAATAAACTCAAATATTTATACTGAGAATATAGAGGAAGGAGGTATATTTTTTACTTTTCGATATATGTGTATATATAAGGATTTGATTCACAATAAATTCTATTGAATCTATGTTGGTTTCAGATCAGCATATATGTATTAATCGGTCTATCTTGAATAATGATACATGAAATATCAGATAATAGAGGCATTAGCTAGCTCGGGTAAAGAGTAACTTGTTCACCTTGCTTGCTTCTCTGGAAGCATTGTTGGAAGTGGAACTTGCACCAAAAACAAGCTTTCCCTTACTTTGCCGCGAGGTACTCTGTGAGGTCGATGGCATTGACTGCTTGACATTGTTGATGGCAACACATCCCCTATCCTTCACTGTGGAACCACTGGTAGAAGCTCTGTCCTCTCGGGTTTTTCCGTCTAACCTTCTTCCTACGCCGGAAAACACTGTGAGTTTGTGATCAACTTCATTCTCTGCCTGCACTTCCCCAACTGAAATGTCAAGAGAAAATAAGATTAATGGTGGTCAAGTAACCTTCACTTGGTCGTCAATAAACAAATTGTCTTGCTTATGTCAGCTAAGAAGGAAAGTAAAGAATTCAACAACAGTTTAAAGCCTAAGACAGTGACAATACTATCTTACTTTCCATTGTAAGAAAAGGAATATGAATCAACTGAAAAAAATAATAATACTAAGAATATGAATATCAACAATTTATCTTAAGAGGCAATTGTATCAGTATAGTTGGATAGTTAAAGAGAGGCTTGCAACTTGTAGAAGAAGCCATGTTACAGGATTATAAGAATGTAGGTTCATCAGGATCTCCTACTAAATGCAATGAGATAGTGAAAATGACCACACTACAGAGTAAAAGAACGCATGAATTTCATATTAAATTCAGTTTTTTTTTTTTTTCGTTTGTCTTCAGGTTTCAGTGAGTTTCTTGCATGAACATTTTCTGAAAACTATCATAGTCAATTAGAATACAAACAAGTGGATAAGTAGAATCCATGCAATGCATCCATAGTGTATAAAAATGATAAAATGGGAAAGCAAAAAAGGGATATCGAACCACACTTCTTTCCAATTAAAGTAGGATTTTCCTTTTCAAGGAAAAGAAGATCATATCTATTGAACTTATTAAACAAAGATTTTCAATAGAAAAAAAAAAGAAATAAGGAAAGTTAAACTAAACCTTTGGCTGGTGCTTTGCTTCTAAGGACTGGAATTTCTTGTCGCTCAGGTTCTTCATAATCAAGAGGAGGTGCAAATTCAACCTCACAGTCTGTCTCAACGATGTTAACTGCAAAAGAAGGCTTTGTTTCCACAATATCTATGTAATACTTCTTCTTGTTATATGATACCATGATACTGTCACCAGTTGTCAAACATGAGAAGGTTCTTAGTGTAGTTTCCAGGCTGCCTCAATAATTGCCAAGGAGAGAAGAAAAAAATGAGTTAATACTTTGATTGCAACATCCTTGTATTGAAAAGAAAAAACAAACTACAATTAACATTTCTATTTAAGACGAGGTTTAGGAATGTATGGTACAACTTTTGAATCAGTAAGATACAAGTTTACTAACATGGCTTTTGGGTTTGAGATGTCCAAGAAATCTTTAGTGTGTGGCTGCATCTTAACATATGTGCCTATGGGGAGGTTGGCATTTCTGACACGTACTGTATCTCCTACTTGTAGAAGTAAATTTTCCATCATCTAGAAAACTAAGAGGATTAACAGACTGAAACTTCATTAAAAAAAGGTAGTCGTAGGACAGAGAAATTAGTTCCAACCCAATGTGGCATGTAGATCAGGCCTTCTTCTGCAGTGAACTCCAAAACGCCACAGTGTGAAAACTTGTTTGCGGCGACATTCGACAGCTCAAATAGCATCGGGTAGTCAATGTTTAGAAAAGCTGCAGAATAGAAGTATCAGCATGATACAACTAACAAATGGATGATGCAGAATACAAATGACAATTATGTTCTTCAGGTGAACAAGAATTAACTTGGTAGAAACTGGTCGAACTTACCGAGGCAATTGAGAGCAGAGGCAGGCATTATGACTGAAAAAAAGGAAAGATCATGTAAAATAGAAGGAAAAAGCAAAAGAGAAAAGAATAGAACTTATCATATACAACAAGGTCTTCTAAAACATACGCTTGCCACCAGCTTCCAGATGTGGCTGCAGTAACAAGGAAACATAAGTACTCTTAGCAGAAAAGTCTAAATAATTCCAGTAATTAGATCTCTTATTGTTTCAAGAACTAAAGCTTCAGAAACTAGCTTACAAATATATAGCTTTAATTGTAAAAGAAAAAAAAAAAATCATAAGTTTAGATGGAGAAATGGTAGGAAAAAAAAACAGACTAACTTGTACCATTACAACTCGATCATATTGAAGGACATTAATCTAAAACATGCACCGTCAGGAGATTTCTCCAAAACTAAATAAGTAGATGAAAATACGAAAATATGTATACACTGGCCATTATTTAATTTCAAAATTAGGAAGTATGAACTAGGTATTAAAGAGCACAACGTACCCAAAAAAAAAAAATGGAGATGAAAAAGATCTCAAACCTTCTCAGTTAAAGATGCAGGGTAACACCTATAATTCTGCTCAAACGAATCTCCATCGTAACCATACCCTTCAAAATACTGAAACAGGAACAAATAACAAGAATCAGAATACGGAAAAAAAATGAAATAAAATACAACACAGGCAGTATAAGTCAAGCACCATAGAATATGTGACAAGCACAGAAGTACAACTGATGATTTATTTGCATTATGACCACATATCTCACGTTCAACTATACTTCCGATTTCTCTTATTTGTAACAAAATGTTTCCTCGAGTTATAAAAAAGAAATGATAATCCACATATGGAGCTAGGGAGAAGATCTATATAGTCAATTCCTAATAGTTATTGAACATGGTTATGATGATGCCAACTATAATGATGATTATCAATACCATATTTCTAGATACCTTAACATTTACTGGTTTTGTTTGTTTGAATTCATTATTAGCGTTCATAAAATAATGCACTAATCTACCATGGACACAAAATAATCTTTCAGCCAGCACCCACGAACTAATTAAAAATACAAAGTATAAGGAAGCATCGTTTAACACAGAAAACAACAACTGACAGATGAAATAACCTTTGAACAATTCGTATTCCACAACACTGAAAGTACTATAATAAGACGTACCATTGTTCTTAGATGAAACAACTACTTGACTCTTTGAATATCCTGAGGAATGAAATTAGAGTTATTTGCTAATATTTCGGAAAAATAAAAGCAGCGTGATATCCACAAACACACAAGCTAACTTCGTATGTATACAGGTGTGGATCTAAAGCTAATATTTGCTTAAAAATAATAATATTTATGAAATATTACAGAAGAAGAATACAACAATAAGCAACGAAATATATTCCAACTATTTGTTATACCGTATCAATCCAAATAAAATCTAATCAAAGTAGAATGGAACAATTTTTTCAGGTGAGAAAAAAACTTATCCGAGTAAAGGAGAAAGTTTAGCCACGAGAAAAAGAACGCCAAACATAAGAAACGAGAAAAAGAACCCAACTGGATGCAAATGGCAGTGATCAAAGGAGAAGATACCGCAGAATCAACGATGAACTAGGAGGTAGGCGATGCAAACCTTCGGAGGAGCAACAAGATTCGAATCGACGGCGACGATTCGCAAGCAAGGAACACGGCGCGGTAGAAATAGCTGCCGCTGGGGTGGTTGGTTGGCCCGGTCGGCCCGACGCCGACCGGACAAATGTTTCACCGGTTCAATCTCATTGGGTTTTTAGGCCATTAAACCCGACTAATTCTGATTTTTTTTTTATAAAAAAACATAAATAAAGATTTTTATTGAGATTTTTTTGTAATTATTTTCATTGGTTAAGAAAAACAAAAAAAAATCCATTGAATAAATCGGTAAAGTTTAAAGGAACAAGTCTTTTTAATGATAATATGGAATGGAACAAGTCTTTCATAGAAGAATACTTATTTTTTTCTTTATTTCCATGCAAAAGGTTAAATATATATGGAATGGCAATATTGAACTCGAAAAAATAATTTAAAAAATCCACGCCATGTCGATATATACAGGACAATATTATGTTAATATGTTATAAATGGCAAACCTCAGCATTAACACATCATGAGGGAAACAAATTGTTATAGAAGGAATCCAAAAGAATACTGAAAAAAAGAATTGTTCTAAAGATCTTCTTAAAGCTCTGGTATGATCATATCGTCTTGCTTTCGCATATCGTAAATATCGGAACGCCTGAGTGGACTAAAATGGCACCTTCTTCTTCGTCGCGCCGGTTGAGGGCTACTAGCATTTGCTTGATTCTAGCTTGGCAGCAACGTTGCTTTGATTGTGTTGTGGCATTGGAAGTTCATATGGAGAAACCTCTGAAGTTTGTGGCGGATTTTGCTGCTGCTGAGACTGCAACTGATGTAACTGGAACATTTGAGGACTCAGTTGCATCAGTCGATTCGTGTTCTTTGCGAGCTGAGCCTCGTTGATCTCTCCGGTCGCGAGTTTTAGACGCTGGACTTCAGCACTCAGCGCCTCATTCAGTGCTGGATAATACATGAAGATTGTGAGAAAGGGATTAGTTGGATAGCAACATGATAAGAAGAAATAAGATTACTATGAATCTTAACTGATCCTAAATGATTATGATCTAAGAGATCATCTAAGCATACTTGAAGTGAAACAAAACATACTGGAGAACTTTGAACAATTAATTAACAGTGATCGACTAAAAATAGCAAAAGTAGCACATCTGCATATCCCAATTCAGTTTTAGGCTAGTGTTCTTTTTAAATTCATGAAATAGAGAACATGTAGAAGGAAGCCACTGTATGGGACATATCTATCTATCTATCCATTAACTTCGGTTCCATGATGGTAGCTGACATTTCAGGATTCAGTTCAGTATTTTGCTTGGAACATCTATGCAAAATGCAGTATAAGGAGTAGCTTGTGAAATTAAATGGTAAGCAAAAAATATTATCGAAGTTCGAATTTGATATAACTACGAAAGCCCAGGTACAAGGTAGGCTGGGGTGACATATATTGCTTAAAAGGGAGAAAACTTTGGTTCCTCCTACGAAGAAATTCTTCCTAATCATTCATCTTTGGACAAATTAGCCAGACAAGTCAGAATGCAAGATCCTTAACTGATGTTATCGCTTTGTATTGTAGTTGCAACTTGCAATTATGCTTGTCAGTTTCAGTCAAAAACAGACGACTTAACTTGAGGACAGAATAGAATTGCTAAAGTCAATAAAAAGCTCCAAAATGAAAGATAGATTGCCCGCAAATGGATTACTTTTTGACCAAGATCTCAAACATTGAATCATCAGTTAACTTCTAGAGAAATTGCTATCTAAGAAGGATAAAATAAGTTTAAAGGAAAATAATGAGAGAAAAAAGACTTTTACAAAAGATATATTGAAACTCGACCATCCCATGAATCATAAGAGTTGGACAAAGGAAGTAAAATTATAAAGAAGATTTTTAGAAAACGATGAGGTTTCTGAAGTAAATCATATACTTTCCAAAAAAAACAACCATCCATTCGCATGTGCCTGCTAGTGGAACAGTTCGTCAATCTCATAGATGAACACAACTCCCAGGAACTTTTGTTATGCGAAAAGACAAGCTTAAATCTTTTAAGTTGGACAAATATTGTCTATAATAAACTTATTCTACCCTTCCAAATTTATATTGAAAAGGGTACCATTTCTAACGAATTACTAAATCAAGAACAATTGTGCAATATCCAACTCGAGCTGAAGCTGAGAAATCTAAAAAAAAACAATGCAGCCAAGGAACTAGGCAAGACTTGCCTCAAAAAATTTGACTGGAAAATGAACTGTAGGAAATCCAGCCTACTAAATTATGCATCTAACAGAGATAAATTGACTGAGAACAAAAGAAAACAAAGTGGAAATTTTTGAGGGGAAAGGTATTTATTTTTTTAAGTAGCATAGGGATGCACATTTCTTTTCTCAACAAGTTCTATGGCACGGAGTAAACAAACAAGAGCAGACCCACATCATGTTACTTAAATTTTCATACAAACAGTGAACAAAAAAATCTATTGGAAAGACGGTCTTCAATTGAGAAAGGATACATATATCAAACATGTGTGAGTCTTACTTTTGTTCACAATACTTTTCAATTAGTTGTCTAAGAAGATGTATAATTTCTATTGTCGATCTTTCCGACATAAATCCAAATTGATTTTTGATCGTCATAGTCTCCTTTTTTAGTCTTTTTTCTATTACTCTTCCTCAAAATTTTATGGTATGATTCATTAGTTTAATACTCCTATAATTTGCACAATTTTGTACGTCTCCTTTATTTTTTATATAAAGGAGATAGAGTACTTACCCTCCACTAATTAGTTTTTTTTTCGTTTACAATATCAGATTGAAAAATTTTACAAGTCATTCAATATCTTGTTTGCCCAAGCATTTCCATACCTCTATCTGAATATCATTTGGTCCAACTACTTTTCCATTTTACATCCTATTTAAAGTCTATTTTACTTCTGAAAATTGAATTCTATGATAAAAATTTAAATTTTTATACTCCTTTAACTTGCTTAAATTACTTAAGTTAAATTGATGACTTAAACTTTCATTAAAAAGTTGATGAAAATACATATTCCATCACTCTTCATTTCCTCATTGTCCAATAGTACCTCATTGCAATCATCTTTGATGTATCTTATTTGTAAGATCTTTAATTTTTTTCTCTCTAGCCTTAGTTATTCTATAAATGTCCCTTTCCCCTCCTTTTGTATCCAGTTGTCGATATAAACGTTTAAATAATTCATTCTTAGCTTCACTTACTATTTTCTTGGCCTATTTCTTGGTTATTGTATATTTTTTTTCCAGTTTTCCTTGTTCTTACAAGTAAAGAATGTTATAAGCTGTTCATTTTTCTTTCACTTTCTCTTGTATTTTGTCATTCTACCAACAAATTGATGGTCCACATCCCTTTGACTTGCCAAGTACATCTTTGACTACAATTTTAACTTTAATGGCATTTTATCTGATATCGTGTTCGAGTCATCATGTATCTCTTCTAATACTTGTACTCCTACCCTCATTAAATATGCTTTGTTTCTCATTTTTTTAACTTTTCACAATTTAATTTTAGGAATCATATACATTTTTTTCTATTAATAATATTCTTAAGGTGCATATCCAATACTACCAACCTATGTTGGATAGTCAAGTTTTATCTAGGAGTAAACTTGCAATCTTTATATACCTTTCTATTCTTCTTTCTCAATATAAGAAAATCAATTTGTAACTTATTATTCCCACTTTTAAGCATGACTAAATGCTCTTCTCTTTTCTCGAAAATCTATTAGCTAGTATAAGTTTATATACTATCGCAAAATCTAATATAGTTTTTCCTTCTTTATTTTTTGTTTCAAACTCATAATCCCCATGTACTCTATTATATTTTTCATTTTTTACTCTACATGTCCATTTAGATCTCCTCCTATTAAAAAACATTTCGTTTGGTTGAATTCTTTATAATAATTCATATAGGTCTTCCCAAAACTTAGCTTTAGTATCTTCATCTACTCCTACTTAAGGTGTATACATGCTAATTATATTAATAGTTTCTTTCATCATTACTATCTTAAGAGCTATAATCTTATCTCCTTTTATAATCACTCTTACTACTTCATCCTTTAAAAAACTATCTACAATAATAGCTACTTCATTTCTTATTTTATTCTTTTCTATGTACCATAATTTAAAACTTGAATTCTCTATCATCTTTGCCTTCTCTCCTACCCATTTTATCTCTTTTAAGCACAAAATATTAATTCTTCTTCTAATCATTGTATCTACTATTTCGATTACTTTACCGATAAGAATTCTTATGTTTCATATTTCAAATCTTAAACAATCAATTTTCCTATAATATTTATTTTTATCCAAGTTTTTATATATTTAATAATACATCCAAGTCCTCATAGAGATATAATGGTCTTTGCTGAGACGTTACAATCAAACCTTGTAACACATTTCTTTCGGAGAAATAACCTAGCATTAGCACAAAAACTTAATGAATTCATTCATTGAAATTTGTCCAAATTCAACGTTGACTAGTAACCTAATGCAACTCTAACCATTTTTCATTTGGGTTTGAAATCGACATTGATGGATTTGACAAAAAAAAAATGAGAGAGATAATGATGAATACAATGGGAGCCGATGTTAAACCATTATGAGAATATGAGAGACAACAAGAACAATGCTTGTGTACCAGAGTGCATCACAAAGCAATGGGAAAAATAAATACAAAAATTGATGTAGGATATGGATCAAACATTCCTGGTTTTATATATCAGCATCTTAAATATGTTAATAATGAAAAAAATAAACAGGCCTCGGCAACTAAAAAATATATTAGCCATACTATGTATTGTTTTATAGAAGCAACTCATTTGATAATCAGGTAGCCACATGACAATAGAATAAGTGCATTAATCACTCTCAAAGAGTGCGTCAGAGAGGACTATTCGTAAATTTATATATTCAAACTTGATGATAAGGTTAAACTCTCGAAGGACACATGATTTCAAATTGATATCTCAACCACTACGTGAGCCTCTAGTCCATATTGATAGAAAGATTTTTTTCCCTCGATAATTCTGTCCTTCCTCATGATTTTGTTTTAGAAAGCATAACATAAAAGGACAGCCCAGTGCACAAAGCTCGCATCAAAACGGATCCGAAGGAAAATTTTATTATATATAACTATACCCTATTTTGCAAGAGGTTGTTTTCCATACTTGAACTCGTGATCTCTAGGTCATAGAGACAACAACTTTACCGTTGCATCAAGGCTCCCCTTCTTAGAAAGCATAACATGTCGAAGCAAAATAGTTTGACACAAAAGTTACCGGTTTTCAGATGTGCTTGTTGCTCCATAGCTTGGAGACGTAATTTCAACTCATTGTTTTGACTTGCGAGTCCAACTGAGTCCCTCTGCAAGAAAGATGATACTATAAATCCATCAAGCATCTTTAGCACAAACACAGATGTTTATCGAAGATTACTAGATAGCAAGCACACCTGTAGTATGGTCAATTGTGCCAATAATGCAGTAGCCTCGTTTTGCAAGGTCTGCACCTTATGTTCCAATTCTGAAATATAGCGCATTTTCTTCTCCTTGGATCGAGCAGCTGAAAGGCGGTTGGCCAAAATTCTGAAATCCACAGAGTAGATGTTAGTAAAAACACAAACCAACAAATGTGGTTCGGTAGTTAAGCTGAAAGCTTGGACTTTGAGCTATGGAGAATCACCTCTTCACTTTTTTAGGATCTGCCAAAGCCATCTCCGTAAGCTTCTCATCTGCCATAATCTTCTTCATCTCAATGCTGTTAAACTCGCCATTGCCGAACTCCAAACTTAATGAATTCGTTGTCTTGTCCATCGAGCCTCTACGTGAGAGCTGTCCCACAGGCGAAGGTGGAAACTTTGGCGACTCATCGCCGAAATGCAGCTTGCCTATGGAATGGTCCATGGAGAAACTCCTACGTTGGCGCGAACTCATTGGCGTCAGACTCAGATCCCCTGAGGCGCTCCTCTTGTTCCCTTCTTTCCTATCCCCGCCGCTCTCATTGACGCTACTCTCCGCCTCATTCCCACTGCTGTCAGCTCCGCTCGTCCTCGTGCCGCTCATCCTGCTGCACTCTAACAGATCCTCGTGCCTCTCACCCGTTCGAGAGGTCTTCAACGTGTCCAAGCTGTCCATATAAGCGATGATCAAATCGTCCACCGCTGCCACTTCGGACTTGCAGCGGTTGCCAGTGAGGACTACCTCGGCGACGCCGTTGTCCAATAGAGTCGGACGGGGCACAGGGCGTGGCGTCGGGGGCGAAGGCAGGGGGAGGCCAAAGGGTACATCACTATGGGAGCGGCGGTGCGTGCGGAGATGGGGCAGACCACTACCAGGTGCCGGAGTACGACATGCGGGCTTCCGGTCGTCGACCGGCATGGGGTCAACTATCAAAGGCGGTGGCGGCGACGGCGTAGGAGTAGTGAGGTGGGGCAATGAATCACAGCCAAAGGGTTGGAATAGAGACCGTGAGTGAAACGGGAGCGCAAACGTCGAGAAGGAAGTCATAGAGGGAGGGATCGGCGGAATGCCCGGCCTTTTGGCGGAGGCCACGGTGTCGGGACTGAAGCTGAAAGCAAAGTGGCGGAACGGCTGAGCGAAATTGGGTCGATCTAACGAACTCGGAGGCAAAGATGATGATGACGTGACGGCGGAGGAGGCGGAGGAATGATTTAAGCGTTGCGTCAATTCGGCGCCGCTCTCCTCCATGTCTTGCTTTTTTTTTTATTAACCGGTTTCGTTGGCTGTCGAAGGGGGAAGAGAGGAGGAGGAGGAAAGAATATCTACAATGGCAGTGGAAGGAGAAGCCGAGGAGAGAATGGCCGGCGGGCGGCGGAGGAGAAGCCGAATCCGCGGCGGAAGAGCCGAAGTGAGAAAGAAGAAGACAAAACAGAAATAGAGAACAGCAGCTCCATGGTCGTCGTTGCTGCTTTCGCTGCGAGAGTCGTGTCCACTCTCGCTTACTTTCGCGGGCTGTAGCCGGACGCCCAATCTTCCACGACACGGTTCGGATACATCAGATGGGACCCACGCAAAATCTTTCGAACAAGCGCCGTCGGCGGTTGTCCATTGGTGGAAAAATGTCCCGTCCTGATCTCGACCAAGCAGCGAATCCTTGTCCACAATCCTGCCAGCGTCCTGTGAGCACGTCTTTTGTTCCGTGCGGAGAAGATTACCCCGGGCACCGTCTTCGCGTGCCGCGTCTTACAAACACCTCCACATATATACCCGACTCCAACCACCCTCCGCAAACGCTTTCGGTCCCACAGTGGTCCGCCTTCCCACTTCCATTAGTAATACTGGTACGATCTAAGGTAAACCTGCATCGACGTCTAAACACATGGAAATCTTTCGAGGTCTATGCCCATCGCGTCCCCTCGGACCACGGCGGCCCGTGCAAAACTCAAACCGGTCCCACCGAGAAAATCATTTAAATTCGCCATTTATTGTGATTATTGCTTTCTTAATTGCGTTCCTATAATTTAATGATAGATGCAAAATTAGGAACGATTTTGATCGCAATCATTCCTCACTTTAAATTTTAATTAAGGATTTCATATTCATTATTACATTTGTTTTTTTTTGGGGCATGTAAGTCATAGCTACCATAATTAATTAAAGCCTTTGACTTATTAAAAAATAGTTAATTAAGTTACCGTAAGGGAATGATGGAAAGGAATAGAATTCCACCGAGTGACTTCTTGCGAAAGAGAGAAAATACAAATCACATAAAATAAAATAAAATAAAAAGTATGGACGAATATGTTTCAAAATAAAACACATGGGAGCTCACTTTCTTCTAGATCTTTCCTCGAGGAAAAAAAAACATATATGAGTGTTACAATTGGAGTTTGTCTTTTTTTTTTTTTTTCTTTTTTTTTTTTTTTTTCTCGGTGAGCTAAAGAAATTTCATCTCGATGCTCAATGTGCACGTGCAAAATCCGCCAAAGTAATAAAATTTGAAGTTCTTGGTTTGCAAGAGTTATGTTGAATTTGGTGGCAAAAGTGATTATGTTTGTCTATAGTATTCTTCACTATCGGGTTTTCGATAATAGTGAAAAAAAAAAATATAATTTATCAAAGAGCGTATCTCAAATTTAGAATTATTCAAACACAGTCTCATAGTCTCATATTTATCAAAGAGCACACCTCCTTCCTTTTTTATCCCTCCTGCCAAATGTAAATATCAAGCCGACCGAAAAAAATATGGTGTTGAGAATTATATTCCAATGAACACAGTGGTCCTGAGATTTAAATTCCCAGCACCACGTACAATATCAAGCTCGTCTAAAAAAAGGTGATACTGAAAATTATATTCTCAGAAATATAGTGGTCTTAGGATTTAAATTTTTGACACCACATACAATATCAAACTGTCCCAGAAAAAAGATGGTGTTGGGAATTATATTTCCAGTAATACAGTGGTACTGAGAATTATATTCCCAGAAACACAGTGGTGTTGTTATTTAAATTCTCAGCACCACGTACAATATCAACTAACCGAAAAAAAAGTGATGTTGGAAATTATATTCCCAGGAACATAGTGGACCTGAGATTTAAATTCCCAACACCATATTTTTTTCAGCCAACTTAATATCCACGTTTGACGGGAGGGATAAAAAAAGAATAAGGTACATCCTTTAGTAAATATGAAACTATGAGATTTTATTTGGGCAATTCCAAACCTGAGGTACACCCTTTGGTAAATTATAGAAAAAAATAAATTATAGAGGACTATGTCCTTTGATCCATTGATCATAACAACAAAGAACTTCTGAATCTCAGTGAGAATTTTAAAAGAGATGTTAAACTCTGCAAAAAGTTGGAACCGTCAACCTAACGGCCCCATCAACATATTCTACAGGCATTATGAGACAAATGAATCACGAAAGACCTTATAAGCTTTGACGTGGTGGCTAAAATACGTGAAGATCATTTGAATCCAAAAAAAAATTTTATACGTCCTTCAGAATCGATCTATGCATGCTACTTCTGCAAGCACTGCGGTGCTTTTGCCACCATGTCATCCCCGTGGGGGACAGAGTTATGTTAAACTCGATATCATGTAAGGAGGACATCGGGTGCAATCGATATACATATGCTAGCCCCCCCCCCCCCTCGACCCCGAGGTTATGGTGTAGCGGCAGAACATCATCGGTGTAAAATCAGATGCCAAAGATCGATCCCCAGCTTCAATTTATTTGTGATAATTTTCTTTTAAATGGGATAACAATCTGTGAATGTTGGACCGTTGAATTGCCCACTATGAATGTTTCCCGATTTACTTAAGTGATCAATGAAAAACTTTCGTGGGTCGAACTATCCACTCTAGAATTAATAGGCCAAAAATTTAGATACCGAGTGTAACTACAAAAATATACATATGCCAACTAATAATGTTTGAATCGGTTATTCATATGCCAATTGAATAAAAGTTCGAATCGAATTCATTAAATTTTAATCGAATTCAATCTCATATTAAATGAATTGGTTCATTTTAAATTCATTATTTTCTCTTATTAAATATAGGGCTCACCGATAATCAAATCGATCAATTTTTTTTGTGAAAATCGAACAATAAAATATTGATTAATTTTATTAGAAATAAAAAAAAATTGAAATTTCTGATCGATCGATTGATCAACCTTTCCATTCGGAATTTCAATTGAATAATTGATTGATTATTTTTTTATTTGATTTATCAATCAAGTAATCGAATTAAACAGTTAATTGATTAAATTTTTATTTAATTTTTCAATTGAATAGTTAAATGAACAATCGATTATTCAACTTTTAAATATATGAATGCGCAATGGAATAATATTCTTTGGATTTATTCTATTTAATTGATTTTTGAATTTTAAAATTGAAAATGAATTAAATAAATTGATATTTTTTTATTAAAAAAATTAAATTTTCCAATTAACTGAACCTAATATTTAATTTGTTAATTCAATTTAACTTGTAATTTACTCATCCCTACTTAAATGAAACAACGTCAATCTTAACTCGTTTGACTCGTTTACGGTTTTACAAGCCAAACAAAAAGCAAAACTCACGCCCTTAAATTTTTGCCAAAAGATTTCGTATAAAATTTTATATATTTACCCTTTCTACCCTAAAATCAAATATAAACTAATTATATATTACTCTTTAAAATATTTAATAATTTATTTCACTTTTATTTTTCTTTTTTACGATTATTATTTATTTATTACTCCTCACTCTCCCAAACCGGTGTCTCTTCCGCTCGCCTTCTCGATCCGTCTTCATCGTCGTCGTAGCCGGAGCTTCTTCGGATTTCTTCAACTGCAGCAGCACGGTGGCCTAACGCCAGAGGAGGATGTCATCAATGGCAGCTGCATTTTACCCTAACTCTCTGCGGTCGATAAGTTTTCTTCTCCCCTGCCCTAGCATTTGCCGGAAACTTTGATTGTTGCTCGGCTATTCCTCTGTAGGCATATGCATTTGTTGGGGAAAAAAATCAATTAGTAGGGCTCTTTATCATCTCATATCCCCGCCCCCGCACCCCCCAACACTCCACCACCTCACCCACAGCTCGTTTTGTTTGAACTCTCTTTAGGGCTGGTTTGTTCGAGGCCTAGTTTAGTATTTGTAGTCATTTTGTGGAGATACATCTATATTCTTGATATGAAGCTTCTGAGGTAAGCAGCAAGTTTACACCCTTTTCGTTTTCAAAAAAGAATAAAAGAAGCATATATATTGTAGCCTTGATTTTCTGCGGAAATAATCTGTTTTCTATGTGCAACTGGCTAGTTCTTCTGCTTGCAAACCATGAACATTTGTAGCTGACCTTAATGAATGTTACTTTGTTTTTCTTTAATTAATAAGGGGGAAGGCGTCATTATTTTGATAAGAAACAGTTGGGGCTGAAACAGGAACTAAAGGCACCTAAATAATTGGCATTGAGTTGACAATTGCATTCTAATGTTTAGTTTAGTAAAGTGTTGAAGAAACCTTTATGAATCTCACGATAGTAAGTTAGACTTACAAGCTTACAGCATTATGGAAATCAATAAAAAAAGTGCTTTTTACTTTTTTGGGTTGCAAGGAACACTGGTGTTATCAGAGAGAGGAAACAATCCTAACACTTTCCATGCATTGATGAAATAATGGCATCCTTTTTTGAGGTAAGAAAGTTAAATGTTTGAAGGTAAGCCGGGATGCAAATTAGTTATAAGAGTTAAGATGTATGTTTATATATCTAGGAGATTAATAAAATATATAGCAATCGCTCCATCCTTTTGCAATAATAGTCTTCTTAGATTTTAAGTGTTTGTCCTTCATTTCCACTTTTTTGCTCCAGTCTGATTGTCGTACCTCTAAAAGAGTCTTAGGCATTGCAAAAGGATGAAATTACAAAAGCAATAAAGGAGTGTAAGAAATGAACCTTTTTTTTCCTTTTTGTATTAACATTCCTCTTTGGGAGAATTTATATTAATGGAAAAATGATGGAATAGTGAATTAACTCCTACTGCACATTCAAAGCTGTGTCAATCATTCATTAAATTTGCTTGTTACTTATGGCACGGATTGCTTGTTAATGGTATGATTAGATTGCTATGTTTGTTGGGTCTGCAAATTAGCTTGCTGGTGAGCTTGTACTGCTAGCATTTTATGATGCTATGGTAATGCTTGACTTGGCATTAGCAATTGTTTCTACCAACACTTGGAAGCTTCAACAGTGGCATATATTAATGTCTCCACACCTAACTTCTAATTCTTCAATATTTTTCCTCAAAAATAGGATATTGGGATCAAACCTACTTGAAAAGGCTTCATTTTTACAATAATGTGTGTGTGTGCATTACTGGGAAAACATAAAACAGTCATATTTTGAACTCCTAGCTAGCCGGTATCCGTCTCCATTAGTTCTTGTGCATCTAATTATTGCCAAATATCTTCAATTGTTAACTTGCTGAGCTGATTACTTTATTCATTAGTAATTTCGTTTTTAATCATTTAATTGCAGTCAGTTGAGTTCATGTTTCAGTAGTTATTTTAATTAAGCTATACATAGTTTTACCTTCATGTATTCCATCCCTTCTTTTCCAACAGGCTTAAGTAAAACTAGGTGTGGATTTAGTTCATAATTATTTTACAATCTTTGAAGCATTGTTTAGAACGACTACATTTATTCATTCTATTCATCAATTAAATATTTGTAGATGGTTTTATCTTTTCTTTTGGCGTAGAGACCAGTGGTTTCCAAGTTCTGAGGAACATGGGAGACATGGGTTCATATCCATTTGTATTTTTTTTTCCTTGCACCTACTTCAATGGGCATTTGTTTTAATTTCTGCTTTGGTTTCTGATTATTTGGTTCCCTTTGATATGATTGTTTGCTGTTGTTTGTGACCTTTGTTTCTGATTGATATTTCCATTCATTTTGTTTTTTCTCAAAATTTAAATTATACAAGCCATAAGTGCCATGACTAGTGACTTCTTACTAGGAATATCTCTACAAAAGTCAGTACTGGAATCTGATTTATATTTGAACATTCAATTGGCAATAAAAAAAAAATCATGTTCTTTTATTACTTTTAACAATGACAACTTGTCTTATTCTCATATTCACTTAATCATCGTCAATAGAATTAGATTTTTCAGAGGAACATAACTTAACACTACAAGATCTAAATTGCATTGTTGTGTTTCCATGTAATTTACACTCTTGTCAACATGAATACATTAACCAAGTCAATGATCATAGAAAAACAGCTTAAGTGTAAAAATTGGCTTGAGGAATTCATTTTATTTGGTCCCATAAATACTGATTAACATATCCAAACTTTTGATCAATATAAAGTAAAAAGAATGAATGGTTGACGCTGTTCCTTCATACAAAAGATACTATTGTATCAACATGTAGCAGAGGGAACTATATCTTTTCGGTTCCCCATGGAAGTTCAACCGCAAAGCATCAACTCCAGAAAATTCAGATCAATCGCATTAGACTTCAATCATTTTCTGATTCAAAGCCATATACCTCCATCTTTCCTTCTCAACAAAATCTGCATCCAGAAACTTGGCAACAAAAGTCCAAAACCTGTAAGCATCCTCAAAGCTAGTAAGAAAACCAAGGGAAGCATGTATGACATTTATTCCCATGTCAACGTTTTCCTTGCTTCTGTTTTGTGCAATGGTTCGTTCAGAGTCTTTCCTTTCCAACACTCTATTTTTCTCATCTTCGTATTTGTTTGAGAACCAGATACTGTTTAGAAAACCACAACCAAGAGAAATATTGCTTCTATCTGCAAGCTTTTGCACCAACAGAGGCTCAATCTTCTCCCCTTTCCAGTCGAATACATTGAAAGCTATGGCAGGCCCCCTGTCAAATTTTATTCGTGGACCATAGATCTTAACCAGGATTGAACACTATCAGAGTGAGGATGCCGCAGTTTCATCAAAGCAGTAACTAACCAGTTGGTGATGCATCTCAATCTGGTGCTGATGAGCAACAAACCTAGAGAATCTGCATGGTCTAATCCTCTGCACAAAAACTGCAAGCCCTTGTCTACTCCAGAGTTGGCTCTGATTTTCTCTGCTTGCATAGAATATTCACATTCTATTTCTCCGATACCATATGATGATTCTTCTTTCTCCTGCTGCACTTTGGAACTTTCTCCCGGCTCGGATATTCTAACTTGCTTTTGCTTTTCTGCAGAACCACTATCTCCAGCCGTATTGTCCGTGGTAAGTGAGCCACTGTAAATCTGCCCAGGTATTGGTCCTGAGAATGAACTGGTGGTCTCTATGTCATCTTCTTCAAATTGGTTTTTAGAGGAATGAGCATCCATATCTGTGCCCGAATAGTCATCAGTCAGCTGTGAAAGCTTTCTTGCTGGGACTATGCTCACAATTCCGATGCTCCTGGCAATGGTCGATGACTCCAAGGATCCAATGCTGGAATTCTTCACAAACAACGCTGCAAAACCAGATGGGTTCTCACCAAACACTTTGAAGAAAGAGCAGATGATGAAGTCTGGTTGGATCAATGAAAGCCCAAGAGTATCGAGGTCCTTCGGCCCCAATCCGCATGCATCAAGAACTACTTGCCAACCATATTGTTTTGCAACGGACATCCATATATAAGGATACCTTGCCCCAGTGATCCTGGATCGAAGTGGAAAGACAAAGAGCCCTCTTCTTTTCCTTCTTCTCTTTCTCAACTTCTCCATCAATCTATCAGAATGAATCCTGAGGCTAGGCCAAGAAAAGTTAGCCGTCATGACCTTGGCTCCTTTCCTCTGGGCACTTTCTGTCATTGCAGTCATGGCCTCGCTTTCATAATCATAGACGCTTAGTAGCCCCTTGGTGGCCTGGAAAGGGTATGATTCTGCCAACAATCTGAAAGCCGTAGTTCTGTTGGCAGTGCAGACCATGCTATATTCGCCATCCAATATATTGAGGAAATGCATAATTCTTTTCCTAATTGCAGATTCCAGGACATTGTTTTGGTCATTAGACTGCACTTGAGATTTCAAGCTTGCCGATTTGTAGGAAATGTTGAAGAAAGGAGGCTGCAGGAGGCTCGACACCAGGGGATCAGTGGATGAAGATGGTAGGGATGAATGCATTTGAGCATGAGAGAAGAGGCTAAATCCATAATAGTCAAGGCAGACATGGCTATGTAGGTGGTAATATTCACTGTTCCTGATGCTGTCTGCTTCTTGTGTCTCACCATACTGTGGATAAATTGCCATGAAATTGGAGAAGGCTTCGAGAAGAGAAGGCAGGGACTCATGGTCGGTGAAGTGGGTGTTTGGCAAGACTGAGTTCGCCGTCGACTTCACAAAATTCAATCGAGAGATCCTCGCGCTGGTGGCTCTTGCTTCACGCTTACCGCTGCGCCGCCCAACCAAGCCAAGCAAAGGTATGGGAAAGCAGATACGAGTGCATACATCCTCGATGCAAGAAGTCTGCATCTGCGAGCTAGCCTCCTCCTTGTTCTTTACTGTGGCTTTCTTTGTCTCTTCCTGGCACCTTTCGTGGCCTTCTGAGGCATTTGAGGATGGAAGACATGGCGTTTCATAGGTGGGAGGGGAGCTGACATGGAACTGGTCAGATTACTCCAACTGGTACATCTCTCGTGCTTCTGTGATTTCTTCAAAGCAAGAATCGTGCATTACTTGCTCTCTCTTTAGGCCTTCTTCCCACTCGAAGATGATGCTCATATCGTCCACGACTATGACTTCCCCTTTTGATATATGAGCTACTTGGCCTCCATTTGATTATGGCACGAGACACTCTCCGACCACAAAATTATCTGTGCCTACCATTCTCGGACCATTACAGCAAGAATCTGCACTCCCTTGATTGAAAAACTTCTGCAGAGTTCCGAGATTGTGAACGCCAACAAGCGAAATTTTTCACTAGGAACAGGACAAAATGGTCTTTGTAATGGATAGGCCCTGATGTGGCGGCTGGCCTAACACTGTGACTTTCTGAATCTGATTGCAAGAAACCGCATTCATTCCTTGATCTCTGCCGCTGCTAAACGATAATATTAGTCGAAATAAATATTACCTTTTTCTTTCCCCCTCGACTCGGTGTAAGAAATTAACAAGCCCCCTTTTGATTTCAGATTCTACTATTCTGATATCTCTTTTCTCATTCGGCTTCTTCTTACCTGTTTCAGGAGTGGAGCTGTAAGTTGCAGGTCTCAATTGTCTTCTCCAAACCATCTAGCCATCAGCTCACGTCCTTTTCTCGTGTCGCCTAAAGCTGAAGACCTCCTTGTTTTCGCGATAACTTCAAGGACAGGAAAAATGTTGTTTGCAACTTTTTTTCCAAAATATCTTTAGTGCTTTCGTCCCAAAGTGCGTCGAGATGGGAGTGGGATGGGCACCTTCGCCTTCCTGTCTCGTGTCCTCCACAGACTTCGCATGCTCCATGTATAGTATATGGGCTGCGGAGATTGGCCACTGGTGGCGGGCCCTCCGACCGGCATGCCAGTGGTGGATCGCGAAGCCTGTGTCGTGCGTCGTCAAAGTCACCGTATCTAGTCTGAGTCAATGGGTTGACTTTAGGTGGAGAGCGGAAGGGGCCCCACCTAATGGGGTTATTCTTTGTCGGTTCCTTGTCCAATCCTTTGGAGAACCTCACCGAGGTCATTGTTTTACGACCAGGCTTTGAATTAGCCCTTGGAAATTTAGGGCTCGGAAATGTCCTTTGAGATAGAAGAAGAAGAAGGGAAAAGAGAGAGAGAGAGGAGAAGCAAAGAATGTTAGAAATTTTTTTATTTTTTATTTTTAGAAAATAGGAAACGATTTTTTTTATTTTTTAATTTTTTAGAAAATACTCTTTTATTTTTTAGAAAATAATTTTTCAGTTTTCTAAAAAATATTTTTTTTTATTTTTTGAAAAATAAAAATGAAAAATATCAATCAAATGTATTTTCTTGTTTTATCATAAAAGAAAAATAAAAAAATTTCTACAAATCAAACATCCCCTTAATCTCCTTTTGCAAATTTTCGTTTTTGTTTTATTCAAAGTGGATGGAAAAGTCATGGAAAAATAAATCATACTGTTAAAATGTCAAACAAATTCTGAATAGATATTCGAGATGTAAAAAAATTCAAGAACTAAATCCCTACAAAAGCCCTCAACCCATTCGCTTTATTTTGGAGCTTATTTTCGATTTGTACGTACATACGTACAAATCGGAGATGGCTATGTCAAAATTTAGAGTGCGAAAGAAGAGAACACACTCGAGAAAGTGCAATTCCACTTCGCCACAAGCCTTTAGGCAGGAAGAAGAACTGAAGATATTGGAAATTCAGTAAATTTCTCGAGTGAAATACAAACTATAGCTACAAATAAACAATAAAGATGTCGATGCAAGAAATTTAATTAAGATTATAAGGAAGCTGAGATTAACACCAATTGATTGTAAACATATTCTCGAAACAAAATAGTACAAAAGAAATTGAGCTAAACTAAACGCGAAGTAAACACAATTAATATAAAGTAACTAAATGATTTTAAAATAATTATATTTCCGTTTTTTTAATTAAAATTATTATATAATTTTTAAATATTCATTTACATTTATATATAGTTTTTTTATTATTTAATTACGTCATATTTTTAAAATAAAATTTATATTATTGTTTCTCTATTATTTTTTTTTAAATATGTGCTTAATATTTTTAATTTACGACTCATATTGTAATTTTGATAAAAGTGTTGGAGGTAAAGTGAACATGAGTCCATTTTCAGAGAGATCATGACTCTAAATTATCTATGAATTCCTCCTTTGCATTTGTCATTTGAATTCTGATTTATCTCTCCTATCGATAAGGGCAATCAAAAAGGATCATTAATATGATGATTTTGTATTTTTTTTCTTATATGATCAAACTTAGTAAAAATATCTATGGGAGAGGAGGCCTTTTTAATAATAAATTAAAAAAGGTTTATTCCTTCGATATTTGTCAAAAAAAAAAGTGACGTTATTTTAATTTTTATCTGCGATAAAATAGAAATTAAAAAAAAAAGAAGGAAAAATGACGGCAAATTTATTATTCATGAACGGCTTCTATCAGATTGAAGAGTAGCCTTATTTGTACAACTTTCTTTTTCAATCAATTTCAGAAAAATGCCGTTTTACACTTGCGGCGATCCAACCGATTAAATTGATTTTTTTTTAAAATAAAAATCGAATAAATTAAATCGATAAAATATCAATTAATTTAATAAAAATTGAAATAATCAAAATTTCTCATGATAAAATCAATCGAATAATTAAGTTGAACAAGTCAACTGCTTTGACTGAGTAATATATTTTAATTCGAATTATTTAATTTAATTAATTTTTGAATTTTAAAATTGAAATTGAATTGAACAAGTTGAAAAAATTGATAATTTTTTATAAAAGAAATCGATTTTCTAAAGTAACCCAACTGAATTTTTAATTTTCAGTGGATTGATTAATTCGGCTTAACTAATAATTAACTCACCTCTACTTATCTTTCATGCAATTTACTTAATTTTTATCTTCCAAAATTACTTTATTATTTTTCCATTCGATAAAGAAAATGACAGTGCACGTGTATAAACCCATTTCAAATTTTGGCCTTCAATGGTCTTCCAAAATTCTCATTTGTATAGCAAAAAAATGGTTCAATTCATCTTCAATATTTTTATTATCCAAAAATAAAGTGGAAAATTCTGTTTAATATAGCAAAAGCAGAATTGGAAAGAGATTATACTCCTGCTTTACATAAGAAATAATATTTAAAAAATCATAATTATACATGTAAATGACAAACAATCAAACCAACATAAACATTATCTCAAAAGATCGGTTACCTGAACACTTAGTTTTCAAGTTTACACTTTCAAGTTGGTAAGAAAACAAAAGATACTGATAATTGCAATGGAAATTAAGAAAATTGCAAGCTTTGAGAGAACAAAGATTTACCATTGATGCTTCAGGACTTCGGATACAATTGATCCAAAACTCACTGATTGAATATTAAAGAGTCAATTGAGATGCTCAAGTGGAACAAAAGAACAATGCATCGACAAGATCTACTACTAAAACTAAACTGGAAGAATGGCAAAAATGGGATTCAGCGCTTTCCTCCACCACCTCCAAGCTTAGGACCTTTCGGTGCAGCCCCTTTTGGTGCACTTCTTGTCTGAGTCTTCTGTGTCTTGGCAGCCAACTCGGCCTTTTTTGCCTTCTTCTCATCCTTAGTTTTCTTGATTCGATCTTTGATTTCACTGCAAGTGAATTATTTCGTCAATCTACACAGCAACAAAAACCACCTCTAGAACAAAAGAAATATCAGGCGCAGCATATAGTTTTAACCTTGTACAATCTGCAGCATTAGCTCGCCTACTACTTTCAGGAACTAGATCAAAGCTAACTACAGTCGCAAATATGTTGAAGTTGACTAAAATGTACATGAATAAAAGATAGGTCAAACAAGCTGAATGCACTAAAATGTTGGATCAGTGATTTATCCACAAGTAAATTATTCTGATTTTGCTAAATTGTGGTGCATTCGTGTATATAGATGTTCCAGTGACAGCTTCACCTGAATCAAGAATGTTTTTGTGTTTTAATAGCAATATCTGACAGTGTGCGGCTTCTTCAAAACTTTGGGCTCAGATATGAACTATGAAACCTTAAGCATTGAGCTTCAAATTTCTACACATACAATGCTCTCAATAGCTAGCTGACCCTAGATCATAGTGGTCAAAATGATGCAGAACCCAACTTCAACCTTGTTTGAGAATTGACTCTCACTGAAATTGCACTACTTCGCCTATTTTGATATCCAAGAAATGTTACTGTCAGTCCAGCCATGCACAATATGACAAGACATAACATGTTGAGACCAATAGCGATGCTTTACCCAAACAAAGATGTGCTTAGGTGCAGTTTTGTGGCTGCAAGTTGCAAGTGCAGCAACAAAATAGAAAATTAGACAGGCAGACCATGCCTCCAGAGAAGTACAAAAATGAAAATAGCTAATACGTGATCTCAAACAGCAAGGAATAGAAACCCTAGAGCTTAGCAGAAAAAAAATGAGGATGAGTTCTACATGAAGTGCAGCTTCCCTAGCAGCATTTCTTACTTCTGGCTTCTCAGATCTTTTCTTTTGAATCGCATCTAAAGTGGCACCAACAATCGATCTAGAATAAGGCTTTTTAGTAGTTCGGCGCTTCTTCTTCACAGCTTCAGCATGAATATCCTAATACATAGAAAGTAATGATCAACAAATAACCTTTTGCAATAGAATGTGTATCATGCGAATACAAAATATGCAAAATCACCTTCTTATGCTGTTTTCGGTACATTGCTGTCCAGGTGAGCTTTGCAGGCTTGAGACGGTTGTGAAAATACCTCTTGCATTTTGAATTGGAAAACAGAAAGACCTACAAGAACAAGTAGATATAAGTTGAGGAAATTTTTCATTATCATCCATGTGAATACTAGTCTGTAATCACCAATTCAGTTTTCACATACATACTTGAGCAGATGGATTAATTTCATACGTATTCAAGAAAAACAAATAAGGTAATTGAACAAAGACTAGCAACTAGGAAGGTTGACAATCAAATGAAAAACTATCCATTTATAATGTAAATTTGTGAACTGTAATATGTGGTTCATTAGTTGGGAAAAATCACTGAAAATACAAATTACCTGAGAATCTGAACGCACAAATCGAATACCCTTTCCCGGATATATCTTGGCACCACTGAAGCGGCAGAGTTCAGTTCTATACATATATCAGACAGAAGAAACCATGAGTATACCAGCAAATTTCACATAATAGGTACAGCGAGATGTTACATCTTATAAAGGCACAAAAAAAAATTGCAAAATGCTGAAATTATCATAGAAAAAACTAAAAGGACTATGCTTCCTCTTATCAATGCAAATGCCTCATTTGTTTTATTTATTTCTTCTTTTCAATAAATATCCTTTTCGTAGAACTCAGACTGCTGTTCGTGTCTTTTATTGGAAAACAAAAGCAACCCAATACGATAAGAGCAGTTCTTAGCTTCAGTACAAATTCCAATAGAATATGTGCTTAACGCAAACAAAACTAACAGAAAAAGAACTATCGACAAAAGGGGATAAGAGCAGTTCTTAACTTTAATACAAATTCCAATAGAATATGTGCTTAACGCAAACAAAACTAACAGAAAAAGAACTATCGACAAAAGGGGAAAAAAAAAGTTCAAGGAGGTGTTTAAATTTTCATGAGCACGTCCTTGTCATCAAAATAAAACATTTTGTTCCAACATCACGAATTTTTACGAGGGAAGAAGTCCTATCCTTTCCTGTTGGAGCATCATTCATTTTCTCAGGCATACATGCAAATCAGAGTCTCTCGAGACAAACAAAGGTGCATTTTTTTTTCAAAACTTCCATTCAGAATTGAACTATCACAAAAACCATTGCCATCATCACGATAAATATTCGAAATCCCACGCTACAAAAAAAAAAAGAAAAAGAAAAGCAAGATAATCAATGGTGACCCTTCGTATACTAATAAATTCAACCACCAGAACTTAAAATGCCATTAAAAACAATGGAACTGGAGATCTAACAAAATTCCTAAGAAGCACTCAAAAAGAAAGACATTTGACGTTCCCCAGCAAACTAACGGATCGAAGAAAGAAGGAAAAAGGAGAAGAAAGAATCGTACTTGAGAACCATTGCTGCCGCTGCTCTGCTGCACCGTCGTTGACAAGGCGGAAACCCTAATGAGGCGAATTTATACAAACCTAAAGACGAGACAGATCAAATGGGCCTTAGCACATCCTGGCGATGCTAAATTTACTTTAATGCCATTGTGGACTTTTGGGCCGTCGGATCGCTTACCAGCCCAATTTACAATGGAAAAGAAAGATTTAGTGGGTATTTTTTGCAAATTTCCCTAGCAAATATAAATAGCAAAAAATCAAAAAAAAAAAAAAAAAAAACTCCCCGCTCTATAAAATATCAAAATAAAACCTCTTTTTTTTTTAATTATTTTCTATCCAATATTCTTCTTTATTTTCACCCGATCTAATTATAAAAAATATGAATTATATTAAGAATAATTTTAATAAAACAACTCTAAAGTGGAGGAGCACGTAAAGATATTTCAGATAGAAAATTATAAATTGAATGTTGATTTGACATTTTTCTTAAAGTGAAATGCGAAAGTGATAATTGAGGGTAACTCTTTAATTTTCTATCGACATAAATTATCAATAGCGACTTGCTCTTTCTATTTTCTTGGAGGAAATTAGCTCAGGACAAATATGTTTATATGTTAAATTTGAAGGGCTATATATCAATGTTGCAAATCCGACTCATATAATACAACTAGGCATGTAAACGAGCCGAGTCAAGCTAAATTTTATAATGATCGAACTTGTTTAATAAGATAATCAAGCTGAATCAAACTAAACTTAAAATTAACTAAACTATTGAAAAATTTGTTAAGCTTGACTTATTTAATGGATATCAATCTTCTAATTAATCTCGATTCAAGCTTCTATCAAGTTAGATTCAAACTTAAATCAAGCTTGATTCAATATTATTTAAGTTTGATTTATTTAAATATTATCAAGTTAAGTTTGTTTGTTTATTTAATTTTTTAATATTATATAAATAATTTTTAAATGAGTTTGTTCATGAATATTATTCACTAACATTATTCATGAATACTGTTCACGAATATTAACAAGCCGAATATATATATATGTGTTAAAGCTTGTTTATTTAATTTATCAAGTTGTTCGAGTTTGTTTATTAATTGATTTTGATACATATTTAAATGAATTTTTTATCGAGTCGAATATCAAATTTATTCATAAATATTTGATTCGTTTACGATCCTAAATACAACTCCAATATAATTACTGGTGAAATATATTGGAATAGCATCCATTTATCACCAACAATCATAGATCCGAAATTCGATAACCCATTAGAATATGTCATATAAATAAGGGAATTCTTTTCCTCTTATCCTCCTTGATTATTTCATTTCAATTTATGTATTTCGATATTATGAATTTGACTTGGATCCTAACCTATTGACCCTTCTAGTTGATGTCAATTTAAAGATACGACGGTATTCGTAGAAGTAATATGGATCGATTTTAAAGAAGATTTAAGATTTTTTTTTATTCAGATAATTTTTACATGTCTTGACTACCATATCAAAATCCATAAAATCCTCCGTAATGTATTTTTCTCACAATAGTCAACAGATCGATAGAGGACCACTAAATTGACGGTTTTAATCTTTTATAAAATTTAAAGACGATAGGCTAAGTTTTGTTATAGGAAATATAAATATTAATTATTAAAATAAAATATGTTCATAATTTTATAGTTTCGATTTCCTTCCTAATTTATTGATTTGTACGCCAACTATTCATAATTGATTACACATTGTTTATATAAGAGCTAAATTTATGAATATATTTATTCCCCTATTGCTTCATTAGTAATTTATTTTAATTATATAATTGTTTAAATAGCTTTAGCACCGAATGCTAGAATTGATTTGCCTTCCTTAACACTTTTCCAAACTTGATGTTCTTAAAATACACAAATATATCAAATATGCGAATCTTTATCATGCATATTTAATAAATAACATAATTTAAAAAACACACACACACACACACACAATTTCTATAGAAAAAATAATGCAAAAAACTATTGTTTATAAACAGAATAAACAGTTTAAAAAAAAATCGAAGATGAAATATTTTCTTCCAAATATTTCATTATAAATTTATTTCTTTATAAACATCAAAAGAATATTATTAAAAAATAATGTTATTTTTTTTAAAGGTAGATAAAGCGAGTTTAAATCTAGATAATAGTAATCTATTTTTATGTGTTGTAGAATCTTTATTTAAAAAGATAATTAATTTATTAATTTTAAAAAATATATATATTTTTAGGCAATACATCTTAAAAAAAAAGAAAAAAAGAAAAGAAAAGAGCGCATTTGACTGACGCTTCACAGGTTGTACACGTGAATTTATTGCTGCTGCAAAACCATAATAAACTACTCCCTAAAATTATTACGATTTTTTATTTATTATGATTTAATAATAAACCAAATTCTAGAAATAAAATTAAAGATAATATAATAACTTTTATTTATTTTATTATGATTTAATAATATGCTGGCACATTTCGCCATGTCGGATGGCTTGTGCCCCTGCCACGTGGTTTCCTAAACCCTACGATCTCTTCTCTTTCCAGAGGGCACGTGACCGATAACCACGACCTTCGCGTCAGAATGCTCGTGCAAAGAGACACAGCGCAAATGGTGCAGAATGCATGGCCGCAACCTGAGAAGGAAGAAGATGACGATTAATTCGAGAGTAAAGGGCGTGAAAATGGAACCCCTGCCATGATCCTCCTAAAGGGCGGCGCTAACCTCGAGCAGCGACGATGGCAGTTCTTTGCCGGCAGGAATCACAAGAGATGCTCGAATAGCTTATGCCTTGCCCCCTGAGAAAGATTTTTCAGCTCGTTATACAGTCGAAATCCACGCAAAAAGGGAAAAAAAATTTATTCGAAACGTGTTCGACGCCGACCTGGCCACTCTCAGAATGCTCGTGATGGCTTGGTAAGGCCAAAACGGTGGTGCAGCCGAGTCGGAGCTTCCTTTTCCTCCCGATGTCACCGTCGAAGAAGAAGAAGGAGAAGGAACGGTACCCGCTTCGAACGTCTTGGACGATGCATCGGCGTGCAGATCGAGCAGCAGGCGCGTGCAATCTGCGTGCTGAATGTAGGCAGCCAAATGCAGGGCAGTCAGGCCGCCGTAGTCCGCCTTGTCGATGAATTCCGAGAGCTTTCTGTGACAGACACAAAAACACACACGTTCGATCGCTTTGTGTTCGAGTAAATGCTCGAACCAAGAGGGGGCACTCGACTCACGATCGGGCGTCGCATTCGGAGCCAGCAAACCGAGGGAGATCTGAATAGAAGCACGAAACCAAGAGTCTGATGCTCGCGACGTCTTCCGAGGACACTGCATAGTGAAGCGCAGTCCATCCGCGGACGTCCTCGGCCATCCAGATCTTTCGGAGAGAACGACAAAAACGATCCAAATTCCAAGGTGAGAAAGAACTAATTTTAAAAAAAAAAAAAACACTGATGGTCGATGCGTAAGAATCATGGACGACGCTATCGCGCAACATACATCGCAGTTAAACAGGAGCAGAGCCATCGTGATCCCTTCGTCCCCATTTTGACATGCGAGCATCAGAGGTGTCTGCAAATCAACGGAAGAAGAATCAATCAATCCTTGAATTCAATTCCCCTCGCGTACGTAGCTGCATGCATTATCAAGTGTGGCGATCTAGCTAGCTAGCTAGCTAAGCGAGGACTACTCATCACCTTCCCATTGCAGTCTCTTGCATTCGCGTCGGAGCCACGCTCGAGCAGCATCGTCACAATCTGTCGAGCATGCAAATGGAGTGATCTTGAGCATGCTCTACTTGAATCATAAGCGTGTTTGCGGTGTGCTCAAAAGACAGACCTCATGGTTGCCTCTGAGGACGGCAATGTGCAAGGGGGAGCACAGTGGGGCAATGCCCGGTGAGCTCTGCGTGGGTCTGCTGAAATCAACTAAGGGCTTGTTCTCCTTCTTCTTCTCCTCTAACTTCTCCTCCTCGGTCGAGGACGAGTGCCCAAAGCAATTCCCCATTAGCAAAAAACTATACAAGAAATTAAACATTTAGCTTTATATAAATATTGCTTAATAATTATAAATTTGAGGTATTGTAGTTTTTATTATATAGAGATACGGAGAGCGTGTAAGGAGGAAGAACAAGTCTTTTTAGATTACGTTGCACTTTGTTTTCCTCGATGAAAGGAAAGGATAAAGCACCCGATGTTATTTTTGATTAATAATTAAGTTTAGAAATAGATATATATATATAGTATTTATTTATGAATTATGATTGCTGTTTTATAAAATGGATTATTATTTAGGAACTAATATATTACACGAGCATAAAGTTATAATATGTATACTTTAGGACTATTATTATAAATTTAATTATTATTTTTATTCATTATCAAAAGAAAATATTAATTATCATAGAATAAAAGTTAAAGCTTTGGATGTTTTTAATTTTTTTTTTATTTATGGTGGATGCACTAATCTAGAATTCATTTTCAATTTACTTTCTTTAAATTTTTTATTATATATATATTATTTGTTTCCCCGTTTAGATGAAAAAATATGTCATCGAAATGTTACATTATACCTTATTTTTTTCAATGCAAAAACAGAAAACGATGACAATTATTATATATGTACTCGAACACCTAAATTAAAATAAATTTTATACATGATTAATAAATTTAGAAACAAATATTTACAAGATTTACTTATGATTAAATTTTTTAAGATGAAATTTAAGAAATGGGTTAATTATGTATCTCTATTTAACTAATTTTTTATGTTAAATTTATGTAATAGTATGCGAGTCTACATATTATAATTGGGTTAAAAAAATTAATGGTGCATAAACAAGTAAAATCTATTTTATAGTTCTTCAATTTCTTGAGAGTAACATAAGGAGGAGAAGGTTTTCTAAAACAATCTTGGAGCCTTCGAATAAAATCAAAAATAGAATGAAAAAAAAAATGAGCGAGTGTTTAGAAATTAAAAGATATTTTTAAGCAGTTAGTTTAATGAACACTTTGTTTAGAAACGTAAGGAAAAAATAGAGTTAATTAAAAATATATATGGGTTTTAATTAATTTAAGCCATGTTTACAATCGGTGGAATTATGAATATGTACTATTTTTTTCTTAAATGTAAAATATTAATATGGACCTAAAATAGAGAGAAGAACAAAATTATAAAAATCAGGCCAACAAATTAAACTAAGGAGTGTTTGGTTTCTATTTTCTTTTTTCATTTTCCATATTTTCTCATTTTTGGGAAAATGACTTTTTTGAGAGTTCAAAAAAAACTCTCTCATTTTCAAGAAAAAGAAGATGAAAAATGCCAACCAAGAGTATTTTTTTTATTTTCCTAAAAAATAAAAATGAAAAATGGAGTATTTTATATATGTGTGTGTGTGTATATATATATATATATAATAACTCCCAACTTTCTCACTATATATGAATTATCTATGGATCAAATATTATAATATCCAACTAGACTCCGATATCACCTCTTCATATTTCAACTTTTTTTGATCGAATATATGGACAATTCTATTGAATTTGGAATAGTTTTACTAGCTCAATGGCTTTTGGCCTCTAATTTAATTAATTATAATGTCTTAACATTGAGGAAGCTTCGGCATCGGCATAAAAAAACAAAATGTATACTTTTCTTTGGCATCCAAATTTTGACAAGTTTATCCATTATAATATTTATTATGCGGATATGCATATATAACACTGTACACACAAATACCCAAATCCCTCCAACACGTGTCTTGAAGACCATGCATGACAGGTGGGCCCCACAGGCTGGAGACTGATTTTTCATTGGGCTTGATATGGTTACAACAAAGGGTGAGAAGAGAATGGGGACAGTTTGAGGTGCACTTTTATATCGCTTGATAATTCAAACGAAAGTCAAACCCGACATCGAAGCCCACTCGTCCTTCGACGAACCCGACATTTTCCACAGCGCCGCCGCCGCCGTCGCCGCTGCCGGCGGCCCAGCGAGCTTGAGGGGCGAAAGACGATACAGGGATCCCGATCGCTACCCTGCCCCACCGTGGCTGCGACGACGGGAGCGGCAGTGGTTGAGGGGCAGAGGGCGGCGGTTGGAGACGGTCGAGGTCGTGGCCGACGAGGCGCGCGGTGAGGTGGATGACCCCGCGGCAGCGGGCGCCGTGGCGGGGGTGGCGGAGGCTGTAGCTCAGGCGGCGTAGCGCAGATGGGTGCCGGAGGCCGTCGAGGACATCGGCGGGCGGGACGCGGCACCAGCCGAGCCTGGCGGCGCCACCGAGCGGCCGCTTGGACAGGACGACGAGGTAGACGCCGGCCACGTCGTCTCCGGCTCCGCCACGGTGGGAGAGGAGGAAGGAAGGTTCTAGCGGGACGCGAAGGAGGTCGCCCCAGGCCGGTGCGTCGCTGTCGTCGGCGACGCGCGTGCTGTGGAGGAGTGGGGGGAGGCGGTCGCAGTCGAGGGTATCTGCCGCGAAGAGGACGACGAAGGGACGAAGGCGACGGCCGAAAACAAACGAGGGAGTCTCGAGGTCATCGGCAGAAATGACCGTGACCTCCATGGCTAAGTCTCCTGCCTTCATTGCTTGCGCGCGGCAAACGGAGGTGGTGACCGGAGTGGTCGATGGAGGGGACCAGGAGCAGTACTGGCCGGAGCCCGGAAGTGGAATTGTCGTTTACATATACACATCGAGAGAGAAGGATCGGGGAGGTTGGAAATGGAGAGGGAAAGGAAAGAGAAAGGAAAGGTTCGCGAAATGCGGGTGTGGAAATTCCTAGGAAAAAAAAAAAAGGCGCCGAGCTGCGGCCAGGGGGAAGAAAGTGGGAGCGAAAGTGACGGCGCGGGCGGAAGGCTGGAGGGAAGCACGTGACTTCGGCTTGTTTGCACTGGACTCCCTCGAATCGTCGTAATTTCACTCAGCTCGTTACGCCGCATGGCTCATGAATCCGTTATACAGTTTATATCGTCGGCCTTTATTTCATTAGTCTGAGCGCCAAAGGTTCGACGCCCACGGTCGGTTTAAAATTGATTTTCATTTATTTTTAAAAAAGTAAAGTATTCTACACGATATTATGAGCATCTTTAATATTTTTTTATATAAAATAATATTTAAAATTATTTTTATCCCGCGATGAGAGGAGGTAAATCGCGGAACTATGCCCTCGACACGCGACGATGGCGCGTGAGTATCGCAACCTGGAGAGATTTTAGCCTTCGAAATCGATCTCACTTCATATCCAAAACAACTACACTACCGTACCACCGCGCCATCCCGTGGGACAGGTCGATGCAGTTTGATCTGATGGAACGAAGACATTGGATTGTACAACACGAGAGAGACGGGGAGAGGCCCTCGCACGTGTGCTTGAACGTAGAAAAATAACACCGCGCGCACTCAAAAAGCGCAACGGCTCAGTCGTCCACATTCATGCATTTGTTTTCGCACGTGCAAGACCAATTACGAACAACCATTCTATGGGTGCCCCTCGCACGTGCAAGACCTAACTTGTTGCTGTGAACAAATAAGGACTTGTGAGGGACTCGAGCTTAATTCTTCGTCGGAGGAATGCCGGAGCACAATTGAGGAACACATTGCGCTTCCCAGTCAAAGACAATCAAGACGGTTTGACTTAACAGCTAGTTAGTTGGAAGCATGGGCAGTGCCATCCTTAGAGTAGGGTGGGCTTCAATCCTATCCATTTTTTTTTTTAAATAATTGTTTTATTTTTTTATTTTTCAAATTTCATTATTTTTATAATCAATTTTAAAATATAAATAATATAAATAATTAATTGTAAAAATAAAAATATCAAATTAAAATGATAAAATTGATATATATGATTATATATATTTATAAATTAATAAATATATTTGATATCAATAAAGTCTCGAGATATACATCCGGATGATCAAGATAAAAAATTTGAGTGATAAAGGAGAAGAGAGTTTTGGAAGTTGAAGGACCCAAGAAGTTGATGATACGAGTGATTAAGTTAAGAAGTTGGATCATAGGGAAGACAAGAGCCAAAAAAATTGAGGGCACATTGGACCGAGAGAGTCCAAGAGGTCGAGAGTTTGGTAGGTCGAAAACTCGGGAATCAAATTCTCAAAGAGCAATGAACTCAAAAGTCAAGAATCCAAAGAGGACAGGAGCTCGACAAGTTGGGAGTACAGTAGAGGTGGAGGCATGAAGAGTTAGAAGTTAGGGTTAAAATAATTCCGTCTTTAATACCCTTTGAAAAATACTTGTTCATGGGAGGGCTACAATAAAGATACATGACAGTCCATGAACATTGAAACATATCGAAGCGGTGTTTGCGGAAGTAGCGATAAGATCGAGGGATATGTGCAATTGTAGTTATGTAATAAAGGTGTGGAGTACATGAATTTGAGGTAGTCGAAAAAGACATGCAGTAATAACGGGGAGTCAGAGAGATTGTTAAAAGATAAAGATAAGTAAATCGAAATAGATAATTGTAATTTTGCTAACTCAGCTTACATTTATTCTTTCATTTTTTATTCTTATTTTACTTAAGCATCGGAGAGGTATTATCGAAGCATCGATGTCAGTAAACAGAAAATGAATAATTATAATTTTGCTAACTCAGTTTACATTTGTTCTTTCATTTTCTATTCTTATTTTACTTAAGCATCGGAGGGATATTATCGAAGCATCGATGTCAGTAAACAGAAAATGGATAATTGTAATTTTGCTAACTCAGTTTACATTTGTTCTTTCATTTTCTATTCCTATTTTACTCAAACATCGGAGGGATATTATCGAAGCATTGATGTCCTCTAATCAATATTATTTTGGACAGGATCAAGTGGAAAAAGTCATCATCGAAGGATTCAATACGAGAGGACTAATAGTTAATCACATCAGTATTAATTTATTGTTCAAAAGTAGTATAAATTATTTATTTCATGTTCAATAAAATTTTTTTATCGTTAATAAAAAGACAATGAACATGGAAGTGATCGACGAGACAATGAGCGATAGTCATTGGTGAAATGAATGTTGTCTCACCAAAAGATGAACAATCTAAATTTTTTATTTTTTATCCAATAAAAAAATTCGTTGCCGATAAAAAGATAACGAAGAGCGACCGCTCAATAAGTAATCGACGAGATAGCAAACGACGATTATTCGTGAGACAGATACTGTCTCACTAGATGATGAACAATTACGTACGTAGTCACTTCACGAATAATTTCATATAATTAGTGATCAATTCTAGATAATTTTGAATCCTAATTACGTCTTGGTTGGAAGTAAGGTGAAAGTTGGTGAGAATTTCTTTTTTCCACGTCGACTTAAAGATTACATTATTATTTGTATGTGCACATTTTACCAAAACACTTCGTCATTACGAAGAATTGGCCAATAGACACTTATTTTTTATTTTTATTTTTAAATTACCTTATTTTTTTATTCTTAAAATACTTTTGATTTGTTTTTTTTCCCTAGAAAAATAATCCAATAAAGTAGAATTTATTAGGCTTCCCTAAAATACAAATTAAATTTATTTATTTATTACTTAATAAGTAATTCATAAATTAATTTGCCTTTACCAAAAAAACAAAACAAATTAAGCATCAAATTTTCATTGATTAGAAAGATTGTTTATTTCTTTAAAAAAAGAGAGAAATTATTTGGAAAATGCTGGTGATTGAAAATCCAAAAAGAAAGGGGTTGGCCTGTTCCGGATCTGAGATTATTTATATGGGCTAATTAACTGTCTGAATAAGTATGGGCAACTGAGTCCCATTCTTTTAACGGATCTGCTTTCTTTGTTATCGAGTCAGTAGATTGGACTGCGACCAAATGAGTTCTGATTTTTATAGATAAAAAAGAGTTAGGAGAGAGGCTAAGAGTATCCATGGACGATGTTCCTTCAATACTTAAGTAAGATTTCGAATCAATTTTTAGAATAAATTTAGATAAAGACAACAGATAAGATTTGAAATGACAGGATCGATTCTTAGAGGTGACGATATCGTTTCATCACGACTGTGATTTCTACACTAAAATCCGAATATATGATTTACCTCCTCTACACGTAAGGACAATGATAGAGAGTCACTAATGTGACGATTCCACCTTAAGTAAGACTTCGAATCAAAACGGCAAATGACGCAGAGAACACAGATTGCAATTGAAATGAAAAAATAGATTATCTTTCCATTCTTCTTAATATTATTTCTATACGAATCTGAAAATAGTCATTGCATTTCTTCTCGGACGCATCCATTCCAACCGTTGCATTCTTATTCGGGCCGGGCATGTCCATTCTAGTAGTTGTGCTTCTTATCCAAGAGATTTTGTTCCAATCATCAATATTTTTTAATTACACAACCATCATGATCACTAAATAAGAGGAGATGCAATGTTTGATATATTCGTGCCATGTCAAGACAAACGCAAGTCCAGATTACTAAGTTAAGATCAACGAGAGTCTAAACCACCTCATATATATATATAGTTGATCTGCGACAGGGCCGTAACTTTCAAGAGGCCAAAGAGGCAACCGCCTCAGGCCCCGACTTAGAAAGGGGCCCATAGAAAAAAATTTTAAAGACTTAATCGTAATTTTTAAAATATTATAGAGTTTTTTATAATATTATAAAAAATAATTAAAGTGTATAGTAAACCTACTCACTTTCACAACCGATTAAAAAACTTTCACTTTTTATGGAAAAAATATTTTAAAGGGCTTAATCATAATTTTTAAAATATTGTGAGGGTTTTTTATAATATTATAAAAAAATTAAAAGGTACATACTGACCTCTTCCTCCTTATTCATACTTCGTAATATCTTTTTCCATCGACCTCTTTAATTTTTCTCTCTATTTTTAATCCTAAAATTTTTATTAAATTCTAATCCATCTCCCTATCAATTTTTTATCGTCATCGTCATTGTCAGTATCATCACCGTCGTAGACATTGCTTATCGTTGTACAATTGGACCGTGATTGCTAGCATCGTCATCGTCTCACTTCATATTAAATTGATCATTGAGAATTTGAGGTGGAGTTAATCTTGAACGATAATTTATTTTACAGAAGAAATATGACTTTGTTAGTTATGTTATTCTTAATCTTAATTCCTAAAAATATATTTTACATTTAAATAATTCAAATAGAATCGATATTCTTAATCTAATTCCTAAGAATCTATACATTCAACTTTCTCAATTTTAAGTAGAATACTTCATCCGTATCATCCTGCTAATAAATAAATTTCTTTGATAACTAAATTTAACTTTAGAATTTATAGAACCATCCTGCTAATAAATAAATTTCTTTGATAGCTAAATTTAACTTTAAAATTTATAGAAAATTAGTTATTTAATTAAAAAATTGATCGAGTGACTTGTTTGATTTCAACGAAGTGTAAGAGAGAAATTGAAAGTCAATGACATAATTTATAAGTAGGTTTAATTTTAAAGAGCACTTGAAAATGATTTTATAGATATTATACCGAGTAAATTATCATTATTAATTTTAAATTACTCTTTTTTTATTATCATAAAGTTATTATTATTTTATAATGCAACGTGCATTTAAGGATTAATGTTATTTTATACACAAATGATTCTTAATTTATTTTTTTACAAAAATATGCAAAAATATATTAGCAAGAGCCAAAATTGAATTTATTTGATTTTAAGAAATGATATTTTATTTTTATTTTTAATAATTCAAATATTCAAGAGACAAAGGAAAGGAAGAAAAGTCTATGAAAGTTAGACGACTAGTATTTATATAATTATTTTAAATATTTATTAACTTTTTATTGATGTAATATATTATTTCTAATTTATTTATGTATTTATTATATTTGTTATTTATAAATTAAATTTTATAGTAATTTATCATAATAAAGGGGTCTATTTTTTTATTATTTGCTTCAGGTCCCGTTTAACCCAGGTACGGCTCTGATCTGCGAGCACCGTTTTATTGTCCGACTATGCACGATGCACAAGAATCGCGGCGCCGACGCCGCCGAATTTCATCCGAAAGGCCGATCGTTCGATTCTGGCTTAACCGACATGCGGCCAAACCGAAAATCGACGGATCCGACGGACCGGCGGTACGGCTGATCCCGATCGCTTTGGCCGGATTGCGACGCACGGCAGAATCAAAGACGATAATCTGAAAATTGCGCGAAAAAAATACTGTACATTTTTCGTCACTGTGCAATCGCGATTTTGATCCGACGACTAAGACGTTGTTACGCACAAGTCGCACAACATAAGGTGCGCAGCAGATCAACGCGCGCTCTCTCTCTCTCTCTATATAGAGTCGATCTGTTGAGCGACATTTCGCTGCCCGACTGTGCGCGACACACAATAACCGTACACCCGACGTGTCGATCTCGCCGGTGGAAGAGCGGATTCTGGCCCCGATTCGCCCGAAATCCGACGACGGTCCGACCGGCACCCGAAAACCACCGTGATCCGACCGGCATCGGAGTCCGATTGATTCAAACGGCTTCACCGGTTCGCGCTTGGAAATTCGGCCATACAATTGCGGTCGGAACGGTTATTATTGCGCGCGCCGCGGGCGCACACCCGGCGTAATCGTATCTGTTCGCGACAATCTGGTCGGAAACCTATCGGGATCCGACTGGACTCCGGTGCCAATCGGATCTCGGCCGTTTTCCGACCGGATTGCAGTCGATCGGCTGTGAATCGGCGGCGATAACGGTGAAAATCACGTGGAGAAAATACTGTGCATTCTACGTCACTATGCAATCGCGATTTTGATCCGACGCTTGAGACGTTATCGTGCACGAGTTACACAGTATAAGGTGCACAACAGATTAACTAAGTCATATATATATATATATATATATATATATTTTGACCAAGTCTCTTTTTCAATCGTGTGAATAAGTACTCTCACTCCGTATCAAATTATATTATTATACAAATTCAAATCATTAATATTCAATTTTAAAGCCTTTAAATTAGCTTTGTTTATCATTTTGATTAGATGAAGTAACTATTATGATTTTAATATGATCGAATTGATTAATTTAAAAAATTAAAAATCAAGTTAATACAAGGGAATTGATTTATTGTGTGACTAATGCCATATATATTGTTATAAGAAAAGTATTTATTTTTATTAGATAAGTAACTATTTATTTTCATCTTATTTTTTTTTAATATGACACTCTACCTAGTACATTGAAATAACGATATTCTCTAAATAACACACAAGTTTGTTATGTTGCACGATGAATTTGTGTGTGTCTATGTGTGATAAGGAGAAATGTACAATAAATAAAAAATACACAGTGCTTTGTTTTTATCGTTCGCCGCTCAGCATCACCAGTGATCGACCAGGTTTCGATCAGAATCCGACCCGATCGCGGACGCCATCAACAACGATTTTGCGTCCATGATATATAGTGTTGGAATCTGACAACGATTCGATCAAAATTCAAATCCGATCCGATCCAATCACAATCACGATTGTTTGGGCTTCAGGAGATAAGGCGCGTGTCGCCTAGGCTTTAGAAGGTCGGATATATATGGGACATCGAGAGATCGGACGTCTATGGGACCTCAGGAGATCAGACGTCTATGGGACCTTGGGCGTCTTTGGGACCTTAGGATGTTGGATGTCAACGGTACCTTGGGAGGTTGGGCGTCAAGTGGATTTTGGGAGGTCGAATGACTTTTTTCAAAGATTGGTCCTCCAAACTTAGGACTTAAAAATGGATGAGAAGGGGGCCGAGGCATACCTAAGTGTGACCCCTCCGACGTTTAAGTCAGAGATGGAAGAAAGCATGAAGAAAATAGAGGAGAGTTTTGAGAAAATTACTTGATACCCTTTCTGCTTCTTCCCCTTACTTTTATAAAGGAAGAGAATGAGTGCATATAGAGGGAAGACAAAAGGTCAAACCATTATAAAAAAAAAAAACAAAGACACACTTTTATGGAGAAAGATCAAAAGATATCTTTATGATTGCTGAGTCCTTTCATCTGCTTACCAACTTGAATAGTTGCCAAACTGAATCAAGTTAACTTGATCGAAATGAACTCGGATATGACTCAGATGAGTCTTGAGTTGACCCAGACTCAGTTTGATCGGATCTTAACTATGCTTACTTTAACTTCCATCTTAGTTTGACTACTGACTTGTCCTGTCCGCATGACCTCACTTGCTTCCACCATATCAATGTATAAATTGATCTACATATTGGTAACAGTCTTTTTTCAATAAATTTAATAAAAATTTCTTCAAAATCTCTAGCATTTCCCTCTAATTTCAAATCGAAGCATCCTTCAGAATGTCCCTCTAGTCTCGGACCAAGACATCTATCGAAAATTTCATCCATCCACAATTCCCTCTGGTCTCAGTCCGAGGCTTCCATCGACAACTCCCTCTAGTCTCGAACTGAGATGTTCATCGACAACATTTCCCTCTAGTTTCATATCAAGGTATCCATCGATAATTCCCTTTGGTCTCGGGCTGAGGCACCCATCGACAATTCCCTATAGTCTCGAATTGAGTCGTCCATCGACAACATCTCTCTTTTGTCTCAGACCGAGCCATCTATCGACAACTCCCTCTGCTCTTAGACTGAGGCATCCATCGACAACATTTTTTATGATCTTGGACTAAGGCATCCATCGATAACTCCCTCTGGTCTCGGACCAAAGCGTCCATTGTGAACTCCCTCTAGTCTCAGAGTGAAACACACGTCCATCGACAATTCCCTCTGGTCTTGAATCGAAGTACCAATCGACAATATTTTCCTTTAGTCTCGGATCGAGATGTTCATTGACAACTCCCTCTGGTTTCAAATTGAGGCGTCCATCAGACACTTCCCTCTAGTTTGCTCCACCTCTGCACATTATCTTAGTTCCAAGATAATGACTCCATACAAGTCCAGTCAGTCAGACTTACATCTCTTCGACTAGGCTAGTTGGGGTACTTGTGATATGGTGGAAGCAAGTGAGGCCACGTGACCAGGTCAAGTCAATAATCAAGCTGAGGTAGAAGTCAAAGTAAGTAGAGTTCGGATCTAATCAAACTAAGTCCGAGTCTACTCAAGACTCATTTGAGTCATACCAGAGTTCATTTCGATCAAGTCATCTTGATTTGGCTCAACAGTTATTCAAGTCGGTAAGCGGAAGAAAGGACTCGACAAATATAAAGGTGCATCTTTTGGTCTTCCCTCCACGAGATGCACCTCTTCTCTCTATATATAAAGGTAAGGGGAAGAAACAGAAGGATGATCAAGTAATCTTCTAATACTCTGCTCCATTTTTCTTCGTTTTTTTTCATTTTCTCCACTCTTTGACTTGAGCATCAGAGGAGACTTGTCGAGGTGCTTCTCAACCCTCTTCCTACCCATTTTTAAGTCCTTCTAGGTCTGAATTGTTCGTCACTTGGAGGACTGATCTATATCCGTAGGTTCCATGTACACCTGACCTCCTGAGGTCCTATGTGCATTCGAACTCTGGAAGATGCTCGATCTCTCAAAGCCCAAGCGACGACTAATCTTCCGAAGCCCAAGTGACAACTAATCTCCTGAGGACCAGTTGAAGCCCCAACCTACCAAAACTGTGTAGAAGACAATTGACTCCTGATGTCCAATTGCAGCCCAATCTGACGAAGCTATATAGAAGATAGTCGATCTAACAAGATCAATACATTGAAGATCGACTTGATTTATACCTAGCTAGTTGAAAATATTCGACCATGGATATTCTACTGAGTCATCCCATCCATTGATCTCAGACTATATCATCTGCCTTTGGAAGGTATATGAAAAGAAGAAAACATAGTAAATTATCACTACGACGCTAGACCGTGGAGTAAAAACTGAAGATTTCAAACCATGTAAAAATGGTTTGTTGTGTTAGTGTTTGTCTATGATGTGGTTGGATTTTTAGTTCTCTTTCGTCGAGGATGGATTCGATCCGACCATAATAATATCCCTACCAAAATCAATACACATCAAGTGTCCGCCACAGTGCTCCCAACTTACGACCCTCCGACGCTTAAGTCAGACAGGGAAGATGAAGAGAATATTGATGTATTCAATATAGTAAACTAATTAAGAAGAAGAAGAAAAGCTAGAGCGAGAGAGCCCGAGCTTCTTTTACCTTAATTTGTCTTCTTATAGCAACTCCGAGGGTTGTTATGCACATGGGTCATCCACCTGTGGTATCGCTTGCTAGGCTATTAGGGGACAACCTTTGCCAGGAATTTTCACATGTCGAGCCATAAATAGATAAGAATCATCATTAGAAAAAATCGTTAAGGGACTGAGTATACTCTGCACGAAGAAGGAATCTCTTGAGTGGTTCCTGCTTCCCGAGTCGTTACGGTTCCAGATTTTGGCTTACTTTTGCCTACCACTCTTCTCGAGTCGCACCATTTCTATCTTTAGCTTACTTTTGTTTTCAATTCTTCCTAAGACACTTCCTGCAGTTGACTCAGCTCACTTCGGCCTTCATCTCTTATCGAGTCACCTCAGCACCTGACACGACTCAACATTGCCTTTGACTCTTCCGGAGTCGCCTTCGCACCACGTTCCCAACTCTGGTCACTTCAACCTTCGCCTCTTATCGAGCCGCCTTCGCACCTGACTCGACTCGCCATTGCCTTTGACTCTTCTTGAGTTACCTCCGCACCACGTTCCTGACTTGGGTCACTTCGACCTTCACCCCTTCTCGAGTCGCTCCCACCCCTTACTCAGGTCGTCTATACTTTATCCTAGTCATTCCATCCCTAATTTGTTACCCAACCCAGCGATTAGAAATTACTCCTATCTTTATTGCCTCTCTAGGTCTCATATACTAGATTATATCCACATCAAGTTGCATGCAATCATAAAGAGATGTTGGTGCAATCGATCTAGGTCACGATTGACTAGACTTGAGTAGAATTTTAATATTTGACAATATGAGTTTGACCATATATTGACCATATGACTAGTGAATGATTGGGATATCCAAAGTCATATGGGGGAGATTGTTATGAGGAGATTGTTGGAGTAATTCCTCATGTCAAGATTGACCAAGCTCGAGTGAGACTCGAGTTGAAGTCTAAGATTGAATTCTTGACAATGGAGAAGTCTAAATATGAATATTTGGCAAGGAAAATCCAAGATTGGAGTCTTGACAATGGAGAAATCTAAGTATGAATACTTAGCAAGGAAAAATCTAAGAGTGGAGTCTTGACAAGGAAAATCCAAGTATAGATACTTGGCAAAGGAAAAAAGTCCAAGAGTATAGTCTTGGTCGTGTAAGTCTAAGGGTGTAGTCTTGGCGACAAAAGTTCAAGCATTGAGACTTGACATTGAAAGTCCCTGAGGCGTGACTTCTTGGCAAAGATAGATCCGATAGCATGACATAGTCGATGGAAGCACTTAAAGGCTAGCACAAAGGGTGAGGAGTTGTTGACTCGAACCTAGGAGCGTGAGGCTGATTGAAGTGACTTGAAGGTTTATGTCTAGGCTAAGGATACATGATAGTTTGACATAACCGATGGAAGAACTTGAAGGTTAGCACGAAGGGTAAAGGAGTCGTGGAGGACTCGGATGAACCATGAGAGCATGAGGCTGATGGAAATGGATAGAAGGCTTAGGTCTAGACTAAAGGTAAGTATCAAGTATAAAGGGATCATAATTGGGTTAAACCTCATGTTTGAGATTTACCAGTCGACTGATGGTATTGACCAGTCTACTGGTCAAGTGCATGACACTCGGGAGGCCTAGTTGACTTGGACAGTGGACTGGAGTTATGACCTAGTCGACTAGTTGAGTAGTCAACTGAGGCTCAATTGCTAACTTGTGACTCTAACACTCGACTGGTAGCTTGCACTGGTTGACTGCCCACTGACAATTGACTACATGGATGGATAGTCAACTACCTTAAGTGGACATGACACAGAAGGTCTCGTAGTGGATTGGGAAGTTGACTGATGACTTGGCAGTTGACTGTTGGACAATGACAGTCGATTGCTCAAGTATCTGTCGGACAGAATTCTATGTAGATTAGTCTATTGTGAGATAACAGATAGGTAGATAATCGACTGGGGGTAAAGCTAGTCGATTTCCAAGCGAAAAATTGGCTTGATGTAGGATATAAAAGGAGGCTATGATGGAGGGTTGAAGAAGCCGATTCTTGAAGTTCTTGGAGGGGAAACACTGCTGCTTTCCAAACCTTCAAAGATGTTCAAAGCAATCAAACAAGTAAATAATCAAAAGTGCACTTATGCAAAGTGCTTGTTCTTTGTTTTTGCATTTCTTTCATATTTTTGTATTTGGTTGTTTGTATTTTGTTGTAACTCCATTGTAAGAGGTTTCCCGACCTCCAAATTATATTTCGAAAAGGAGACAAGTTTTAGCGGTGTGCACACTAGAGCTCGATCATGGAGTAGGAACTAGTGTTCTGAACTATATAAAATTAGACACTGTGTGTGTGGGGTGGGGAGGGGGGGGGGAGCCAATGGCATTCAAAAAGGTTAATTATATTTTAAAAATACCTTATTACTTAGAAAAATTAGGCTATAATACTCAGAATAATCATAAATTCTTACTTCGAAATTCAAGTAACATCAGAGTCTATTTTATATATGTTTTTATATATTTTTTCAATTACATATTAACCATTGTAAATGAGCACAATATCGAAAAGCAACGTGCTATCCACTCTCTCAAGCGATGACACCAATCCCAATAAAGACATGACTTAAAAACTCTATCCCACGATAAAAAATTTATAATCATCAAGGACCAAGTATCTCAACTCTATTTAAACAATCACTACATCGCTAAACTCCTTCCTGAGCTCCCGTGCAACAATTGAATTTAATCAACACCTTAATCCAAGCCTCTAGCTCTCACACTTGCTAAACTCCTTATTAAGATTCAATACACCAACCCAATTCAAATCAAGCTATGGAGCACACTAATCTCCATAAGCATCATGACCACAACTCGTTCCCATGGAACAATCCTTGTGGCTAGTAGGAGGTAGGTTGTTACCATGAAAGCATGGGTTGAATCCCAATGGATGAAGTCTATGGATCCTTTAACTCTCCCTTTTGCTGGTCCCAAGGATACTGTGATTAACTTTCTTCGTGTTGGATGTGGACCGACTGATGGAGGCCCCTGGGGTGAGGATATCACCTTTGCTACTATGTGAAGGGTTATCATGGGCATGGATATGTGCTCGGTTGAGTTTCACAAACACACACAGCGGAAAAATGTACAATAAATTCCTAATTTATTACAATACACACATCCACGCATGTAAAATACAACACGTGTTGATATAATTGCAAACAAAATTTTTACGAATTAATTAAAACTGAGAATAATATTTATTCTAGTTTTACTTGTCGGACGATACGGAGCAGGAATGACATCAACCGTAAATTTGTCGGAGTTTACCTCTACTCGAGTCCATGCCGAGCTCCCTTCAGACGACTTCCAAAGCCAGAGTTTCATTCTCACAAAAGGTACTAACCTTGCGTGCTAAGACGATGTTTGTGCCAAACGATGTCCACAACCAGACGACACAAACGATGAGACCAAACTGCTTAGGGTAGAATCTATCAGCACAAAATTTTCCACCTTTTCGATGGCTTTAGGCGACTGCAACGATTACTTCCGATGGAAAAATTGCCGAGGAAGATTCCACCACAAGTGAGGATGCCGAAGAAGGGTTGCTGGAGCCAAAGATGGCCGACAACAACGCCTTTTGGGCGGTGGAAGAAGAAGGGGCAGCAAGGTGGCCGGTGGTTAGAGAGGAGGAGAGGAGATGAGAGCTCTTGCTTAGTTAGGGTTTCCTCCACACATATCCTATATATATATGTGTCTCTTATTGGTTTAATGGATCAAGATCTAAATCCAATACTATTAGCCCAATAGTCCAGATCAATAGCCTTTGGTTTAAAACCAAACCATTTGGTTCATTGAACTAAACCACCCTTTATTTAAACCAAACCAATTTGGTTCATTTTAAAACCACCATGGGTTCAATCTGTCTTCATAAGATATCACCCCATCCAAGTCTCCATTATGATGAAACTCTTTTCATCCTTACCCTTTGTCTGGTCCAACCAGACTCAGTCTCTCTCAATCTGAGAATCCAATTCTCAAACTCATTTTAAGTCTATTGGAAAATAACTCATAGAACGTGTGATCTTGTAGGTTTTTGATTTATGTTGATCCTCTATAATTAATTATTAATTATGGAATGATCATGAATGATGCCTAGTAGTACATCATGATTCTCAATTAATAAAAAAATCAACGATTGATCTCATAACCTCTTCTGAATCTTTCAGCAGCTACAATGAGTCGTATCTTGTTCCTTTCACTCTTCTTATACCCACTTAGTTCAAGACATGGTCTATGTGTCTGTCCCCACTAGACTGACTGTATCACACCTAGCCCAAGTTATACTTCTTCGTCCTACGGATTTAAATTACTCCCATATATGTCCAAGAGTATCATCCTCTTAACATGTAAATGCTTTGACCAAAGACTTTGAGTAACAATCCCGACGAGTGACCATAGTATACATCTTCTTTATCAAGAGCGGTGAATCCTCTGTTGGCTTTGCAAACACCTTCGGACACTTCAACTTATACTCGATCATCTCGGATCCACATCTTAAAGAGATGTTTGCTTAAGATGTCAAAGTATAAGTCTCCATGACCAAGATGACTTGAATACCTTAAGTCGAAGGAAACTCGTACTTATAAGCTGTAGTAAGAACTTCATAGACATGTCCATATATGTAGGGAACTATATGGAGTCTTACAGTAGATCACTCCAATGAACTAATTACCATAACTAGCATCCACGTTTAACTTTCAATATCCCAATGTCTTTAGCCAGTGAGGAATAATTGCTTGGATAAATTAAGGAGTATATTACATACTAGTCTCTCAGAATCGATGATGTCCAAGCTCATCGATTCATTGACTAGGAAATATTTCAATAAATTCATAATTACACATGCATAGATACTTACTAGTTGTGATCCCATCACAAATTCTCCCATGCTATGAATTGTATTGTGTACATTTAGTAAAAGAGTTTAAGATTCAATCAAATACATAATGGATGAACACTCAAATAGTAAATTTACTATTTATCGAATAAATAGCATAAACTATAAGACGATTGTCCTAGGGCACCTCTCAAATATAACACTATGATCATAACACAATCCATCTCCACTAGATAACTCTTGTAGCTAGTAGGAGGCAGATTGTTGCCATGAAGATAGGGATCAAATCCCATTGGGCAAAGCGTGCAGATCTTTTACCTCTCCCTCCTGTTAGTCTTAAGAATATTGTGATTAACATTCTTCGTATTGACTATGGGACTAACTGATGGGGGTCTTTGGGGGCAAAGGTATCACCTTTTGCTACATGACCATAACTCAACCCCATTAAGTCTACAACATTTTAATTTCACTAATTCCGATTCACATAAAACTCTCAAGCACATGATCTCTACGAGACTCCATTAATGGATCTAGGTCTCTAACCTTCAATCACTAGGTCCATTTATAAGCGCACTTGATATATATACCAAAACATAAAAAAAAATATACTTAACTTAAACCATATTGATAACACATCGAAACAATTCGATAGAGTCTCATCAAAATACACAAATAGCTTCCTCAACACAAGGTTGTTAACAAATATAAGTCAAGGCTTATATTTTCAATAAACAAGACAATTGTTACAAGGAACTTAGTTAGGCACATCAAGCAAAACACCCACAAATTGGAGGGTATAAAGTTTGACAAACTATTCCTTCCTTTTCTACCACTTCCCTCCTTTTATGTGCCTCATGTGAAGGCCAACCAAATGCACATGGACTCTAATAGTGAGGTCCCTTCCATTCCAATGACAATCAATAAACTAGTCATACATAAATGGTGCATATGGATATTGATTGAAAGAAGAATATTAGGCACTAGATTTGCATCCACAATTGACTTTCAAATTGTTTAGATCCTTCTTTTATTTAATTCTATCTCAATTTGATTCTTCTCAATTATTGGTTCGGGTGAAAGTACCCACTTACCTCTCATGGTAGAAAATTTTGAATATTTTAAAGAGTTTATCTCTATCCTTTCAAGGATTAAATAAGGTAAATTAGAACGACACTTAGATCTATTCTAAATAATTAACTAGTCAAGTTGTATGGATTAGTAATGAGTAATGATTTAATCCCTAATATAATGATGCCATCGAGAGTGTTAGACATATTATTATTGTGGGAAAATCAAATTAATATTTTAACACATTTATTGTGGGGAAAAAATATTATGACATTTATATCAATTAACTACAATTTAGCTACCAATTTTAAGATTTTTTTTAAAAAAAAGAAATTGCCTCCTTAAAATTATAATAATTATTATTTTTTTTAATTTTGTCACGAGAAAAGGGTGGTGGTGGTGGGGGATGATAGCGAAGAGGACTATGATGATATAGTCAACAGTCATGATGAAGGCAAATAAAAAAGACCAAAAAGATTTATTTATTTGATAAATTATTATTATTAATCTAAAAACAATGACTTGTCATTATACGATGGTGTTCCCAAAGATTTGACTACACAAATAAAATAAACAAATAAATATCTAAAACTTTTTTTTTTAAAATTAGCTTCTAAACATTTTCCATCCTCTTTTCACATTTATAGCATCTTGTCCACTTATACTGATTAGTTGAGAATTATGAAAAAAAAAATGACATGAATTATTTACCGAATAAGTAAAATGAAAAGTAATTTTTGGAATATTCCTCAATATTGTATTAATTTTTAAAATTTGATTAGCATTGCAATATTAACTTCTTTAAAGTAATAATTTAGAAGAGTGAAACAGGTGTTTTATATTAGACAGTGGTATTGTAATAATAAAATTTGAAATTTGAAAGATATTTTAAAAAGTTAGTAAATGTCGGCACAATTTTGAATTAAAAAATGATTCTGAGTGGATTTTATTACCATACCTTTTTCTTTTTCCTTTTTTTTTTTACTTTTTTGTATTTGATTTTTAATAATATTTTTTATAAAATATTAAATTAGAAATAAATGTTTTTGGTGCACCGAACCAAGTTAATAAAACCCATCCTCTGCTCAGCTTTAGGCCACGCGTGCTGCCAAAAAAGCGCGTCGACTCGATCGCCGGACGCCGATCGCGATCTGCCAGCAGCCAGCAAGGGTGGAGACGGCGGAGTCTCCGGTCGGTTTCGGTTGTGAGGATTTGTTCCTCTTTTTTTTTTTTTTTTCCGGCGGTGATGTTAGAGCCTCTGCGAGTGTGATGACCTCGGTCGTCCTCGCTCCCCGGAGTTTTGTTTTCTAGAGTAGCCGAGATGAGATGAGCGATGAATAGGGGGGAAAAAATCTCGTCTTTGGTTTCGTCGGCGGTTGGACGGTAGAAGGGAAAGTAACTGGAAGGGGACAGCTAATAGATGAAAGGATTGAGGCATTCGCCATCGTCCTCGTCGCCTCCCTTGGCGTCGTCGTGGATCCATCTGCGGTCACTTCTCATCGTTGCTTCTGCCACTGCCCCCGATCGGTGAGTTATCAAAATCTCGTTTTTCCCCCTTCATGGAAGGAAAGTGTTTTCTGTTGAGTTTCTAGCTATATTTGGTAAGAATTTTCTTCATTTGTTCCACGCTACATCCCATCTCGGAAGAGAATCAGTACGAGGAGGTTTCTTTTCAGGGTTTTAATTCCAAACTTCATTAATTAAAGCATGGAAGGGAAGGGATTCATCTGTTGCTAACTCAAATCCTCTTTTTTGTCTTTGTTTCTCAGTATATTTCCATCTTAATTTACAAAAAAAGGTCCTTCTGTTTTTTATTATGTTCTACCTGTGTCGTTTTCTTCTCCTATGATCTTAGTTTCAACGGGGTTTTGGGAAGTTTCTTACTTTTGATCTAAAGATTGTTAATTTGATACGAAGGTTCCTTCTCATTCCCATTTCCTACACTTCCCCATTCGTTAAATGAGTAATCTCTGGCTCTCAACGATCGGATTCATATTGATTGTTCAATTTCAAAAAATCGTTGCTCCTCTTGTTTCATTACATGGTGCCCGGGTGTTGGGGCATCCGAAGTCTCCAAGAAGAGACGATTTTTAGGCAGGATTGCAAGGTGTAGAGTGAGTTTGTCTTGTTATTTTACAACCAATTTATTTTCTAGAAAAGTAAATTTGAGCTAGATAAGAACTTCCTTAGTTTAAGTAAAACTGCAACATAGGTTATAAGTCTGATATTGATGAACTTAGTAATTGTGAACATTCTTTTACAATAATTTAGATTTTGATGATTTCACTGGTTAATCAATTTGATGCCTGTTGTTATTGCTATGTCTCAACTCAAATTCTTCATTTGCTATTTGAGTTATCTTCATAGAGGTTACCTTTAACAATTTGATGTCTTCCCACTGACAAATCAAAATCTACTACCTTCTAGTTCAATAAGATAAATCATCTACTTTTGTCATGTTTTCATCAATAAATTTGGACCTTAGACTGGTAAATTTCATAATGGAGTTTGAACAGTTAATTTCTGTAGCCAATGCTCATATCTTCATAGATGAAGATTTTCATCATTTCCTAGTCAGCTAGTTATCTAGTCATAGGTTATTTCTGTCTCTCTTTCTCCTTCATGGGCCTAACTTCATGAGCTTAATTTTGTTGTTTTTGCCATAATACATATGTGTGTGTGTATTGTTGCTGATGCCCATTGTCAATTACTTGCAGTGGTAGCTTGAGATCCCCTTGGTCTAGGAGGAAAAGAAAACATGCACTTTCACATCGACGATGGCACATGCTATTTTCATCAGAAGGAAGTTTGATGGAGGAATCAAATTTATTAAAAAAGTTAGAAGTGGGGTAAGTTTTATGTCTCAAATACTATAAATTTCAATTTACTATGCAAATGCAGCGCACTCCCATTTAATTGATTATTTAAATATTATACCTACCTATATTTAATTCTATTACTTATTTTGCTAGGGAGTTGACCGAACTATCAGGGCTGAAGTATGGCCTTTTCTCCTCGGAGTGTAAGTCTCTATCTGTCTCAAATCTTTAATTATTGAAATGCACTTAGGACCTTTTACTTAGTTGTTAGTGGATAATCATAGTGTATTTATTCTTGAGATGTCATGGTTTTCTTCACCTGAAGTATTTTCTAGGTCTAATAAAACTCTTACTATGAAAGAATGATCTAATTTTCCGAACTTCCAATCTATCAATAACATCATATAAAATATTTTTCCATATTAATCTAAGCAACACATATAAAAAAGAAATATGTGAGATTTAAATCAATGCATGTTTCTTCTTATTTGTCTATTTGATGAAACTAATTTGACCAAATCATTATTAACTTCAGCATGGATTGAAATTTAACAAGACAAGATTGGAATTCTGATGAGCGAAAGCAATAGGGTGTCTCAAGGCATCAACTCTATGTGACTGCATAAGCTGTTCTAAAATGATACAGATCTACATGTAAAATTTTCAATTCTTTTCTTTATTTCTTTGTTGGGAAGTTTGAATCCAATCCATCGAGATAAAACTTACTAACTGAGGCTTGATGCTTTAAAGTGTTATGGAGTTAAACAATGTGATGCATCTTTGACAGAATAACTATGTTCTGTTGTGTTCCTCTTCTCTGTATGGCTCTTGGTTATTAGCCAATATTTAACCATAAATCTCTGTGAACCATACATATTGCCTAGATGTAGCAGAAAAAAAAAGGAATGCAATAAGTGGTAGTCAACCACAAATCATGAAATACAATGAGAAGGTTTCGTCAAACCTGAACAACCTTTTTTTACTAAAAATAGAACCAAGACTACTATTAACCTGCTTAGGTATACAATCAGAAAAACCAATGTTGTAACGGTTGTCAAGCACAAAGCTTGAATCCTCTCTGAAAAGAGATTTTTCCTTATTCCCTAATCACATTTTTTGGCACTTTGAGCGTGTGCTATGAATGTAATTGAGACATAACAAAGCACACTAGCTGGTTGTAGGCCTCAGTGAAGCTTGAATTCAGACATGCTACCTCCTTGTTGCTGATTGTGGGGCCACATAGTAGGGTTGGATGCCATGGAGTAAGGACATAATGTTATTTCTGCTTACATGAGTTTCATTTTTCCAGTGTCTCAGTTGTACTAGCATTTTAAAATCCTTCAGTTCTAGTTGCTCTTATTACTCAGATGAATGATTGTCATTTTGGTTTAGTCATTGTTCCCCCAGATTGACAATGGACCTTGCCTAAGCATTGTTCATTATATTATTATTAAGCTTGATATATAGTTTGGTTCTGGAGTATGCACTGCATTGTGGAAGAGAGTCCCCCAGTTTCAACATTCTTTCTAGTAATCCATGTTTGTTGACTTATAACCGATCATCATTGTGTTATTGGAGTCACTCAACCATCCTCATGCTAGTTAAATGCCAATTGTGCAAGTAGACAGGAGAGGAGACCATTATGCATTGATGCATTTATGAATGACAAGTAGATTGAAAAGATGAGATCTAGACGGTGACGGTACAGGGAATAAAGAGAGAGGACTCGTTAAGACTTTCTATGCTCTTGCAGGTATCATTAGTGTGATATTCATAAAATCACTATCTCGAGGCATAGTGACATCTAAGTGCAATGTGAGGTACACAAAAGCTGGCTTGGAGTTTGTGCTCGGAGGCTTGACTTCTTCATTGGCACAGCAATAATATGACAGAAGAAAATTTATAACATGGGCCCTTTGAACCTATTGTTGGTTGGTTGTTTGGTATTTAGGAGCATCATACTAATTTTAATGTCAATGATGAGTGGTTCCAATGGATTGGATATTGGTTATTTGCAACCACTGACCAGACAAACTATCTGTTGTTCTGATTGAACTGGAACCATATGATGTCTAAAGAGGGTATTGATGGTTCTCCTCTGATCAGTTGGCCACTTAGAGGGAAGAGAGGCTGAAAACTAGCTATGATTAGAACTGAATACATTTTCCCCTTTAAATTATAAAAATTTCAGCATCTTTGTGGATAGAGAGCATTTATAGTGGACAAATATGAAGACACCAGTTTCATTAATTTTGAATACTAGGGTATCATTTTCTGCCTAGATCAAATTCAGGTTTCTTTAATGCCACAAATGTCAATGCTCAATTTGGTAGGGTCATCTGATACGGGTGTAGCAGATATCATATCATTTTTTGCTATGTGCCTTCCCAGGATTGGCTTTGATGATTCTTAATTGACCCATAATATGAACATTCAAAATTTGGTTACTCTGGATTTGGATCGGGCTGCAACATTTTTCATGTATGATGAATGCAATCATATTTATTCTTAAAATACCAAATATTTTGCATTGTCTCACCTTTTTGCATTTATCTGTTGTAAGTTGATTTTTTATTTTTGTTATTTTGCAGTTACGATCTCAACAGCTCACACGCCGAACGAACTGTCACCAGAGTCCAGATAAGGTAATGATACTATAGTGGCCTAATGTTAACTTACGTTTTGTTCATTGTTCTGATTCATCTTTGGTGACACTGCAAAACTGATCTCATTGTTAAGAATATATAGAACATGTGAGTGTGGTTTTAATGTTTCAGTATAAGCTTAATGTTGAATGTGCGTTTTGCCAATAAAATAAGCACGTAATCAGTTGGTTCAATGATCTGATTGGATCCCCAGTTGTTTGATAGGAGTTTCACAATCCTAGTTTCCTAATAATTTTCTCCCCTGCAGGAAAAAGTATGAAACTTTAAGGAGAAAATGGCACCAACTTCTGAGTCACAGTCACAAGGGAAATAGGTTAGACACCATAAATGAAGTCAGTAACTCCGCAAGCTCTTGTTTGGATGAGCACTGTGAATTTCATGATTCTCAAGAAGGAAGCTTATACAACTTTAAAGTAGATCAATCAGTTCACAACGGATGTGATTTCTTCAACTTATGTAACTTAGAGGAAATCGAAGATGAGGCTGAGGTCGTTCAATTTGATAACTATCCTTGGGCCACAGAATCTTCTACATCAGAATCATCAGATGAAGATGAAACTGAAAGCTTGCTTGGATCATCAATCTCAGAAGTGTTTGTGCAACATGATCCCAAGTTAACTAGAATCCCTTCATTCTGTGGGGATTTTGCTCAAGATAATCGGACATCCGAAGACTTCGCAACGTGGCAGCGCATAATCCATTTAGATGCAATTCGAGCCAACTCAGATTGGGTGGTTTATTCTCCGAATCTCGCTTCTGTGACAAAAGAGAAGGCACTCCAATCTGCAGTATCAGTCGGTCTTAAAAATTATGAACACTTGGACCCATGCATGATCTACCATGCTGCTCGTATGGTTGCAGTTCTGGAAGCATATGCAGTCTATGATCCAGAGATTGGCTATTGCCAAGGCATGAGCGACCTCCTATCGCCAATCCTTGCAGTAATGGAGGAAGATCATGAAGCTTTCTGGTGCTTTGCGGGTTTCATGCGGAAGGCCCGGCACAATTTCAGGCTCGATGAGGCCGGGATCCAGAGACAGCTGAGCACCGTCTCAAAGATCATCAAGTGCAAGGACTTGCACCTGTACAAACACTTGGAGAAGCTGGAGGCACAGGATTGCTTCTTCGTATACAGAATGGTGCTCGTGCTGTTACGGAGGGAGCTGACATTCGAGCAGACAATGAGTCTGTGGGAGGTAATGTGGGCAGACCAGGCAGCGATACGGTCAGGGATCGGGAAGTCTGCACGGGGGAGGATCAGGCTGCGGGCTCCCCCGACCGATGACTTGCTGCTCTATGCGGTCGCAGCCTGCGTGCTGCAGCGCCGGAAACTGATCATCGAGAGGTACAACAGCATGGATGAGATAGTGAGGGAGTGCAACGGCATGGCAGGGACTCTAGATGTTTGGAGGCTGTTGGATGACGCCCATGATCTGGTCATGAGCCTGCACCAGAAGATTTGATCTCATGGTGCTTGCTTTCACTGCCATTGATTTGCTGCTCCCGTTCTTGTTATTTTCTTCCATTCTCAAACAAACAAACAAACTCATCATGTGATCTCCGAGCTAAATGCAGGGGGTTTGGGTGTTCCACTGCTGTAACAATGAAACAATCAAACAAAGCGTTTGGTTTCACATAAAGGAACTAATTTAACTTTGAGTTTACTTGTTGAAATGCACTACAATGGCAAAAGCATTGTCTTGAGTGTGAAGGCAATGTATATTTTGTGAAATTTGACCTACTCGTATTCGTATCCATGTAGGTATCTAATACTAATACTCGTCCCACACTAGTTGCGAGTCTGAGTTAGCTATGAGCATAGTACCAATTCAATTTAAGTAGTAAGGCCAAAAGTCTTAGAAAAAATCATTAAGATTATTGAGAGAACAATCAAAATTTTATATTAAAAAGTATCGTTTTTGGAATGAGGTTTTTTTAATATAATTTAAAAATAAAATTATGAAAATTTAAATCAAAAGTGAATAATATTATGTTGTTATGAAAATATGTAAATTTTATTTGCATCAAACAATTGAGATCAGTGAAAATCACAAAGATTTAGATTCAAATGAAAGATATTATTATATGATGGAGATGTATAAATTTTATATAGACCAATACAAATTGTCATTTCAAATCTATTAGGAGAGAAGCAAACAAGCGCAGAGAAAAACATCCATTCTGAACAGTTAATTTCATAGCCTGATTTTTTTTTTCCTTTCCTATTGACTACAATTATATATTAGGTTAAATATTGAAAATCAAAGAAATCTTTTGTTCAGGAAATTGGGTTTATTTTTAGTGGCAACATGGCATATCAATGAATGACAAAAGCACAAGACCCACTCTTTTACAAGCAGTAGCATGAGGCAATACAAGCACAAGAGAAAACCTTCTCTTGTGGCTCACTACAAACTCTCAGTATTGGCGCATTACATGAATCTTTAGAGCAATATTAACAGGAAAAAGTACAACAAAATTTACTGGAAGTGATCGATCAATATGCAGAGAGAGAGAGAGAGAGAGAGAGAGAGAGAGAGAGAGAGAGAGAGATAACTGAAGACTACCATCGGATCCAACTGAAGGATCTCTTGTTAGTCTGTTGTACTGTGAAACCGAGCCCAAACATCTCTTTCATGGCCTCTTCTCCTTGCTCTACGAAGCCGATAAGCTTTGCGACAAGCAATGCACTCTCCCTTATGTGTGCGATATCGGTTTTCGTCCACACAAGCTGTGATAACTGCATTCTCCTCTGCTTGGAGTTCAAGCTTATGCCCCACTTACTATAAAGGCTCTCCCTTTCTTGAGGGTAGAATGTCTTCCCTATCAGTTTCGATAGTCTATGCCTCTCCCGTTGAAGATATCTCATGCTGATGAAAAACCATCAAAGTATGATGGATATATATATATATATATATATAGCTGAGCATTTGAAACTATTAGCAAAAGAAACTAGTCCTAGACATACCTTGAAGTAAGGTTCAATCGGTGACCATCTTCGGTCCCTATGTCACCAACATTTCCATGGTAGAAAACGTTCTTGAGAAGGGACAACCTTCTGCATTCTACTTCCATGTAAAAGGCATCGGTTGGGTTGCCTTTGAAAAGCAAGAAGAAGCAACTCCGGTGCACCAAGGAGACATGGCATGTGTGCCAAAGCTGGATGATCTCCTCTTGCTTTCTCTGGAATTCTAATTGCCACTCCAAAGGGGATCTCTTGAGGCATAGTCTTTCATCAACACCTTCATCATTCTGTTCCTCCTCATTTCCAATGGTTTCCAATGGATTCTGTCGAATTTCCTGTATCATATAATAAATAAGCTGTAGAAATTATTTACAATTCGAGTGCTCTAATTTCTGACAAGATTATTAGAATTTGCAAACTTAAGGATACATGCCTGATCAGCACAGACTTGTTTTTCATAATTGTCTTCCGATACAACAATTCCGAAATCTGCAGTGTTAACCATGTCAGAGATATATGGTTTTCCACAAGACTTAGATTCTTCTATCATGTCAGAATATGCATTGGGTCGGCATTGAACTCCCTTTGGCATTCCTGAAACCCCTCTTGGCAAAAATTTAGGTGTCGTCATATCGTCTTGCTCGACATCTTGAAGCAAAGAGAACATAGAATTGTTCATCAAACTTGGCAAGCAACTGTTACTTTTAGTGAGTAACAATTTTTGGGAGTCCATTGCTCTTTTTGTGGGAACCAATTTGGAAAATCCATCAGTTCCTAGCTCGTCGAAATTTACACATCCTGGAAATTTTGGTACAAATTTCTCAGGTGTGTCCTTATCAGTCAGTGGATTATCAATTCTTTCATCACTCAAGGCATGAATCTCAACACATCGAACTTCCTTGCAGTGCTCTTCACAATCTTCTTCAATGATATCATCTTTGCTCCGGCGCAGCATTAGTTCATTTAAAGCAGGATTGTTAATTGTCGTGCCAGGTGAGGGTTGATCGTCCAAAAGCTCATCGTAACTCAACTTATTGACTTGTACTGGTGAATCAAAGCTTGAATAATCACAGGGATTTTGGTAGTCAATGCCAGAGAGACCAGAAATGGAGACTGCATCATCGCTGTTACTATGCATGTCTGAATATGATGCCTGAGTGGATTCTTCCTAAGGAAAGGAACAAAATCAAGGATAAGAGAAGCACAAGCAAACTCATACAACATATTTTCAGGTGTTGCAAGAATTACCCATTGTCTTGAATGTTCTTCCACTACAGCTTGAAGTAGATCATTAAGTCGAGATTGAGCAAGGTCTCTTTGCTGCATCAGTTCCTTGATTTCTCGCTCCATCTGAAAGAACAAGAGGCCAACAAAAGGATGCTTTAGGAATGAATTCAACTTGCATCAACAACATGAAGAAGAAGATAACACAAATAACCTTCTTGATTTGAGCATCTCTATCTTTAAGGACATCAGATTGATCACCACAGTTTTGAAATCCGATATGTCTCATTTCATTCTCCAACCTAGCAAGCTCCCTTTGTAGGTGCTTCACCAATGCCTTATCAGACATCACCACATTGACTTGTGCATTGGTGACTACTTGCTTGGCACAGCTTGCGAACAAAAGGGTATTCCTGGATTGCTCGATGTGACTTCTCGCCGGGCTCATTGTGCAGATTATTGCAGTTCTTGCATTGCCTCCTAAGAAAGGCTGCAGTATGCGCGTCAACTTGGAATCTCTAAATGGAATGTGACCAGTTCCCCCTTTACTGTTCAATTCCCACAAAGAAAGAGATCAAAATCAATGCAACAATGGAGAAGAACAAAGCACAAATTGCTTAAACTTAATTCGGCAACCTTAGTTTGCGAATGACGGTTCCTAGCGTAAGCAAACTTCGATTGATATGGCAACCTTCTTTTAGCCGATTACTCGCAGATGACACTTGAGATGCCCTTTCACTTCCTGCTAAATCTACAAAATTCTGTCCACAACAAAAAACATAAGCCTCATGTTTGCTCAATCTTCATTAGAACAAATAAAGATTAGAAAAAAAAACAGTATCAATAAGAGTGGACATAATACCACAGAAGATAATAAGGTACTGGAACTTTGTTTGCTCTTAAATTCACGAGCAGTGCTTTGAATTGTCTGAAATCACATAAAATAACAAATTATAATCATTTTCTAATAAGCAATGAAACTAGAGTTAATTATATGATCAAAGGGGCAAACCAATCTCAAAATCTGATGGGATCGAGAGCTCATCTCATTCAGAGCTGTCTCTCCAACTTGTCTTTGAGCTTTAAAAACAAAACACAAAAGATTAAAGAGTGTAGTTCTATAGTAGTTTCTTATTCTTTGATTGAGAAAACAACCAATGTTAGGCATTTCTCTGTAATTAATTACCTGCACAGATTGCCAGGAGGTCACTGAGATGCCACTGGTCCCTCAGAGTTTCCTCTGTAAGTTTCTCTACCACAGTTCCTCTCTGACAACAACAATATATGTTTGTCATTTAGTTCTATAGAATAAATAAGAATAATAATAAGTAGTTAGACAAATCATTCTCTACCTCTGGATCATCAAGAAGTCTAAGAGGAATATTGTCTGCACTCAGGAGATCTCTTACTGCTTCATTGTATATCTCCATTGCCGAGAATTTTAACACATATTCTCGTTCACCATGCTATGACAACAAATAAACAAACAAACAAATAAATAAATGAACAAGCAAAAGCTGTAAAAATTAAACAAAAGTCTAAAGATTTTGCACCCTTCTTATGTATTCATAGATGTCTTCTACAGCATATGCAGTTATTCCACTCATTGTGTAAGTTTTCCCACTGCTTGTTTGTCCATATGCAAATATACTTGCTGCAGATATGAATATTATACAATTGTGTTTTAAAAGAATGGAAAGAAGAAGAAGAAGAAAGAAGAAAAAAAAAATCCAACTTTCCATGAAAAAACTTGCACACTTGTTCTAACCATTGATTCCATGGAGAACGGAAAGAGTTACTTCCTTGGCGCTTTCATCATAAACTCGCCTTGTGTCACATTCGCATCCAAACACTCTATCTAATAATTTGTTTATTCATAAAAAAAAAAAGGGTAAAAACAAAATTTCAAAACGAAAGAAAAACTTTCTTTTGAGATCAATGGCGAAGACTGACCAAACGTGTAAGATGGGGGGTACAGCGATCTCTCGGGGAGGTAAGGCTTGAAGACGACCGAGGTACCATTGACGGAATCCCAATCGGCGGAGTCATTCCTCTCGATCTCCTTGGCGTTGAGCGGCCTCAGCCTGACGGAAACCAGGAACCTCTCCTGCGCCATTTCCTCGCTCCCCATCTCACAACCCTTCCATCAACAAGTTAATCGCCGAGACCAATCAAGTTAAACGTCAAAGGCCAAAAAAAAAAACACTTTTTGTTTGTTTCGATCTTTAAAAAAAAGGATTTTGCTTTGAATCAAAACCTGTGAGATTGGATTCACTGAAGGGCGTTGGGGCATCGGAAGAAGAGGAAGCAATGGTTCATTTCTTCCTTCCTCTTCTTCTTCTCCCCCTCCCCGTCCTCCTCCTCCTCCTCCTCCTCTGGAAAGCTAAAAATCTCAACTTTATTGGTAATTATTAGTAATTTAATTTTCCTTTTTTTAAGGAAATGATAAATGAGGTGTTTGAATAGTTGGTTATGTATAACCGTCGATGTGTGTGTGAAATTAAATCTATAAAAAAAGAATGTTTTTTTTAGGAGATGATTGCCATGGACATGGCTCCTTCATAATCTTCCATTTTATTTATGTGAAGTTTCATTTCACCTTCAAAGTTTATGTGCTATTTAAAAATGCCTTGAAATTGTTAGAATATATATATTCTTCCTTTAAAAATCTTTTTATCTTTTTTTTTTTACTTTTAGAATATACATTAACTAAAGAAATTGAGGAGGAAAAGTAGGAAGTTTATTTTTCTTTCTTTTATAGATTTTATAGATGGGAAGTAGTTTACACAAAAGCATTTAGAGTTACTAATTTATGATTAGTGACAACTAATAAACTGATGAAGTTTGAAGTATTTAGATATAATTTCTTAATGCTATAAATTCAACGAATAATTTATTTCATATTTGTATTAATGAACTGAGAGTGATGCATATTTTTGTGGCTAGGCATTGATTAGAAAGACCAACAAAATTATGAACTATAATAATCATCTCGGGAGGAAAGTTTGCTTTTGTAAGGAGATAGAAATTATGAAGGACAAGGCTCTTCTCCGTGATCAAAGGACAAAGACATCACCCACGAAAGAACGTAATTTGATGGTAAATTAAAAAAAAAATCCATTCGAGCGACCTTGAGACTCAGAAGTTTATTCAATTAACGGAGTACGATTTTGACATTGGATCGTCGTTTAAGGATGACACGATTATGGAGTCCGAACTGAACCGTAAAAAAGTTACGAGCGCTTCTTTGATTTATCCTTAGTAGCCGGTGGAGACCACTTGAGCTTCGATTTTATCCGACTCAATTATTGATGAGACGTCTTGAAGATCCGTTGGACAGGATCGATCACTTTTAGATATTAATCGGATCGAAAATTCGGATACTTAATATCTATAAAAAAAACCTCCTAAAAAGCCTTTAATTTTAAATATTATAGAAAAACATATTCAATAAACATGGAATATATATATATATATATATATAATATATGACGGAAAAGTGGTTTAAAAATTAGAAAAAAAGATTAAGTGTCCTTTTATTTTTTTTTATTTAACGTAGATGATAATAAAAATGAGGTTGATCCTTTTAATTTTTACTCTATATAATTAGATTTCCTTTCCTAAAATAAATTGAAAAAAATAAAAACAATACTAAATTATTGCCTTGCCCCTTGCTTTAAAAAAGTACAAAGGCATTCCATTATTTTTTTTATTTTAAAAATGTCTTTATTCAAGCATTTTATTTTTTTTCACAAATTTGGTTAAATTTTTTTAAATTGAATTAAAATCATTATATATTGTAGTAGAAACTATTAACTAACTGCTATAACAGTCATATAATAGCTGCTCTCAATTTTTATAGCAATTGTTTAAAATCATTCGGATTTTTTAAAGATAATTTTGATCTTTTAAAAATAATTTTAAAATTAAGTAATATTGATCGAATCCACGAAGAGTGTTTTTTATATGAATTATTTGATATTTAATATTTTTGATTGAATTGAAAAATAATTCAATTTTACAGGTTGCAGGCTCCTATAAATAGGGATATTGTTTTAATGTTTTAATAATGGGCTTTTTTTTAAAAAAAATCCAAATAAATTTTATATCAAATTGCATTAAAATCCTTTAATTTTGTTCATCTGGCTTCGGCCTGTTTCTCATGAAGTCAGCTCGATAATGATGCTGTAAGTTGTTCCAGGGATGATATGATAATTAAGATATGATAGAATTTATGAATAAGATAAGAATTGATTTCGAAGGAGATCAATTTTTTTTTTAAATTTAGATGATCTTTATATGTCTTGATCACTACGTTAAAATTCATATAGTTCTTCATGATTTATTATGGATTATTAGATTGACGGATTCTAATTTTTTTTATGGATAATGATTCTTCGTGAAGAGTTGCCCTCGTGGATATGGTGTAATGATAAAAGCAAAGAGAGATATTCTATAGAAAAATATAGTTCGATCTTCTGTTGTGATATTGTTCGATAATAAATTTAGAAAAAAAAATCCATTCGAACGACTCTGAGACTCAAGAATTTATTCGATGGATGAAATATGATTTTAATATTAAACCGTCATTAAGAAATAACGTAACTGTGAAATTCGAATTGAAACTGAAACATAAAAAAATTATAATTATTTTTTTGATTTATCATTCATGATTAATGGAGGTCACGATCCCGATCCAGCATCTCAAGTTGCGTGAGACAGGATAAGAGGAGTCGTCCGTGCTCTGCCGTGCCGGCGACGAGGGTGCCCTCTGCGACGCCTGCGACCGGTGGGTCTACCGAGCCAACACGGTCGCCGGAAAGCACCGCCGCTTCTCGATCTCCGCTCCCTCTTACTCGGTTTGCAACATCTGCGAGCGCGATTTTGATGATAAAGTTTTGAATCTTTGAGGGTAAAGTTCGGATTTTGATCACTACAAAAAAACTATTTTTTAGCGACGAATTTTAGCAACGAATTATTTTCGTTGAAATCTGCAACCAATTTAGCGACGAATTTTCTGCTTCGTCGTAAATTAGCGACGAAAATTTATTCGTTGCAAAATTTGCAACGACTCCTTTTTTCGTTGCAAGTTTGACATTTTAAAAAAAAAATTTTTTATTTTTTTTTTAAATTTGCAACGAATCCCGGATTCGTTGCAAATTTAAAAAAAAATAAACTTTTTAAAATTGTAATATTAATTTTGCAACGAATATTGTGATTTGTTGGAAATTTTTCCAACGAATCAAGGATTCGTTGGAAATTTTTCCAACGAATCAAGGATTCGTTGGAAAAATTTAAAAAGGTTAATTTTTTTTTTAATTTCCAACGAATCTTGGATTCGTTGCAATTTTTTTAATTTCCAACGAATCCGAGGCCGGCAAGCGCCGCTAGCTAGGTCGACCGACGTCGCCGTCAAGATTCGGATCGACGCCCGCGACGCCGACGCCTGTCTGCGGGATTCGTTGCTAAATAAAAAATATTAACGTTTTAAAAAGTTTATTTTTTTTTATAAAAAACTTGCAACGAATCCTAGATTCGTTGCAAATTTAATATTAAAAATTAAATTAACGTTTTAAAAAGTTTAATTTTTTTTTTAAAATTGCAACGTTTGCAACGAATCTGGGATTCGTTGCAAATTTGCAACGAATCCCGTATTCGTTGCAAAAATTTGCAACGAATCCCGGATTCGTTGCAAAAATTTGCAACGAATCCCGGATTCGTTGCAAAAATTTGCAACGAATCCCGGATTCGTTGCTAAATTAAAAATATTAACGTTTTAAAAAGTTTATTTTTTTTTATAAAGAACTTGCAACGAATACTGGATTCGTTGCAAATTTGCAACGAATCCAGTATTCGTTGCTAAATAAAAAATACAAAAAAACTTAACGTTTTAAAAAGTTGGATTTTTTTTTTATAAAAAGTTTGCAACGAATCTTTGGATTCGTTGCAAATTTGCAACGAATCCAAAGATTCGTTGCAAATTTTATTTCATTTTACCCGATGCCCTAGTCTTTTCCTTCCCGATTCGCGCCCGATCGCTTTCTTTCCTCCACGGCGATCTTCCTTCACAGCGCGGCCAGACGCTGCTCCGGCCACGACCCATGCACTCCGACACCGGCAAGACTGAGCCCGCCACACAGCCGCCTGAGCCCGCCGGCCACCCGAGGGCTGACAATGACCGCTAGGTCGACCGACGCCGGGCCAAGACTCCGACGGCTACTGGCCATGAGGCTGACGCCTTCGTCACCAGATGTTCTGTACCAAATAATTTCTATACTTCTACCATTTTTCTAAATCATTAGTTTCATCATCTTAGATTGCTTAATTTTTACTTGTTTCATCACCATCATTTTTGCTTAATTTACTTATTAAGCCTTCACATTGTCCACGATGAAAATCTGCACTGTCAAAAAGGTAAATGGTGGATGTTAGTGAAAGACTAGCTTAAGACCTTTTGAACTGAAGTGGAAGAACAATTTAAGGAATATGGTGCTAATATAATCAACAAGTTGGTGTAAGGTAAGAGCCTGAGTCTGGATATTCATCTAAATTCACCCATGACCTTCACCTAGATGTAATATGTATCATGATCGCTTTTTTGATATTCAATCGTCAAAGTTAGACACTACCCCATTAGTCAACTCGACACCTAATTTTACTATTAGTTAGACTTAAATACATTTTTTGATTGGGTTGCTAAGATTCTTTGACAAGAAGAATGTTCAAGATCAATATATTGCAAACAAGGAACAACTTTTCACATATTAGGTAAAACTGAAATGGATATTGAATAGGAGGTCTGTCTCCTTTCACTTCAAATATCAATAGTACATTATATGGATCAATCTAAAACAATCATCCCTAAGCATGATTAGTATTTAAGCAACTTTGATAACTTCACATAAACATTCACATACACCATCAGAATTTGCAACCCATTACAACTGTTGTCTTTCGTCGGTTATGTTTAAAGATTGTTAAACATAGTGAATTCATATGTGAACTAACTGTATATGCGTATTATTGTAATTTCTAGGAGTTGATATTAATATAATTGATTGAAAATGTACAAAATGCTGAAAGGAGTTGGATGTATAATAGGAATTTACCTGAACGTCGGGGTTTGACTGATGAATTTATGAGTGGGTTGCAAGAGTTTTTAAATTTCGCAGCTAGTAATGTTGAGTTTATGGATGGTAATCAGATAAGGTGTCCGTGCAGAAAGTGTCACAATGGTAGATTTTTACCGTCTAGCAAAATTTCAGAGCATCTTTGTAGATTTGGATTCGTTGCAAATTACTATAACTGGACATGTCATGGTGAACCATTTATATCTGATGAAGTTTATGATAGACACAACACACAAGTCTCTAGGGATCAAAGTGATTATAATCAATTAAATCCATATCAGAGGATGATATATGATGTAGCGGGCCCGAATTTGATTCCACAATCACAAGGTGCAACTTCAAGTTGTCCTCCAACAGTTGAGCAAATGTTTACTAATGCATCACCCTTGGAAGAGGTGCACGTAACAGATATCGGTCAGAATATGAATAATGAAGCATATCTCAAATTTCAGGAGGTGTTGAGTGCTGCAGATGCACCTTTATGGGCTGGTTGTGAGACTCACACTAAACTATCGTTCACCGCAAGAATGTTGAATGTCGAGCATAATGTTGTAAGAGTGTTTTAATAATTTTGTTCAAGCTTTTGAAGAGGCATTGCCGCGTGATAATATACTGCCCAATGATTTGTACAGTATGAAAAAACTGATGAAAGAATTAGGTCTCCCAGTGGAAAGAATTGATGTGTGCAGAGATGGTTGTATGTTATATTGGGGAGATGATGCAGATGTGGATGTTTGTAAATTCTGTAATCAAGATAGGTACAAGAGCACTAGTAGGAGGCAAAGAACGACGTAAATCATATAGTCGGTTGTTTTATTTGCCCTTAACTCCTAGGTTACAAAGGCTTTATGCATCAAAGACAACTGCTGAACACATGACTTGGCATGCAAATCATCGAACAGAAGAGGGACTAATGTGTCATCCATCAGATGCAGAGGCGTGGAAAAATTTTGATAGAACATATCCTGATTTTGCGAAGGAGACTCGAAATATTAGGTTAGGTCTCTCTTTGTGGATTTGCTCCATTTGGTAAATCGAAGACACTATTCTTGTTGGCGATTATATTAACTCAGATAATCTTTCTGGATGTGCATGAAAACACCATATATGTTTTTAACATTGGTTGTGCTCGCCCGAAAAATCCGAAGAAGTTAATAGATGTTTATATGCAACCATTGATTGCGAGCTAAAACAACTATGGGATGAAGGTTTTCCTACATATGACGCTCATACTAATCGGATGTTTGTAATGAAGCGCTCTTCTTTGGACCATAAATGACTTTCCTACTTATGGTATGCTATCGTGGTGGAGTAATCTGCAGCATCTTAGGATGCCCAATATGTATGGAGAGATCAAAGTCGATTAGATTGAAGCATGGTAAGCCGAAGTTATTTTGATTGTCATCGACAATTTTTACCACTAAATCATAATTTGGAATAAAGATGAATTCACTAGGAATCGAATTGAAAGAACACCTCGCCATTGAGATTGACAGGTGAAGATATTTGGTACAGAGTTCTTCACCTTCCATCTTTGAAGAGCCACATGGTACAACTTATGAATATGGAAGCAACCATAAATGGACCAAACGAAGTATATTTTGGGAGTTACCGTATTGGTTTAGTAATTTGATTAATCATAATCTCGATGTTATGCATATTGAGAAGAATGTTTTTGATAATCTGATAAATCTGATGATGGATATCACGTAAAAACAAAAGATAATCGAATGCAAGAAAAGATATGCGACTCATTTGTAAATGACCCACCCTTGATGTTGATGAAAATAGTAGGGGACCAAAACCAAAGGCAGTTTATACATTGAATAAGGAACAGAGACGTGTTCTTTGTGAATGGTTGAAGTCATTGAGATTTCCTGATGGGTATGTTTCTAATCTTGGGAGATGTGTCGATATGAAGGAATGCAAATTGATTGGTTTGAAAAGCCATGATTGTCATATATTCATGGAAAGACTAATTCCTATTGCCTTTAAAGAACTCTTACCGAATTATATGCAGGGTGCCATTACTGAGTTAAGTATTTTTTCATGATATATGCTCAGCGTTTGGGAAATTCACACATGGAGAAGTTAGAGAGACATTCCAATCATTTTGTGCAATTTAGAAAGGATTTTTCCGCCAGCATTTTTTGATTCAATGGAACATCTTTTGGTTCACTTGCCATATGAGGCCAAAGTTGGAGGACCAGTTCATTATCGATGGATGTATCCTTTTGAAAGGTATAATTCTCATATTCTATACTTCGTTAATATTGCATAAAAAGTATAATTTTTTATATATTCATTTCTAATACAATTTGTTATATTACAATCGATTCTTATATCATTTGAAGAAAAAGTGAAAATAAAGCACATGTTGAAGCCTCTATTGTGAATGCATATATTGTGGAGGAAGTAACAACTTTTGCATCATATTATTTTGAGCCTCACGTTCAGACCAAAAGACGGAAATCTGAAAGGAATGATGAAGGTCCTGTCGATCCAAATTTGAATTCATTCTCAATTTTTAATTATCTTGGTCGACTGGGACCGTAAGCAACGATATACTTAATCGATCAAGAATGGCGCGCGGACATATGTTTTACTTAATTGTCCGTATATCGCCATATTTCGAGTTAGTATATATTTCCTATTATCTTCTCAAGTGTTTATTTGTTTATGTTTTAATACAATTTTTTATTATAGGATTTTCCAAAACTTATATTCAAATCCCGACTGACTTTGATAACTTCATAATGTGAATTTGCACCATGGTTCAAATCATATGTAAGCAGTTATAATTAGCTCATTTTTTTTGACACATATCTTAACTTTTAAATAAATATCATTTTCATTTGAGTATAGGTTTATGCTAATCAAACTCACGTTCAGCAAGATTTGCTAATCCATCTATCATGGGGTCCAAAAGCAATGGTACGCACTTGCCAAAGATATTTCATAAACGGCTATAATTTCCACACTCAAGAACATGGAAATGGAAAGAGTACAATAAATAGTGGAGTATGTGTTCAGTCTTCAAATTATGGAGGTGCAAGCAATGAATTTTATGGTTTGTTGGATGAAATTATAGAGATTGATTATCCTGGTCCAGAAATGCGAGTTATCTTATTTATGTGTCGCTGGTTTGACCCCGTCAGAGAGATGAAGGTGCATCCACAGTATAATTTGGTTGAAATTAATCATAAAAATTTTTATAAGAGATATGAACCATTTATTTTGGCACAACAAGTCATTCAAGTTTTCTATGCTCCATATCCTAGTTTGAGGCGTGACAAGAATGAATGGTGGGTTGTTTGAAACAAAAGCACGGAAAAAATTGAAGAGCTGCAAGACATTTCATATAAACAAGAAAATTTTACAAATATGTTTCATACAGTGTAATATTTTATTCCAACGTTACGAGATCCCAGCGGAGTAGGTATAAACGTGTATGCAACTTAAATTGTTGATAATGATGAGGAGGTGGAGGGGGAGGTGGAGGAGGGGGACGAGGAGGAAGAGGAGGAGGAGGACCGAGGATGAGGATCTTGATGAGGATGAGGAAGATGATAATGAGGACTTTGAAATTTGTCTAGGGTAAGTTTTTATATATTATTATTAGTTTTAAACTAAAATTTTACAAATTTTCTTAGCTCAATTATTTGTTTATATAATGTCTCATTGTTAAATTTATATCATTTGTCTCTGTATGTTGTGTATATTTTGTTCTTATAGGTTATCAGTGGTGAAATCATCGTAGCTTATCGCAGTCGTAGTCTCTCATATCTTCATTATGAATATTGTAAGTTTTCCATGTTCTTCATTAAGCATAAAAGTTTAATTTTCTTTATGCTAATTTTGTTTTTGGTTGATAGTTTTCGCGGTGGGACAGAGACAGAGTACTAGTAGTGGCCAGACTGATCCACCGCCTGCCAGCACTATACCTACATGCCCTCCTGATCTACCTGGACCTTCACATGATCAGTCAGCAGTACCATCTCATTCGCCGGCACGACCTTCCCATTCTGATTCACCTGTACCCGCCAGACACTCCTCTACTGAGAACATAGAAAGTCGACCGTATATATTTCCTATTGGAGATTCGTAAGTATTATAAATATTATAATTTATAAACTATCTTAAATATTTATTAAATTTATTTCCACTTTATTGTAGGTTTGAAAATTATTGCATCAGATTATTCGAGATCAATAAAATCGTGAATAACTATTGGAGAGGAGACTCTTTGTCATACTCAAGCACGCCAGACCTACTGAAAAGAACTATGGTGGTGCGAGTTTCAGGTATAATTGATTCATTTTATATATTAAATAAGTGATTATATAATCAATAGTTTTTTTTCCATCCCAGCGGAAATTTATTTGGGACCCTACTCAAGACTTGGAAGTTAAAAGAATTTTTTAAAAAAAATGTGGCGATCATATCCGGCATGTATTGAGTCATGCCAAATCTACTGGAAAAAAACCAGCCTGTGTCACGTCAGAAAATTGGAGTAAAATCTCCAATTATTGGCAATCGGATGAGAGCAAAAAAAGAAGTCAACAGAATAAGTTAAATCAAGCCTGTAATTCTGGAGACTTCTCGCAAACATACGCGATCTATAAATATCGAGGAGCATTCACGTAGATTAGTAATTTTAAATTCTACAATTAGTTTTTAAATTTATTTCAGATTATTATTTTATTTCTAACATTCTTATATTTAGTCTAAGGAATTGGGAAAGGAGTAAGATTTATAGATACTTTCGTTCGCACTTTCCAAAAAAAGATAAGACTTGGAGTGGAGATAGAGCTCGAGATGTTAAGGTTGGAAATAATCTTTAAACTTACTTTATAACTTTAATTTTGTTAGTTATGTAAATGCTCTGATTTAATTTTTAATTTTGTGTAGGAGAGATATGATCAGTTATCCTCATCTCAGAGAATTTCAGGAGATGACGGTGATACTGAGGGGTCTGAGCCATCTGTTAGTAATAATATGGATTTATGGCTTGAGGCGAGTGGAGGATCCAAAGGGGCAAGGATACTAGGTATGGGTTCTGAGCAGAATGCATAATGCTCCTCGTAGATCTATTTCTTCTACTCCACCAAAGAAGAGCTTACGATACAAAACTTGGTGAGGAGGTTAGCAATTTAAAGGGCATAATACATGAAAGAGATCAACAAATTTTAGCAATACAACATCAAAACTCACAAAGGGATCGAGAAATGATAGAGATCGGCGACAACAAGCCTTTCTTATCGTCGTCGTTTGCCAATTTAGTTCGGTCGGTCGTATTCCTCCGAGTCAAGACGATGATGGTGGCGACGATGATGATATTGTATGCATGTTTTTAATTAGTACCTTTATAATTGTTTAGTTTATCTAGTTTGTTAATCCTTCATTTTTTACATTTTTTCTTAATACTTTTTATTTTGCTTTAAACAGGAATGATCGATGAAGTCAATCCTTATGGCGGCTGAAAATGCACATCATTGCATGTAAGTCTTTGCATATTTATTTTCGTGTTAGTATATAGTTTTTTTTAATGTATGATACTTTTTGTTGTTTGTTTCTTTTCTAATGCAGGTAGAAGAATGTCGTGATTGCTACTGATTCTTTTTTTTCCCATGTGTTGAGATCTTTGTGGACATTGTTATTTGGATATCATAACTATGTTAATGTTTGAAATGTTGTAGGATATAACTTTTTATTTGGAATGTTGTATTGCTCTAAACTTATGATGTTGCTTTGTATTTATTTGGATATGAAATATGTTTTGATATTATTGAATATTATTTTATTGAATGTGTGTGTGTTTTGTTTGTATTGAATGTATTTATTTGGATATTATAAATGATTGTGTTTTTGTGTATGTGTGAAAATTTGTATATACGATAGAATATCTAAACGGAATAAATCACAAAATTTTTTTATTTTCATGACAAATTTAGCGACAAATATACAAATTCGCTTGCTAAATCTTGAGAAATTTGCGACGACTTTTGCGACGAATTTAAATTTCGTCGCAAAATTTGCGACGAATTTAGCAACGAATCTAATCTGCGACAAATTTTGCAACGAATTTTCCGACGAAAATTAATTTGTCGCAAATTTGCATTTAATTCAAAGAACGAATCCAATCATGCGGCATTTAATTTTGCAACGAATTATGACGATTTTATGAATTTGCGATTTAAAAATATTTCGTCGCAAATTTTTGCAACAAAAACGATTCGGAAATTTCAATGATTTAAATTTGCAACGAATCATCGCAAATTTACTAACGAATTCCTTTTTTCTCGCGAAAATTACCAACGAAAAATTAATTTGTCGCAAAAATTATTATTTATGTTTAATATTCGACAATTTAGCGACGAAATTTATAATTTTTATTGGTCGGAAAATTACCAACGATTTCCTTATTTCGTTGCAAAATTTCCAACGAAAAAGAATTGCATAAAATTTTGCGATTTAATTTTTTGTCGCATTTTACAAAATTTTTAATTTAAAATTGTCGCTAATTTTAAATGATTTAAATTTGTAAAACTCGCTAAAATTTGCGACGCTTATTTCCCAACAAAAAAATTTTTGACGCAAATTTCGTCGCAAAAATATTTTGCAACGAATTTTTTGTTAAAATTCGTCGCTAAATTCGTCCCAAAGTCCTGTTTTTTTTGTAGTGGATGTCGTTTTTTTTTTTGGATCTGAGGATTCTCAGGAGCAGCGAGGGTTTTAGTTCGGCAGAAAGCCGGGCGACTCTTTGCAAGCCCTGCGACGCGTCCGTCCGTTGAGCCAACGATCTCATCATGAAGCACAATAGATTTCATACTCACCGGCGTCCGCCTCCGTCTCCTCCGCTGCCTCCGGAACAATATAGGGCACTGATTGCAAACCCTTCCTCCCTCATCTCTTCAACCAGCTTTAGTGCCACAATAAGCAGGGCCACCGCCGCCGCCAGCAGCATCTCGGAGTGCCTAATCGAGATGTGCCCGGCATGGCGCGCCGAGGACCAGTTTGTCACGACGATTCCACTGCGACAGAGAATTGCGCAATAAAAATCGACCAGCGCTGCAAAGACAGCAGGGCGGTAGGCGGGAAATTTTTCATATTTTTCATCTCTATTTTTTAAAAATAAAAGGATATTTTTTGAAAAATTGAAAAATATAAAAAAATCGTTTTTATTTTTATTTTCATTTTCTAAAAAATAAAAAAAAATATTTTCTGAAAAATTAGAAAAAACAAAAAAATTATTTTTTATTTTCTGAAAAAAGAAAATAAAAAATAAAAAATAAAACACTCCATAAATAATTATCATTACTGATCGTTTTTAATTTCATTACTGATAAAGTTAGACTTAACTGGTAATTTTTAATTTTTTTATGAATTAAAATTAATTTTTTAAAGTTAAAATTAGATTTCACTGATAATATTAATTTTTTTAGATTTACCTGCTAATTTATCATTTTTTTACAAGTCAAAATTAAGTTTATTTATTGTACTTATTCATAATTATTTTTTTTTATAAAATTATTTTTAAAAGTTGAAGGGATTTTTAAAATTTTTTCATAAAAACATATTTAATATTGTATCAGATTTTTTCTTCGCCTTTCTTTTTCTTCATTCTTATTTTTATATCGTTTTTGTTTTGTTTATTGTTGTTGTATGCACTTTTTTTCTTCCCTAATTTGCATCGATGCTAAGAAAAGATTACCCGTTAAATATTTTTAACTAAATAAATTTGATCGATAATTTATCGAAATTAAAATTAATAGATAAATAATTAAAAAAAATAGTTGTTAAAACGTATATTAACAAGTATTGCAATAATTTATCAAATTTTACTCTTTTTTTTTAAACATTTTATTGGTTAAATTTAACATCGACAATTTATCAAAAGGTACACCTCAAATTTAGAATTGCCCAAATACTGTCCAATGATTTCATATTTACTAAATGACCTCATTCCCTTTTTACTTCTCCCGTTAAATTTGAATTTAATGCTCATATATTACATGCATCTGAGCCACAACTGAAAATTCCGAATCATCCAAATGAGGTGTTGGGAATTAAAATATCAGGATCATTGTATTCCTGAGAATATAATTCCCAACACCATATTTTTTTTTGACTTGATTTCTGATTTATATTAGTTTGATTTCTGAAATATGACTGTGGATACCTAATAAAACCTTAAATATTATAAATTTTGGGCACAGATACACAGAGAGACACTTCCCAAACCCAATGGACTTGGATTGGATCGAAGAAGAGGTCAATAAGACCATCAATGTATTTTGATCAAAATCCATTGATTGATCTAGAGGAGTTCAAATTCTGAAATCTTAACATGAACTGAAAGATCTTACAACATGAATTGTTGATGTGTTGAAGAAACTTGGTTCTGATCCTCTTGGTTTTGGTTGCGTGTCACGTATAAATTCAAGCTGGGCGAGAAAAAAAATAGTGCCGAGAATTATATTACCAGGAACATAGTGGCGCTGAGATTTAAATTCTCAGCACCACGTACAATATCAAACTGGTAATATAATTTTCAACACTATTTTTTTTGGCTAGCTTGATATTGTACGTGGTGCTGAGAATTTAAATCCCAAAATCACTATATTCCTGGTAATATAATTTCCAACACCACTTTTTGTCTCGACCAGCTTGAAATTATATATGGTGCTGGAAATTTAAATCTCATGACTACTATGTTCCTGAAAATATAATTTCTAGCACCACCTTTTTTCATGACCAGCTTGATATTGTATGTGATGCTGAAAATTTAAATCTCAGTACCACTATGCTCCTGATAATAGAATTCCCAGCACTATTTTTTATCTTGACCATCTTAAAATTGTACATGGTGTTGGAAATTTAAATTTCAGAATCACTATATTCCTGGAATTTAAATCCTAGGACAACTGTATTCATGAAAATATAATTTTCAACATCATCTTTTTTCTCGTCCAACTTGAATTTATACGCGGCACGCGGCCAAAACCGAGAGGCAGGAGGATCAGAATCAAGTTTCCTCGACACATTAACAATTCATATTGTAAGATCTTTCAGTCCATTTTAATATTTCAAAATTTGGACTTCTCTAGGTCCATCAATAAGTTTCAATCAAAACTCATTGATGACCTTATTCACCTCTTCTTCGATCAAATCCTAGTTCATTCGATTTGGGAAGTGTCCCTCTGTGTATCTGTGCTCAAAATTTCTGATATTCAAAGTTTTATTAGGTATTCACAGTCATATTTCAGAAATTAGGCTGATATAAATCAGAAATCAGGGTAAAAAAAGATAGTGTTGGGAATTATATTCCTAAAAACACAGTGGTCCTGAGATTTGAATTTCCAGTACCACGTTTGGATGATTCAGAATTTCCAGTTGTTGCTCGGATGCATATAATATTTGAGCATTAAATCCACGTTTGACGGGAGGGGTAAAAAGGAAATGAGGTGCACTCTTTGATAAATATGACACTATAAGACTATGTTTGAACAATTCCAAATTTGAAGTGCGCTCATTTGATAAATTGTCCATTTAACTTTATTTAGTTAATTAAAAATATTTATTAGCTAAATATATTAATTTTTTAAATAAATTATGCTCCAAAGTTTAGCAAAAAGAATCAAATTTAATAAAGATACCATGAAAGTTTTAATAAATAAAATTAAATATATTTAACAATAATTTGCAAATAATTATATTAAATTTTACCATTTAAAAATTTATCTATTTTTTCCTTTTAACCGACTTGATTTCTTCCTCGCTTTTGACATGATAAAATATATATTAGAATTAATTTCAAACTAAATTTTTTGACATGATTTAAAAAAAAATTCAAAAAAATATACATTTGAATTGAAAATTTTGATACCATCTAACCTAGAGAGTTGCACTCATAGTAAAATAAAGAGATTTTTATATAATAAAAAAGGGACGATATATAACAATCAATATCAAGGAGAAGGTTTTGTCATTTATTTATAGTCATATAAATATAGTCCAATGATATATATTTATATTTTTCAGAAGAGGACTATGTGACTAATATGATAATAAAATTATATCAATGAGTAAAAATTAATATATCTCTAGAGTTGCAAGCCTTTCGAAGTATCTAATTTTCTATTTTATTAGTTCTGAATTGAATAATATATTTTTCATACAAAAATATTGAAGACACAATGATATATATTTAATTTATACATTATGAAAAACACCGTTACAAACAAATTTGATATAATACGTGATCTACAGTGAAAGCAAAGTAGTTGTTGCCCAAACAATCATATATATATTATTTACGCGTTAAAACTTTATTAATTTGCCTATATATTATTCATTTCGCTGTTTGCCGTAACTGAGAATGGCATATACAGTTTGCACCAAAGTGAGGAGGCTGAAGAAAACAGCGGCGCGGCGACGACGACGATAGTCTCCCACCGATTCCTGAAATAGTTTCGCTTCAATCATGAGAAATCCCACAATAGCCAAAGTATGTTATAGATATTGTTTCCGCGGTCAATGAAGATCAATTTGTTGAGTTTTTGGGCATCGATGTGAGCATGTGTTCGAATATATTTTATAAATATGCATAATGGAAGTAAATAAAATTGATAATAAATTATTTTATTATAATATATACACTACACGCATGCAAGATACAATAGTGTAGACATAATCGTACATTTAAATTTTATAATAAAAGAAATTACACTAAGTATACTTGATGAATAACACGCAGCGGAAAGAGCATCAACTTTAGCGACCCTCGTAAGTTTCACCTCTATCCGAGTCCACGTCGAGTATCATCGGGATATCTTCAAAAGCTACGAGCCCCATCTTGATAAGAGATACTAGTCTCGTGTTGAAGACGTTGTGATCCAAGAGACGATCACAAAATAAGTTTCATAAACTTATTTTCCCGAAAGTGGTTTTGTCAACAATTGACAAGACCCTTTGTCCTCCATCGAAGAGGATTGTCGGAGGTTCAATCCCTGACAAAGAGATCACTGCTCGAGTTCCAAACGCCGACCAAACAAACTCATCACAATGGACAAAGGGCTGTCCAAAAGGAGGTGGGGTGGTGGAGGAGTTGCCGGCCAAACAAGTTGGTCGGCAGCAACTTTGTGGCCGGTGGCTGCAAGGATCGGCGACTGGGCTGCTGGCCGGTGGCTGATGGCTAGAGGAGGGGCGGCCAAGCTTGGGCAGCGACAATTAGGTTGGGTGGCGCACAAGCAAGGAGAGGAGAAGAGAAAACGACTAGGGTTTCACAAAATATAATTCGTCTACGAAATATCTCTCAACCCCTGTTATTTATAGAGAATGTGTTTCTTAACCATTAAGAGACCTTTTCTCAAGGGTTATTGGTTCACAACCAAAATCCGTTAACCAGTTCCATTAATTTAAGTTAAAATAAACCAAACTGTGTTAATCGTGGATTTACTCACTAATTGTGATCTAATTATAACCGAATGCATCAATCCATTCACTAGGGATAATTCTAATACATCACAATTACACATGTAGAGATACTCACTAATTGTGATATAATTATAAATTTTTTCATGCTGTGAATCGTATTGCGGACATTCAGTAAATGAGTTTAAGATCCAATCAAATATATGAAAATATGTTGATACGGCGAGGAAGATTTGTTCACCTCCTTTCGATGCAATGAAGCACGAAGGGAGCTTGGGGGGTTCTCACATGCCGCAACAGTAAAGATGAGAAAGTGAAGCAGAGAAACGCAAAACCAACACAGGCAACAAAACTAAGACACAGGATGTAACGTGGTTCGGAATAAGGATTCCTACTCCACGGAGGTGAGCTCCCTCACCGGATGCAGTGCCAAAGCACTTTCACTACCTTCTTCACGGAAAGGAAACTTCCGGAGGTGGAGGAGAAAACCTCTTACAGTCAAATCACAATACAAGAAAGAGTACACGCAACACAAAAGCAAAGATCGCTACTCTCCTTCTCCGGCGTGGTGGTAGTTCCCCTTCTCCTGATGCATCTTCGTTTCTTGCTAGTTGGAATAATGCAGATCCCCTTCCTTCTGTCCTCTTCCTCCCTTTTATCCTCCTTCTCTGATCCAGCGTTACCTCGTGAGATGTCCCCATCGTACACGTGACCACCACGTCCACCTGGAGAATAATTCTGTTACAGATACGAGAAGCGAAGGCTCCTCGGAATATTATGTGGGGATCCCTCCTTCTGTTACATAACACCTCTTCATCTACATTTCGGGAAACTAGGTTAGCCTGTCCCCCTCAACCATCCGCTTTTGGTGAAACTAACTTAGGTCTATAGCTCACGGGTGACATAGCCCTTGGGCTCCTCACCAGCCCGAACCAACTCCCCTTCTTCCCCCACCGAACTACCTTCGGACTGACTAGGCCGAGTCAATTCTTATCCATCCCATCTGCTTCTAGACCTATCTAGCCGAACCGATTCTTGTTTATTTCCTAGCGAAGCGCCTCCCCCCGCCTCCGCTTTGCCGTGTCGATTACTTTCACTAGCTCTCCCGTGCCAATTATTTCAGGCGCTTGCGCCCGAACCGTTCCTCCCCTCTTTCTCCGCCGAACCAATTATTTGGTTCGGGTAACGCCTTACATGCAAGCCCTCCTATCTGGTTCATAGAGAAGAGGTAACAACAGTATCATTAGTCAACCCCAAAAATAGTCAAGCGAAGTTATAAGCTTGACTTTCCAACTATATAAGGTTCCTACTCCATCCTTGGCTCATTAATTCAAATTCACTCTTCTCTTATAGCTCCACCCTATATACTTGAAGCGACCTAATGGGCCCATGGGCCCCACTTCTCCTTTTCTCTTATATAGTCGAACCGTCACAGAAAACCCTATATAAATCTCCACCTTTTCCTTTTAGGTATTACTTAGCGTGCCTAACAATCCCGTCTCTTCCACTTCTTCTCTCCAGCGGTTTTCACCGGTGGCGTTTCAGCGACCCAACCCTTCCTTTCCTACACGCTTCTCCTCTAACCCCCAAGTAAGTATTCTGTCATGTTTTATACCTATGACCCCTAAGACCATCCCCTCACCTGCGTGGAATGAGCACACCGTAACTCAACTAGACTGCAACCATTACTTCTTTAACCTTAAAGATAGGTTCATAGACCCTTCCATAAAATGATGTTTTACGACCAAGATGCATCGACCACACCGTCCTCCTCCCGGTTTAACTTGCTTCTTTTCCGAACAGTTCCTTAATGTCTTGTTTCTACCAACACCCTCCACTTATCTAGAAATCTTAGACTTTTACGGACTACCTTTAAACCAATTTACCCTCAATTCCTTTCGCATTCTATCAGAGGCCTCTATAGTGTTTCAACACCTAAATCTTCCTCTATCTCCTCAAATATTCCACTGTTTCTTTCAATTAAAATCTTCCAAAGTAGGCCTCTTTTACCTGTCTAGCTGTCAGGACTGCCAATTTCTAGTGAATATGCCCACTTCCCATAAAGGATGGGAAGAATTGTACTTCTTTGTACAGCTTCCGGTACCTCTACCCCACTCGGACACCTGGAAGTTAGAACTTCCTGAACTACCTCCTTTCCGTGAAATGAGGACCCAGTGCCCTTTCTCGGAGGTTTATAAAGTACTGGGAGAGTCCCACTATTGTTCAAACCACCTAATGAAAACTCCCCTCCTGAGTCACTTCGGGCTGTCCCCCTTCCCTTCAACGACCTCAGCTGCCATAGGTAGGATGACACTTACCCTTCAATATAACTTCTTATCTGCATCAATCATTTTTCTTATCAACGCATTTTGCAGATAATCTAATGCAGGACACTCTAGTGAAAGGAGAAGAGGTTGAAGCTGCCAAGAAGAAGAAGACCTCAACAAAGAGAGGTAAATCAGTGGCAGCCCCTTCTTCCCCTCGGAAAAGATTGCGGCTCATTAAGGAAGGAGCTCCTAGTTCATCAGCTCTTCCTCCCTCTTCTTCTGGTCAGCATGATTCCCAATCTTTAATCGTCTATGAACTGAGGAGGAAGGACACTACCTTATCCGTCCCATCCTCGTCTCCCCAAGGAGGAGATTCCCCTTCCCACTCTCCTGCTTCATCCTCCCTTCCTCATGATTCTCCCTTACCTTCCCGAACCGAATCCATCTCCGCCCCTATCCCCTCAGAAACACTTACCTCTCCCACCCCTCTTCAACGTGTCGGACCTAATCTTCCTTCTGAGGAGGATGACCTTCCCCTCCCGACCCCCTCAATGGCTACATTGGGGTCCCAGCTACAGATCTGTCACCTTTCGGAGGTGAAATTCTTCAATCAATCGGGCATACAAGGCCCCTGCGACCAGGTGGGCAAATTGTTGGCTGAGGTAACTACCTTCCCCTTCTAATCTTTAATGTATTCATACATGTACATGCCATTGTATGTCAACGCCTGATGATGACATTTTCTTTCCTTCAGGCCTCGGCCAAGCACAACAAAATGGTATCTCACATAGCCCAATTCCAATCCAGCGTGGAGGTGCGCCACTTTGCCTCCTTGGCGCATCAAAAACAACTCGCTCGGCAATTAAGCGAGAAAGAACAGAAGGAATCCGACCTGAAGGGCCAATGTGAAGATGTCATGACACAGTTGGCCTTGGTTCAAAGTGAAAAGGAGGAGCTTCAACGAAAAAATGAAGACCTCGAACAACAAGTCTTTCTCCAGTCCAGCGAACTTCAGCAGGTGGATCTTCTTACCCATGAATTAACAGGGTATAAGAGACAGTTTGGGGATGCCATTATTCAAGCTGCTGATTCTTCTACTGCCATTCAGCAGCTTCAGCAAGAACGTCAACAGCTTCGACTAGAACGCCAAGCGTGGGAAGCCACTAAAAAATCTTGTATAGAGAAGTGTCAAGAGCTTTCTTCCATGGTGGTTGCCCTTTCTCAAGCCCTATCAGCAGCGGCTCGGCAACAATATGACCTTCATCGAGAATACTCCAAGGCCCTTTCGGCTCTGGGTCAGCAAGCCATAAAAGCGTCAATTGAGAAAGATGCCCTGTCAACCCAGCTAACTGAAAGTCAAGCCCAACTGGCCGATTGTCAGGCTCAACTAACTAGTTGCCAGTCCCAGCTGAAGGAGCAGGAGGCTGACCTAAAGGGGCGGTACGTCAAGAAGGGAGTGGATCTGTTCATATTGGGCTTTGACTGGTCTTCAGCTCTAAATGCTGAACGGAGATATCCACCCCCGGCACGAACACTAGTTATCTAAATCCTATAGATGCATTGTCTAAGTGTTCCCCCGAGCTCTTTGAACTGTAACCCCTAATATCTTACTCCCTGTAATGACCCTTTTCTTGATGTTGAAGAATGCTTATATTAGCATAGCTTTTTATTGTTCTTTTTGTACACCTCACTGCGGGTCGGGAATTCCGAACTAACTCTGTGCTTTTTCCTTTTTACAATTACGTTCCTTTTCCCATGTCGCATGGCGCAATCTCCTCCTTTGTTCGGGAACTCACTCAGAAGGTCCCGGATGATCTTATTCATATCCGACCCAATTTTAGCTCGGCTAAAAATTAAAATACTTCAGCCTTTTGATCTTCTTCGTCTACCTTACTGCTTCAGAAATAATATCTTGATAAGTACCTATGCTGCTGCCATTATGATATCAGTCTCTTCACCTTCTTCTCCTTCACAAGAACTACTGCAGTTCCTTTCCCCTCAACTATAAATTATCACCCCCCATATCTTCGTCCTTCCATCTCACTCTCATGGCTTCGGCGGAACACCCTATTGAGATTTCCTCAGATTCTGAATCTTTTGAGCTATGGGACTGGTTTACTAGAGACACTGAAGATTTCGAGACCTGCTCGACAGCTACCTCGGCCTTTCGCCCCCTTCCTTTTCCACACCACACCACAGCTCCATCCCCTTCTATAGGGAGGTCTTTCCGAGCACCCTTCCCCTCCTTCCGCAATCGGGTGTGGAACCCTCCTTTAACATGGGAATACACAGTGGGAGATCCCCGGGCCTCTGTTGAACTTCCCCCACTTCCACCGGCCCTGGCTTTCGTTCCGGTCTCTCCGGCGAGGATCCGTCCGCCCCCTTTTGATGAAGCTCCACCAGTGATACCTTTTGCTCAAGGTGAGCTCTACAGAGTCATCTTGGCGCCTCCCCCCCGAGGAGCCTTCTAACAATTCTCCTATTAAGAGTAATCATAAAAAGCCTTCATAGATTAAATGATGTAATCATTCTCAAGTATGTTAATAAAAATGAAGAAAGGAATTGATATCCACTTTGGTCGTTTTCCTGTGGATGTAAAGTTTCTGTCATCAGAAAAACTGTAATCTCGCCTGAACATACTTTTTCTTATCATTTTCATGGGATTCGGACCCTTTCCCTCATAATTACTGTACCAGCGACTTTTCACCTACTGTCTTTACGCTTCCCCTTCTTTACTAGCATTCATTATCCTTACTTCCTCTGCGAATAAATGCGCCCTCCTCCTTCATCGTTATAAGGACCTCTAACCATTGCTGTACAACATCCATCTTTTCTTTTCTCTTCTCCTCGCCATGGACAAAATATCTGAACAGGGTAGCAGTTCCCCTCCTTCTGAAGAAAAGGTCGACGAGCAGCGCTATATTGCTAATTTGGAGGAACATGTGAGATACTTGCAGCAACGATTGAGGGAAGCTTCTGCCAATAACTACTCTTTGTGCCAGCAATTAGCCGGGTCCCAGAAGGAACTATCTAAGCAAATCTTCCTGCAACAATCTTACCTTCGGCAACTATTGTGCCAACCCCAGCCGCGCAAAGAAACTCCGTCAGTTCCTCCCAACAAAGAACTGTAATGCACTATACATAAGAGTTTCTTTTGCTATCCTCTCCCCAGGGACGAGTTGTAACATGTAATCTTTCTGAAATAAGGAACTTTCTGTGAAAACAGCTTTCACCTATATTTTCCTCGCTTATCTTTTTCTTCTAACATTTCTCAAGCTATGTCAAATCCTATCTTCTTCGTATGAAAATCAAATAGATGCACCACCTCTTCACCCTTTTAGTGCACAGGGACCACGCATATACATCCTCCGTACAAAAATAAAATGCTAAATAGCTGAGGGAATACTCAGCTCTTCCGTTCTGCCATCGCCCAGGGATAGAATAATATATAGTTGAGGAATGAACTCAACTCTTCCGTTTCACGGGGATAAAAATGATAAATAACTGAGGAGACCTCGGTTCTTCCGTTCCACCACCACATAGGGATAAAATGATATACAATTGAGAAATAAGCTCAACTCTTTCGTTCCACCACCACATAGGGATAAAATGATATATAGTTGAGAAATAAGCTCAACTTTTCCGTTCCGCCACCACATGGGGATAAAATAATATATAGTTGAGAAATAAGCTCAACTCTTCCGTTCCGCCATCACACGGGGATAAAATAATATATAGTTGAGAAGTAAGCTCAATTCTTCCGTTCCGCCACCACACGGGGATAAAATAATATAGTTGAGAAGTAAGCTCAACTCTTCCGTTCCGCCACCACACGGGGATAAAATAATATATAGTTGAGAAGTAAGCTCAACTCTTCTGTTTCACGGGGATAAAAATGACAGATAACTGAGGAGACCTCAGTTCTTCCGTTCCACCACCACACGGGGATAAAAATGATATATAGTTGAGAAATAAGCTCAACTCTTCCGTTCCGCCACCACACGGGGATAAAATAATATATAGTTGAGAAATAAGCTCAACTCTTCCGTTCCGCCACCACACGGGGATAAAATAATATATAGTTGAGAAGTAAACTCAATTCTTCCGTTCCGCCACCACACGAGGATAAAATAATATAGTTGAGAAGTAAGCTCAACTCTTCCGTTTCGCCACCACACGGGGATAAAATAATATATAGTTGAGAAGTAAGCTCAACTCTTCCGTTTCGCGGGGATAAAAATGACAGATAATTGAGGAGACCTCAATTTTTCCGTTCCACCATCACACGGGGATAAAAATGATATATAGTTGAGAAATAAGCTCAACTCTTCCGTTCCGCCACCACACGGGGATAAAATAATATATAGTGCCCAAAGGCCTTCAGCATAAAGAGTGCGCTGCTTTCACACTTCTATTCTTCCTTCCTTCATCCCGAAGGGGAACACCTCCATCCCTCCCCTCCTATGAAAGCAAGGGTTTTAGTACATAATGGGTCATTAGAGAAATAAATCCTCGTTTCCCTTCTGCTTAGGGCCTCCTTTTCTATAAACTAGGAGCCCAATAGCCGTTACAAGCCCATTCCTCCCTCCTTTTATAGGGGATGCTTCATCTTCCTCTCTTTTGTTACCTTCATTCCTTCCGCCTTTTCGTCTCCTTTTTCTTCGTCTGTTCTTCTTTCCGCCGCCATCCTCCGGTGCCCTAGTCACCTACCTTAGCACTTTTCTTCTTTCTCCCACGGGTAGGATGCATTCCTCTTTCTTCCGAGAAATAGCAAGTCGTTACCCACACATTAAACGGGGTGATGGTCAACTGTCAGCTTCATCTTCGCCTTCACCCTCCTCTATTACCATCCCACCTGCCCCATCTCTCCTTTCTTCTTCGCCTCCACCTGAAACCCTTGTTACATCCGCACCAGATGAAATCGGAGTAACCAACCCCTCCTCATCTCCCCTGTTACTTACAAACCCTAACTCTCCCATTTTCTCCCCCTCCGCCTTAGGTATTCGGAAGTCGCCTCCTCTTTCATCACAACCGAAAGATGAATTCAGGGAGGTAGTGCATCCACACCAACCGACTACAGGTGCTTCTGCATCCACGCCTTCTCTTTCTCCGGAATATGGCACCGCCCCTGAACCCATGGTAGTTGATATTCCTCCACTGCCCATCTCCCCTTATGCTCATCGCTTGGAGAGCCCCTCACCTTCTATGGGCACTAGCCCAGGCCCTTCCACTTCTCGCCTTCCCAACGAAGGTTTCTCCAGTCCTATGCTTACTATATCATCCTCTCCAGATTCCTTGCCAAACCAATCCCCTTTCGCAACTTCTGGTGTGCCCACCTCACAGCCAGCCATAATACACCTTCCCCCTCAGGCTCTTGATTCTTTGACCCTAACTTCTACTCCTTTGAGCCTCCTGACCAGTGCTCCTTCTTCTTTTCCCTTCGAACCTCTGTCGCAACCTATGACTACTACCCCTATTCTTCCTCCTATAAGTGAACCTCCACCTTCGATATCGTCCGTCCCATCTTCTTCCCTTTCTCCTCGGGGTCTTCGAATCTTGAATTTAGAAGAACTGATTCTCAGAATGGAAGGCCTGCGCCATGCTTTAGCACTGGTATGTTTCTCCAATCAACTCCTTTAACTTTCTTGATTGAATGACTTCTTTCCGACAAACGGCTTACAGGCCCTTACCAACTACCAAGAATTGGATCGCTCCCTCCAACAATATCGAGCTCAATCTCTGAAGTTGGAACAACAAAGAATCGGAGGAGTCCGGCGGTGCTCAAAATCGAGCACCTCTTATTGCAACAATCGCAAAGAATGTCGAGTAACCGCGAAGCTCGCCACCGACACCAAAAAGATGCCGAGACTATAGCGGCATTGCAAGAACAACAGCGAGCTGACATGGAATCACCCTCACTCCGACGGGATGTTCAGCCGACACAGCTTAGCAAGGAGGCCTCCCCCTCTCAAGAATCGATACGTCTTCGAGAGCAGGTAACAAAGCTCCTTCAAGAGAAGCAACAAGACTCTGACATTATCGCCCCCCTGCGGGTTTAGCACCAGAAAGCAGAGGACAAAATAGGGGACCTCCGCACTTGCCTGTATAAGGAGGTACAAGAAAACTCCTCCCTCATAACTTCTAGGGCGCATGCTCATGCCCATATACGCAGGCAAGAAACCTCCCTCCATAGGCTGGGCAATGAGCTCATCCGCACCAGATCCTACTCCGAGGCGGTAGAGGGAATTTTGGCCTCAATGCGCCAGAATATGGTGGATATGACAAACCTTATCCAGCAAGATCAAACTTCCCGAGCCGATGATATCTCGGTCCTGGAAGATGCTATTATGGAAGTATCCCGGCGTTATAGTGACATGCGCTGAGCCCTTCGGGAGCAACAAGCGAAGTGTCACAGGCTCCATCGGAATCGGAGCCCTGACCGCCCGAACTGGCAGGAGCGGTTGGCCATCCTGATGCACGCCACCTATCAAGACGGGTTTAATGAGGCGGTTCGACAGTACGCTGATCAAGGGCTTCCTCCGGTGGACCATCCTACTTTTTTCTTAAATTGGGAGGCCGACTTCCGACGTTATCCTCCCAATCGGTTTAAGTTATAACCTAATGTATTGCTTCGGGACATGGTCCCCTTGTTATCTTCGTTTCTTTTTCATAGTTCGCTATAAGGACTATAGTACTACTGTAAATCAATCAAACTTAGATGTGCTATACATCTAATCAATACAATAAATTATCAAGTACACCCCCTTGAGAGCCCCTCAACTCCTCTTCTCTTATCCATCCTTTCTTATACAGTGTGAAAAGGTTTCAAGTGAATAATGTTCCACGGTCGGGGAAATTCCTTGCCCTAGTCATCATTTAGATAATACCCCGACCCTGCTATGCGATGTGTCACTTCATAGGGCCCTTCCCAATTTGGAGCTAACTTTCCAGGATCTCCTGCAGGATTAACTTTACGCAGAACCCAATCCCCCTCTTGAAATCTTTGGGGCATCACCTTTTTGTTAAAGGCTTGCTGTACTCTCTGCTTGTAAAACTCTGCTCGCCCAACTCAGTGCCGTCTCCCTCTTTTCTTCCACTAAGTCCAACTCAGTGCTTCAAATAATTTGGTTATGCTCCGGCTCATACATCTCTACTCGGGCGCTATTTAAGAGAGCTTCGACCAGAATAACGGCTTCCGTCCCATACACTAGACTGAAAGGAGTTTCTCCCGTTGCAGTTTTTGGTGTGGTTCGGTAGGCCCATAGGATTCCAGACATTTCTTCTACCCAGTTCCCCCTCTGAGCCCCCAATTTAGTCTTCAACCCTTGAATGAGAATTCTATTAGTGACTTCAACTTGCCCATTAGCTTGAGGGTGGGCTACTGAAGTAAAAGCTTGCTGGATATTGAGACTTTGACACCATTCTCTAATTTTCTTGCCCTGGAATTGTCGTCCATTATCACTAACTATCCTCCGAGGAATACCATATCGACAAATAATATTCTGCCATAGGAATTGTATTACAGCATTCTCAGTAATTTTGGCAAGAGGCTCTGCTTCCACCCACTTGGAGAAGTAATCTACGACCACCAGTAAAAATTTCTTCTGCAAAAGTGCCACAGGCATCGGACCCACTATATCCATTCCCCACTGATCAAAAGGGCATGAAGCGACCACAACTTTCATTAATTCAACCGGTCATTCGAACCGGTTGCTATGCTTTTGACAAGCTAGGCAAGTTTGCACTATACGAGCGGCATCTTGTTAGAGAGTAGGCCAAAAATATCCTTCTAACAGGGCCTTCCTTGCTAAAGCTCTTCCCCCAGATGATTACTGCAGCAACCTTCATAAATTTCTCGGAGTACCCATTCAACATCTTCACTTCCCAAACACTTCAGTAAGGGCCGTCCGAAAGATGTCTTGTATAAGTCTCCGTTCAAGAGGGTGAATCGTCTGGCTCTGCACATTAAAGCAGATGCCGCCCCTTTTTCTTCGGGAACCTTTCCATGCTGTAGATAAGTTATGATGTCGGTCCTCCAAACAAGGATCGGATTCGATTTGGGTGCAGCCTCCTCCACATTGCATATCGCTAGGGAAGTAAGGAGTTCCACGCAAACCGTTTCCAATGATTTTACTTCTTCCATAGTGCTAGCAACCCGAGCCAATTCATCTGCCCTCTCGTTGTTCTCCCTTGGAATTTGCTTCAAGAGGACTTGCTGAAACTGAGCTTTTGCTTTCTCGAAAGCTTTCAAATACTTTTGCAACCTTTCTTCCCGAACCGCGAAAGAACCTTGAAGTTGTGATATCGCCAGCTGGGAATCCGAATAGATTATAATCGAAGGAGCCCCTACAGCTTTGGCAGCCTGTAATCCCGCTAGAATGACTTCATACTCCGCTTCATTATTAGATGCCCGATACCCCAAGCGTACGACTATGCGAGTCTCCTCTTTATCAGGGGAAATTAATAAAACACCAACACCGCTACCCGTAGATCCTGAAGAACCGTCCACAAATATGTTCCATGCATATGACCCTTCCTCTTTTGTTGACGAGCCATCTTCCGAGCCAAAAGGTACTTCCGCCAAAAAGTCAACAAGCGCCTGGGTCTTGATAACGGTTTGTGGTTGGTAATGAATATCATATTCACTTAGTTCTACCACCCATTTAGCCAATCTCCCGGAAAAATTGGGCTTAGTGACAACCTTACCCAATTCACTATGAGTTAAAACAGTGATAGGATGAGCCAGAAAGTACGGTCTCAATTTGCGGACGATCAAGACTAGAATATACGCCAGATTCTCTAGCTCGGTATAACGGGATTCAACCCCCTTCAGAATATGACTGGTATAATAAATAAGTTGTTGATGAGAGCCTTCTTGTTTCAGCAAAACTGAACTGATGGCTCCCTCCGAGATGGCCAAATACATCCACAATGGTTCTCCGACCACTGGCTTGGCTAACAGCGGAAGCCCGGCTAAATATTTCTTCAACTCTTGGAAAGCCTGCTCACATTGATCGTCCCATTGAAATTTGGTAGCTTTGCGCAGGATCTTGAAGAAAGGTAACCCTTTGTCCGCCGATCTGGCTATGAATCGGGATAAGGAAACAATCCTCCCCACTAGCTTTTGAGTCTCTCGCAAATTAGTGGGTGACTTCACATTGCACAGTGCTTGCACCTTCTCGGGGTTAGCCTGTAGCCCCTTCTCAGTCACTATATACTCCAAGAATTTGCCGCTTTTTACCCCGAACAGGCATTTTTTGGGGTTCAGCTTCATATTATACCGTCTCAGTGTAGCGAAGGTTTCATTTAGATCCTTAACCAAATCCCGAGTAGTTTTTGATTTGACTAGTATATCGTCTACGTAAACTTCTACATTTTTCCCTTTCTGCTCAGCGAAAATCTTATCCATGAGCCGTTGGTAGGTGGCCCCTGCGTTCTTTAGGCCGAAGGGCATTACCACATAAGCGTACAACCCTCCTGCCGTCACAAAGCTAATCCTATTTTGTTCTTCCCTAGCCAAGGGTATTTGATGGGTATCCTTGGTATGCATCCATTAAGGACACCACTTCATATCCTACAGTAGAATCTACCAACTGATCAATACGAGGTAAGGGGTAGCAGTCTTTAGGGCACGCTTTATTCAAATCGCGAAAGTCAATACACATCCTCCACTGTCCAGAAGGCTTGGGGACTAGGACTACATTGGAGACCCACTCGGGAAATTGGATTTCCTTCACATGACCCGCTTTTAACAATTTATCTACCTCCTCGGCTATGACCTTGTCCTTCTCAGGTCCAAAGTGTCGCCGCTTCTGCTGGACGGGTCGGACTCCTCTGGTTATGTTGAGACGGTGTTCAGCAACATGAGGGTCGATCCCCGTGAGGTCATGCACATCTCCTGTGAAGATGTCTTCGTTCTTCTTCAGGCAGGCCACCAACTCCTCCTTGGCCTCCAGCTGCTGTGCCACCCGTGTGGCCTTTCCCGGAGCTATTTCCACCAGCTCCCCTTCCTCTATCTTGTCTGCTTTGGGGGGAGATTCTTCCAAGACGCAAACATCAGAAATGACGATGTCCTTTCCTTTGAGATCATCAGTTCGGGCCTTTTTCTGATCATCTCGAACCATCTGCACATAACAGCTCCTAGCGGCTTTCTGTTCACCTCGGACTTCTCCCACCAACTGTCCGATTGGGAATTTCACCTTCTGGTGGTACGGGGAAGACACCGCCTGAAAAATGGCAAGGAAAGGGCGACCAAGAATGGCATTATAAGTGGACGGAGCGTCCACGATGAGGAAGGGGACTATACTAGTTTTTTGGCTGGGCTTTGCGCCCAAAGTCAGGGGTAATGAAATCTGCCCTATGAGGTGGACCACATGTCCCGCGAACCCGAAGAGGGGTGTGACCACATCTTCTAGCTAGGCATTTCGATCTGGCCCAAAGGCCTCTGAAGAGGATGTTGACAGAGCTTCCTGTCGACAAGACTCGCCACTTAATTGGCCGTGATATGCGGATAACTAAGGCGTCCGTGTGGGGCAGCAGGACACCTCGGAGATCTTCCGGCCCGAATGAAACGGGCGGTGCGGTTTGGATAGTCTGGTCGGTGATGATGGCTAGACTCTCCATGAGGCGGGCGTATGACTTCCGCGCCCGATTAGAGTCCCCGTCAGTGGGTCCTCCTATAATGACATGAATAACCCCCCGTATGGGAGCGTTATTTGGATTAGATGAGGGGCCCTCACCTGATGGGCCTTCCTGAGAAACAACCTCCTGGGACGATGTTTGGGGGAAAGCAACTTGCGGTGGTTGGTTATACGGTCCTGGGCGAGCCAGATTGGGTCATTGCCCTCGCCGTGCTGGCCCTTCCATCTGAAGCCATAATTGCGGGTATGCGGCTCGGAGGCGCTCCATCTCCTCCTGTATCTTGAAACATCGGCCACTGGCATGGCCGTACTCCATATGATATTGGAAGAAAAATGGGGCGGGGGGGGGGGGGTTTCCGTGGTACCCCCCTATATCCTGAGGGTCGCTGTAGTAGACCCTGCTGATCATAGAATTCCATTTCTCGCTCCTTCCAAGTTCTCGCGAGAGGAAGTGCATCAGCGGCCATAATCTGTAATGGCTGCGCAGGGCGAGCACCCTGTAACAATAACCGAGGCCTAGGAGCCTCCAGTAGAAGGGGTCGCGTAAATCCCCGACGATGGGGTGCTTGAGGGGCGGCGGGGCGAGTTCTTTCGGCTGGGACTGCTGCGGCAGCGTGTTCGGGTCTCCGCACTTTCAGTCCTTCATCCTCGTTGATGAATTTTTCCGCACAACTTAGCAGCTCCTCGTAGCTGTTAGCAGGCTTCCTCAAAAGGGAACTAAGGAAGGGGCCCTCCTTCAGCCCATGCGGGATAGCGACTCTGAAAGCTTCCAATCTTGCGGAAGGAATACCCCTAGTTGCAGAGGTGAATTGATGAAGATACCCTCTGAGTGATTCTATGGGCCCCTGTGTAATGTGCATTAGGATAGAGGCGTCATGCTTATACGCCTTACAGCTGGCGAACTCCTGGCGGAACATCCCTTGAAAATCAGCAAAACAGGTAATAGACCCCGGGGGTAGGGTATTGAACCATTTTTGTGTCGAACCGGTTAAGGTGGTCCGGAATACTCGGCACTTGAGGGCGTCAGTATAACAGTGGAGTGAGGCCGCTCCATCGAATTGTGATAGATGTTCTTCGGGATCCGTTGAGCCATCGTACTTGTCTACTTGGGGATTCCGGAAGTATGATGGGGGGATTTCAGAGAGAATGTCCATGGTAAAAGGACTGGGCTCATAAACTTCTGGGGCCCTGGTCGACCGGCTTTCACCCTGTTCTTCCCATCGAGTCTGGGTTAAGGGTATAGTATTCTGATGTGCTCGCCCTTCAGGCCCCTCTCCAGGAACTACTTCAATATTAATGGCTGCACGAGGTGGAGGAGACACTTCTGGGGGTGGGCCTCGAGAAGAAGGTTCACCAGAGTGAGGATGAAGGTATCCTGTCCTTCTTCTTTCTCTAGCGAGGGCCTCAGTTACAGCGTCGTCAACTACAGCCCTCAATTGTGATGGCAGTATAGTAATGTGATTTTCCTTCACTGCGGAGGCACCTGGGTGTGGTATCTCTTCTGGCTGCATCTCTACGTCTAGCTCAAATGTTTCCCACAGACGACGCCAACTGATGCGGCAAGGAAGATTTGTTCACCTCCTTTTGATGCGATGAAGCACGAAGGGAGCTTTGGGGGGGGGGGTTGTCACAGGCCGCAACAGTAAAGATGAGAAAGTGAAGCAAAGAAACGCAAAACCAACACAAGCAACAAAACTAAGACACATGATGTAACGTGGTTCGGAATAAGGATTCCTACTCCACAGAGGTGAGCTCCCTCACCGGATACAGTGCCAAAGAACTTTCACTATGAACGTCCTCCTTCACGGAAAGGAAATTTCCGGAGGTGGAGGAGAAAATCTCTTACAGTCAAATCACAATACAAGAACACGCAATGCAAAAGCAAAGATCGCTACTCTCCTTCTCCGGCGTGGTGGTAGCTCCCCTTCTCCTGATGCGTCTTCATTTCTTGCTAGTTGGAATAATGCGGATCTCCTTCCTTTTGTCCTCTTCCTCCCTTTTATCCTCCTTCTCTGATCCAGCGTTACCTCGTGAGTTGTCCCCATCGTACACATGACCACCACGTCCACTTGGAGAATAATTCTGTTACAGATACGAGGAGCGAAGGCTCCTCGGAATATTATGTGGGGACCCCTCCTTCTGTTACATAACACCTCTTCATCTACATTTCGGGAAACTAGGTTAGTCTGTCCCCCTCAACCATCCGCTTTTAGTGAAACTAACTTAGGTCTATAGCTCACGGGTGGCATAGCCCTTGGGCTCCTCACCAGCCCAAACCAACTCCCCTTCTTCCCCCACCGAACTACCTCCGGACTGACTAGGCCGAGTCGATTCTTATTCATCCCATCTGCTTCTAGGCCTATCTAGCCGAACCGATTCTTGTTTATTTTCTAGCGAAGCGCCTCCCCCCGCCTCCGCTTTGCTGTGTCGATTACCTTCACTAGCTCTCCCGTGCCAATTATTTCAGGCGCTTGCGCCCGAATCGTTCCTCCCCTCTTTCTCCGCCGAACCAATTATTTGGTTCGGGTAATGCCTTACATGCGAGCCCTCCTATCTGGTTCATAGAGAAGAGGTAGCAGCAGTATCATATGCATACTCAAATAGTGAATCTTTATTTATTAAATAAATGGTACAACCATAAGGCGATTGTCTTAGGACACCTCTCATATATAACTAACAAACTCTCACTTGGCCTAATGTCAATCGCCACGTTATCTAATACCATAAGTTCTAACATGACCCTCAAACTTACTTTGAGATAAGACTTTAGTTAAAGGGTTCGCTAAGTTCCTTTTAGTGAGAATCTTCTCGATTTGTATTTCCTTCCTACTGATGATCTCTCTGATCAAATGATAGCAGTGAAATACATATTTGGATCATTGATGAGACCACACAAAGTTCAGAGACAAACTTCTTGATCCAAACCGCTTCCTTTGTTGCTTCCAAAGTTGCAATGTATTTTGCCTTAGTGACAAAATTCGCTATAGTGTCTTGCTTGAAATCTTTCCAACTTATTGCGCCTCCATTTAAGGTGAATATGTACCCAGACTGAGACTTGGAATCATCTTTGTCTATCTGGAAGCTGACATCTGTATACTCGCGTATTATCATATCACCCTCTCTACATATTAGAAACACATCCTTAGTTCTTCTTAAGTACTTAAGGATTGTCTTAACAACCGTCCAATGATCCATTCCTGGATCAGATTGGTATCTGCTCGTGACACTCAGAGCATACGATACATCGGGTCTTGTACATAATATAACATACATGATAGATCCTATTGCGGATGCATAGGAGATCTTACTCATGTAAATTCTCTCGTCTTCTATGCGCGAACACATAGACTTCGAAAGGTGTATCCCATACCTGATGGGAATGAACCCTTTCTTGGATTCCGACATGCTAAACCTCTTTAGCACTCGGTCTATATATATAGACTGTGAAAGACCAAACAACCGTCTCGATCTATCTCTATAGATCTTAATCTCGAGGATGTAGCTTTCTTCTCTCAAGTCTTTCACGGAGAATGTTTTGGATAATCAAATTTTGACCGACTTAAGACAAATATATCGTTTCCTATAAGTAATATTTCATCGACATATGACACTAGGAACATGACTGCACTCTCACTAATCTTCTTGTACACATAGGATTCGTCTGGATTTAATGAGAAATCAAACCTTTTGATTGTCTCATCAAAAAGGATATTCCAGCTCCTGGATGCTTGCTTCAGTCCATATATGGATCGTCAAAGTTTGCATACCTTGGTTTTATCAACTGATGTGAAACCCTCGAGTTGTATCATATACACATCCTCGAGTAATTTTCCATTAAGAAAAATCATTTTCACATCTATCTGTCATATCTCATAGTCATAATGAGCCGCTATAGTAAGGAGCATCCGAATGGATTTAAGCATAGCTACTGGTGAATATGTCTCGTCATAATCAACACCTTGCTGTTGACGATAACCTTTCGCCACTAATCTAGCCTTATAGGTAATCACATTACCATTCATGTCGGTCTTCTTCTTGAAAACCCACTTGTACCTTATAGGCTTAATGCCTTCAGGTGGGTCCACCAAGTTCCAAATTTGATTTTCATACATATAATTCATTTCCAACTTCATGACTTCAAGCCATTTATCCCTTTCTGAACTTTTCAGAACTTCTTCATAACTGGTAGGATCCTCATCATCAATGAATAACACGTCGTTTGATTCACTTACAAGAAATTCATATCTCTCAGGAATGTTGCGTGTTCTACCAGATCTAAGAAGACGTAGTGTCATAATAGGTTCAGCCGATGGCTCATCACTATGAGTTATCGATTGAGGTGCTTAACCAGGTATCTCATCAATGTCTATTGGAGTCTCTTGAACCTCCTCAAGTTCAGTGTCACTCCCACTGTTTTCTTACAAGAGAAACTCTTTTTCTAGAAACACAACATGCCTTGAAACACAATAGGATGATATAATTGGTAACCCCTCGTTTCCTTAGGGTATCCAATAAATAGATATTTATCAGACTTAACATCCAATTTTTCTGATACAGTCCACTTCACATAAGCAGGACAACCTCATATCTTCAAGTAAGATAAATGAGGTTTCTTACTATTCCATATCTCATATGGAGTAATAGAGACTACCTTGGTCGGGGCTCTATTTAGCAAGTAAACAACTGTCTGAAGTGTATAGCCCCAAAAGGACTTGGGAAGATTCGCATGATTCATCATCGATCTAACCATGTCCAATAAGGTTCGGTATCGCCTCTCAGATATACCATTATGTTGCGGTGTATACGACGAAGTCTATTGAGACAATATACCATTGTCCCTTAGATAATCCAGAAACTCTTGACTCAAGTATTCACCATCTCGATTAGATCGAAATATTTTAATACTTTTGCCAAGTTATTTCTCTACTTCATTTTTGAATTCTTTGAACTTTTCAAAGGCTTCAAACTTGTGTTTCATCAAGAACACATACGCAAATCGTGAGTGATCATCAATAAAGGTAATGAAGTAGCTATAGCCTTCTAGAACTTGAGTTGTCATAGGTCCAAATACATTAGTATGTATTAGCCCAAGCAACTCTCCCACCGGTTCACCTTTTCCAATAAAAGGTAACTTAGTTATCTTGCCTTTTAAGCATGATTTGCATGTATCAAATGAATCAAATTCAAACGATTCTAGAATTCCACATCGGTGTAATTTGGATATGTATTTTTTGCTTACATGGCCAAGACGACAATGCCACATGTAGGAGGCTAATTGATTATTTTTTCGAGCATGCTTGTTGCTCGCTTCGATATTGAAAATGTCACTGGATACGTCTAACATATATATACCATTGCATAAAGTTCCAGTCCCATAAAGAACGTCATTTAAAGTTATGTAACAACAATTGTTACTAAAAGTTAAATGATACCTATTTCTATTTAAGCAGAAAATAGAAACAATATTCTTTATTAACGAAGAAACGTAATAGCAATTATCCAGTTCTAAGACAAGTCCTGTAGGGAGCTTCAACAAATATGTTCCGATGGAGACTGCAACAACCTTTGCTCCATTGCCAACTCGCAAATTTGATTCTCTCTTGACAAGTCTTCTTTTATTCCTTAGCCCCTGTATGTCATTACATATATGTGAGCCACATCCAGTATTCAATATCCAAGTGTCTAAGGAAATAAAATGACAATCAATAACGAAGATACCTAAAGAGGATGAGGCATCAGATGTCTTCTTCTTCTTCATGGGCTCAAGATAAATCTTGCAGTTTCTTTGCCAATGACCCTCCTTGCCACAACGGTGGCAAGTGCTCTTTTGAGCTGGTTCTGCCTTCTTAGTCTTCTTCTTCCCTTTATATTGTTCCTTTGATTTCCTCTTAGAACCTTTCTTTGAGGAATCAACTAACATCACCATCTTCTCCTCATGCTTAATAGAAGGCTCCACAGTCTTCAGCATGTTGAGGAGTTCAAGAATGGTGGATTCAAGTTTGTTCATCCGGTAGTTTATCACAAACTATGAGTAACTCTTGGGCAAACAATGTAGAATTAAGTCAATACTTAATTCATGATCCATCACAAACTCAAGTATAGCTAATCGCTCGATGTATCCATTCATCTTTAGCATAAATTGCACTATAGAAGAACCTTCTTGCATCTTAGACATGAAGAGGAGCTTGGAGATTTCGAACCTTTCGGATCTTGTTTGCTCATTAAACAACTCTTGAAGATGAAAGACTATGATATTAGCATTAATATTCTCATGCTGTTTCTGAAGCTCGGGTATCATCGTGGCTAGCATGATGCAACTCGCCAGTTCAAAATCATTACATATTTCTGATAGGCCAACAATTGGTCCGGAGTTGCACCATCTTTAGGACAGGTAGGAAGAGGCTCTTCGAGGACATATGCAAGCTTTTCCTTCTTGAGAACAATTCTCAGATTTCTAAGTCAGTCCAAGAAGTTCAACCCAGTCAACTTATTTGAATCCAAAATAGAGTGCAAGTTTATAGACGTCATGATCAAGCGATTAACCTAGATATACAAATCGAGCATATATGAGAAAGATGATTTAAAATGCATCAACATACATTTATAAGTCCCATTCATTTTCGAATTCGGAAAAATCCTTAAAATCAATTCAGGAGATCGTAGGTCAATCTCTGAATTGGCTAATATCCAACATAGATAAGAACAACCTTGGAGAGAGTCCAACAAGCCATTCATAACTATGATGATAGGTATCAAATATACCAATTACATATCACGCATATGTAACTATCACTTTGTGCTATCAACTAATTAAATGTTCGCACAAACATTGGGGGTTGTTAACATATTAACAAGTATGCATCATATGCATAACACCCAACTTCACCTCCCTTCACATTGCCCTTGGAGAGAGTCCAACAAGTCGATGCTCCAAGTTAAAGTTGACCCATATATTAATCGAGAAATAATTTTAATATGGTTAGAGCGCATTCAATCATTTAGTCAGGCTTGGAGAGAGTCCAACAACCCAAACTAAAGATTAACCTCTGACTCTTACCATATTAGTATTAAACTACTTCAATGGTTTGAACATGTTCAGGTTCGAGCCAGACTTGGAGAGAGTCCAACAACTCAAACAAGAAACGGAACTCCGATTCTAACCATATTAATGGAAGGTGTAGACTTTAATATTGTATAAGGGTTTTGAGGTCTCATCCTCTTTTCATGCAAATAACTATTATCTACATGACATGTCACGCATGACATACATATGTGCAACTAATATATCTATATATCACGACACACATGACATAATGATATGCATCTAATGCAATTACATGACATACAATTATGACATATTCAAGTAATTTCTAAATTATCATGATTAATTTTGGAAACAAAATATTTTGTGATTTGATTTCTCAAATCAAATCTCATTGATTAAATTAGGAAATAAATTTCCATATCTAATCACATATTTTATTTATGAAAATATTAATTAAGAAAATTCAAATTTAATTTAGGAAACAAATTTTCTAAATTCTAATTTTCTAATCACATTAGGAAATTCCTAATTTGAATTCTTTAACTAATTCAAATTTCCATAATTTTTCTAAACTTTCCAAAATTAGAAAACATCCAAAAATACAATTATGACAAACATTCATCGCAAAATAATTTTACGATTATGTCGGAACACAGTTGGGCTCTGATACCACTGTTGGGTTTTCGGGGCACCAACTTGGGTGTGTGTTCAAACATGTTTCATAAACATGCACAGCGGAAGCAAATAAAATCGATAATAAACTATTTTATTACAATACACATACTACATGCATGTAGATACAATAGTGTAGACATAATCGTACATTTAAATTTTGCAATAAAGGAAATTACACTAGGTATACCTGATGAATAACATGCAGCAGAAAGGGCATCAACCTTAGCGACCCTCGTAAGTTTCGCCTCTATCCGAGTCCGCGCCAAGTATCATCGGGATAGCTTCACAAGCTATGAGCCCCATCTTGACGAGAGATACTAGTCTCACATGGAAGACGTTGTGATCCGAGAGACGATCACAAAACAAGTTTCACAAACTTGTTTTCTTGGAAGTGGTTTTGTCAACAATTGACAAAACCCTTTGTCCTCCACTGAAGAGGATTGTCGGAGGTCCAATCCTCGACAAAGAGATCGCTGCCCGAGTTCCAAACGCCAACCAAATGAGCTCTCCTCATAATGGACAAAGGGTTGTCCAAAAGATCGGCGACGGGCTGCTGTCGGAGGAAGATGGCCGTGGTGGCCATTTGGAGGAGGACAGGCGACCAAGCTTGGGCGGCGGCAACTAGGTTGGGTCACGTATAAGCAAGGAGAGGAGAAGAGAAATTGGCTAGGGTTTCACAAAACTTAATTCGTCTACGAAATATCTCTCAACTTTATTATTTATAGAGAATGTGTTTCTGTTGGATCGATTAGAGTCGCTAGAGGGGGGGGGGGGTGAATAGCGATAAATAAACTTTTCGAATCGTTCGTTTAAAAACAAAGTACGGAGAGTAAAGCACAACGGAATGTAAGTACACAAAAGATTTTTTACTTGGGTCACAACCTTTCAGCTGCTAATCCAAGGCCCTAGTGGTCCGAGACCACGCACGGAGAACAAAATCACTAAAATAGTCTCCTCCTCGTCGGAAGTAGGAGACAAGCAATTACAAAAAAGAGGTCAAGGTAGAGGGACACTTCCCCTCTTCTTGTTATGATAAAAACTTGAAAAGAAATGTGATTTTAAACCGAACAATAAACTAAAAGGTTATCAACAACTTGAAAGAATTGAAGATTGGAGTTCGAGTTGTCGTTTCTGTAGCGCTTCGTCATCGAAAGATCGTCGGAATGTAACAGCATAACGGAAGCACTTGGAGGCTCTTTGAATGATGAAAAAGGGGTGGAGAACCCCTACTTTTATAGCCTTGTGAAACTTTAATCATTGAGATGAGGTTTCATGAGGTGATGCCACTTAGCTCTTGAGAAATGGTGATAAACTTTGACTCTCCTCGAGGTTGATCCTTGACCAGCAGTCGACTGATCAACTCTATTAGTCGACTGTTAGAGGTATCAGTCGACTGATACAAGCCATCAATCGACTGATGGCAGGGTTTCCAGCTGCAATAAAGAGTTAACTCGAAAATGCAGTTAGTATAAGTAAGTTCGATGGTTGTTTACCATCCTATCTCGACTTAGACCTTCCATAAGAAGTCTTGGTCGGATCGACGCCTAAGGATGTCCCCGTACGAAGGACACGACCTTACTTACACTCACTCACACGAGCTTACCTCATCCTTTACCTTTGAAGCTTCGCTTCTGGTCTTCACTTGAGTTCTTCGGCTCCTTCCGAAGTCCTCCCGGTGTCGCCCGACCACCACGATTCCCTCCGGGTGTCGCTGACCTTCAGCTCTAGCTTTAACACTTTCTGCACACTTTATTTAGCTTGTGAGATAACAAAATGAGTTTAACTTTGTATCGTTTGCTATAATCAAAACACAGGTTTGACTTAGGTGCCTATTGCACCAACAATCTCCCCATTTTTGATCTATGGTAAGCCCATACAAAGTTAAGGAAATAATATGCATTATCATGAAATTAAAATGAAGAATTTAATTTGAAAATTAAGTAGGAGTAATAGAGACTCTCTTTCAAGTACTCCCCCTTGAGGAAACCTCCCCCTTGACTGAGGGTGAGTTTTTGAAAGAAGGTCTTAACCCTCCCCCTTGATGTTTGCTACTTAGGAAGAGTTTAAGTAATTAACAATTATTTAAAGTTGGCCTTAGTATTAAAAATAAGTTTAAGTTAAGAAGATTTCTTAATTTGGCCTTTCTCCCCCTTTTTCAACTAATAGAATTAAGTTTGCAAAAATTAAGTTAACATTAACTTTTGGCCATAAGAAGTAATTATGTTACTAAGTCAAGAATTAAGTTAAGAATATTTCTTAACTTTGGCTTTTTCTCCCCCTTTTGCCATAAATCAAAAAGAGTGGGGGGTTTTTAGTTCCAAGTCCAAGCATGTTCCACATAATTTTGAAAATAATATATTAAAAATAAGCTCATCTATTTGTATGTTCAACTCTTTATGACTTGATTGATATGAAATGATCAATAAGTCCTGATCAGAGTCGGTTAATATAGATGATTATACTTCGTGGTTTATGGCGATGCACTAGCTCTACATCTGGAACGAGGAGTAGGGTCCTAACATCTCACGCCCATCTACGTGGCTAAGTACACAAGCACATTAATCATATGTGTTGTGAGATGTGTTGGCTCCTTAAATCTATAGGTACATGATATCTAGGGTAAGCCCTAAGCTAATTCCATTAACAAGAAAAATAAATAACAGAGTTATAAGAAGTTATGATTTGTAAATCCTACTTTATTATGCACATGCCCCATTTTCGTCTTAATAGACTAAATTCGGCTTTGGGTAGGGGTTTAGTAAAAAGATCGACTAGGTTTGACTTGGATTCCACATATTTGAGTTGTATGGTTCCGTTAGCTATATGTTCTCGAATAAAGTGGTATTTGACCTCTATATGTTTAGTCCTAGAGTGACATATGAGATTTTTGGTTAAGTTGATTGAGCTAATATTATCTATGTGAGTTTTAATATTGTTGAAGTTTAAGTTAAAGTCTTGAAGAATGTGCTTCATCCAAAGAAGCTGAGCCACACACTCACCCATCACGACATATTCGGCTTCGGTGGTAGACAAGGCAATACAGTGTTGCTTCCTACTGCACCAACTCACTAGACTCGAGCTGAGAAGTTGACAACAATCACTCGTGCTCTTTCTATCGAGTTTACTAACGGCATAGTCCGAGTCAGAGTAGCCAATTAGTTCGAACTCGGTAGATCTAGGGTACCAAATACCTACGCTTAGTGTGCCCTTTAGATATCTAAGAATACACTTGACTAGGGTTAGGTGAGACTCCTTGGCACATGTTTGAAACCTTGCACACATACTTACTGTGAATAAAATGTCGGGTCAACTCGCAATTAAGTATAAAAGACTCCCTATCGCACTCCTATAGTATTTTAGGTCGATGGGCTTTCCTTCTAAGTCCTCTCCTATATTGACATTAGTTGTCATGGGTGTATTGATGGTTTTAGTGTCTTGTATTCCAAAATGGTTAATTAATTCCCTAGTATATTTTTGTTTATGTAAATATATTCCATCCTTAGTTTGTTTAATTTGTAGTCCTAGAAAGAAACTCAATTCACCTACTAAATTCATTTCAAATTCACTTTCCATAAGTGAAATGAACTCGTTTAGTAGGATCGAATTGGTTGTTCCGAAAATGATATCTTCTACGTAGATTTGGGCTATAAAGATTTCCTTACCTATGGTTTTTACAAAAAGGGTCGGATCGACTAGGCCTTGGTTAAACCCTTTTGACTTAAGATAAATTGAAAGTCTCTCGTACCAAGCTTGAGGAGCTTGTTTGAGTTCATAAAGAGCTTTCTTTAGTTTAAGGACATGGTCAGGTTTATCTAGACTTTCGAATCCGGGGGATTGGTTAACATAAACCTCTTCCTTAATATATCCATTCAAGAATGTTGACTTGACATCCATTTGAAACAATTTAAATCCTCGATGCGTAGCATATGCTAACAACATTCGGATGGATTCTAGTCTAGCTACTGGGGCATAGGTCTCATCGTAATCTAATCATTCGACTTGACTAAACCCTTTAGTGACTAATCTCTCTTTATTTCTAGCTACTTCACCTTTATTATCAAGCTTGTTTCGAAAGACCCACTTTGTTCCAATGATTGTTTTATCTTTAGGTGGTGGTACTAATTCCCAAACTTCGTTCCTAGTGAATTGAGCTAGCTCTTCTTGCATTGCAATAATCGAATCGGGATCAAGAAGGGCTTGTTCAATAGTTTTGGGTTCGATTTTAGAAATCAAGGAGATTTGGCTAAGATTTCGATATGAAGCTCTAGTTTAAACTCCTAGGCTAGGATCACCTATCACTTGGTCGATAGGATGATTCATTTGAATCCTAATTTGACTTGGGTTAGGGTCACCTATCACTCTGTCGATAGGATGACTCGCTGGACTTGGGTTAGGATTAATACTAGACTCGATCTCAAGGTCGGAGTCAAGTCTGGTATGAATCGGTTCGCTATTTGGTGTTGCTATGGGTTTTGTAGGTTCGTGTCCTTCATCGAACACTACATTAATGGTCTCTTCAACTCTAAGGGTGTCATGGTTATACACCCTATAGGCTCTACTTGTAGTCGAGTATCCTAAGAATATTCCGATAGAGGTTTTGGAGGTGAACTTTCCTAGGTAGTTCTTAGTGTTCAGGATATGTACCTTACATCCAAATACCCTAAAGTACTTGATGTTAGGTACTTTCTCGTGATAGATTTCGTACGAGGTCTTAAGGTGTCTCTTTACCATAAGGATCCTATTTTGGACATAGCAAGCCGTACTAACGGCTTCTGCCCAAAACCTATTAGGTAGGTTATATTCGTTTAATATTGTTCTAGCGACTTCTTGTAGGGTTCTATTTTTACGTTTGACTAGGCTATTTTGTTATGGGGTTCTAGGACATGAGAATTCATGGTGGTATCCATTTAGGTTACAGAAATCTATAAACCTGTGATTTTCGAATTCACCACCATGATCGCTCCTAAGTCTTTTAATTTTAAGGTTCTTTTGATTTCCGATTAGTTTAAACAAACTGATTAGTTGATCTAGGGTATCACTTTTGTATTTGATGAACCTAACCTAGGTAAATCTAGAATAGTCGTCAATTATGACTAAGCAAAATTGACTTTCATTAAGTGATTTGGCTCCATGTGAATCAAATAGATCCAAATGAATGAGCTCAAGCACACTTTTGGTTCGTTCTTGATTAGTTAGTTGATGTTGTGTTCTAGATTGTTTACCTTGTTGACAAGCATTACAAATTATATTGTCTAAGTTGTTAAGGTTGGGCAAACCTCTGACTAAGCCACTCTGACTCATCTTGTGGATGAGTCTTGGGTGCGAGTGACCAAGTCGTTGGTGCCACAACCAAGATTCCTCTTGCTGTGTCATATGACACTTGGTTGAGGAGTTAGGTAGATTAATAGTATAGATGTTGCTATTCCTAGTTCATTTAAAGATTGTTTTAGAAGTTTCATTTGTTTTAATTATGTATTCATTTTCTAGAAATATGACCTTATAGTTATTATCACACAACTGACTTACGCTAAGTAAATTATATTCAAAATTTTTAACTAGTAAAACGTTTTGAATGACAAAGTTTGAGTTGAGCTCAATATCACCTGATCCGATGATTTTGAGCTTGCCGTTGTTTCCAAAAGCTACCGATCCTTGTCATTTGAATCGAAGCTTTGAAAACTTAAGTTGATCCCTGGTCATGTGTTGGGAGCAACCACTGTCCAACATCCATTGATCCTACACACAAGGTAGTTGGATCGGATATTGAAATTTTAAGATTTGGTTGTAAATTATTAGACCTAGATCATCTCACCCATTTCTACATGATCAAACATGTTATCCTTATGTGTTCTTGTGAGATGCCTCCAATTTTACTTGATTTAAATTTAATGATTTGTAGCTAGTCAACCTTGCGTTAGATTCAGATTTGACCCTAAGCTCATCAAGTCACCTTTTCAAGATCTTGGCTTCCAGGTCGTGGCGAGGCATAGGGGCCTTCTTTGATCGGAAAAATGACCACTTCCTTAGACAAAGCCAATTTTGAGAAAATAGTAACTTGACTCACCTAAGACCACTTCCTGGTCTAACTAGTCTAGGATACGGTAAGGTAACTTCAGCTAGTTCTATTCGGTCAAGTTAACCAAACTAGATACACCTTATCTAGCTCGAGTACCTGGTACTATGTTATCAAGTATTGACGAGTTATATTCCCTATCTAACCATTCTAAAAAGATAAAGAAAAAAAAACCTAATCATGCAATTTCTAAGTAATAGCACAAACAAATTTTGTACTGGCTCCTCCTGGACCATTGAATCAGTTTGGTCTTTCCACATAGTGGATTTGGTCCTTGGGAACCCAGTATTGGTTAGATCCTAATTGAGAAATTAAAGTGGTCTTAGGGACTCATGCTTGGACAAGTTTTTTATGTCAACTTACAATTGACATATACGACTTGTTAGTCGTATTTGAGCTAAACCCAAGCCCGACCTTGTTGTACACGACCCTTTGTGATCCAAGTAGGAGGTCAAGTCCCTTGGATCCCAAAGTGAACCTTTCCAACGTGTTCCTAAAATCTTCGACTTGACTTTTCAAAAGTGAGCAACTTCGAGCTTTTCAACTCGAGTTGAGTCCTCCTCTTGAACTTGACTAGTCGAAGAGGTTAAGGAGACCTCGTGTTTAAGGAGTTTAACCTCCTCAACCAAGGTCTCAACCTTGAACTCGGACTTAGCTAACTTCCTAGTTAGAAACTTAATTGCATTATATAAAGTACTAATGAGGGACCGACTCACCTTGAGCGTATCTCTTGAATCGGATGCGGATCCGTGGCTTGTCTTGAATAGTGATTCATAGTCCGACTCGTCATCGGGTTCATATTCTTACTCAGGTTCGGACTCTGGCTCCAATTCGGTTGGTTTAGCCATGAAGATGAGGTCATCGTCTTCTTCCTCCGATGCCTCTTCCCACATAGCGTTGAGCGCCTTCTTGAACTTCGACGCTTTGTTCTTGAGCTTCGGACATTCTGACTTGATATGTTTGAACATGTTGCATTCATAACACCTAATGTTAGAACTAGCTTTAGATTTACCTTCCTTGGGTTGAGTGATGGGTCGTTTTCGCCTCTTAATCATCCTCCGAACTAGATTGACTAGTTCAGTCTCCATCTTCAGATTGACCTCCGACTCGTACTCGTCTTCTTCTTCCTTCGGTGGTGGCTTACTTGCAGGCTTCTTCTATGGACCTGCAAAAAGAGTTATACCTTTCTCGGGTACCGAATTAGACTATTAGTGGAGTTTGAATTCTAAAAATAATTCATCTAATCTAATTTTTGATAACTCCTTAGAAACCTTATAGGCATCGACCATGGATGCCCACAAGGTAGTCTTAGGAAATGAATTCAAAACATACCTTATGAGGTCGCGGTTTTCGACCTTTTGTCTGATGGCGTGCAAATTGTTGACGATATCTTATACACGGGCGTGTAGTTGAGTCGCCGTCTCATGTCCTGCATTTTTAAACTATATAATTTATTGAAAAGAAGGTCCTGTTTGCATACCTTAGCTTCGTCGGTTCCTTCATGTAGTTCCACTAACTTGGTACACAAGTCCTTCGCACTAATAAAGGGGCTGACGCGATTGAGCTCCTCCTTGGACAAACCGCATTGGAAGATTTGAGTCGCCTTGGCGTCGGCTTCGACTTGTCTTTTTGTAGCATTGATCCATTGGTCATAATCCAAGGATTCACCCACTTCATTAATCGGAAGTGTGAATCCTGTTTGGATTATGATCCACATCTCGATTTGGGTCTTAAGGAAGCACTCCATCCGACCCTTCCAATAACGAAAGTCATCTCCATTGTAAAACGAAGGTCGGACGGTGCTCAAACCCTCGAGATGGGCCATTGATGTAAAAAAAAACAAGTGAAGAGAAGGAATCTAACAATGACAAAAACAACGAAATGTACTAAGACTTGCGTATTGGATTAGTAGTGCGGGAGAAAATTTAAACGAAAAAAAAACTTGTAAAATTCAAAATAAATCTAGAAAAAAAGGCTAGATTGGTGGTTTCACCAAATCTTAGTGCCCCGACTATGATACCAATTGTTGGATCGATTAGAGTCGTTAGAGGGGGGGGGAGTGAATAGCGATAAAGAAACTTTTCGAATCGTTCGTTTAAAAACAAAGTACAGAAAGTAAAGCACAGCGAAATGTAAGTACATAAATTTTTTTTTACTTGGTTCACAGCCTTTCGGCTGCTAATCCAAGGCTCTAGTGGTCCGAGACCACGCGCGGAGGGAAAAAGCACTAAATAGTCTCCTCCTCGTCGGAGGTAGGAGACAAGCGATTACAAAAAAGAGATCAAGGTAGCGGGACACTCCCTCTCTCCTTGTTATGATAAAAACTCGAAAAGAAACACAATTTTAAACTGAACAATAAACTAAAAGATTACTGACGACTTGAAAGAATTGAAGATTGGAGCTCGAGTCGTCGTTTCTGTAGCGCTTCGTCGTCGGAAGATCGTCGGAATGTCGCAGTGTATCGGAAGCACTTGGAGGCTCTTTGAACGATGGAAAAGGAGTGGAGGACCCCTACTTTTATAGCCCTGTGAAACCCTAATCGTTGAGATGAGGTTTCATGAGGTGATGTCACCTATCCCTTGAGAAATGGTGATAAGTTTTGACTCTCCTCGAGGCTGATCTTTGACCAGCAGTCGACTAATCAACCCTATCAGTTGACTGATAGCAGGGTTTCCAGCTGCAATGAAGAGTTAGCTAAAAAATGCAGTTAGTATATGTAAGTCCGATGGTCGTTTACCATCCGATCTCGACTTAGACCTTCCATGGGAAGTCTTGGTCGGATCGACGCCTAAAGATGTCCCCGTACGGAGGACACGACCTTACTTACACTCACTCACATGAGCTTACCTCATCCTTTAGCTTTGAAGCTTCACTTCCGGTCTTCACCTGAGTTCTTTAGCTCCTTCCGAAGTCCTCCCGGTGTCGCCCGACCACCATAATTCCCTCCGAGTGTCGCTGACCTTCAGCTCTAGCTTTAGCACTTTCTGCACACTTGATTTAGCTCGTGAGATAACAAAATGAGTTTAACTTTGTATCGTTTGCTATAATCAAAACACAGGTTCGACTTAGGTGCCTATTGCACCAACAATTTCTTAACTATTAAAAGACCTTTTCTCAATGGTTATTGGTTTACAATCAAAACTCGTTAATCTGCTCCATTAATTTAAGTTAAAATAAACCAAACTACGTTGGTCTATTTTAAGTTAAAATAAACCAAACCATTTTTGGTTTATTCATTTAAAACAAACCAAACTCCTTTAGTTTATTTTCCACTATTGGATTATAGCCAAACCAATTTGATTCATCCATCATGTCTTCAAAAGGCTCGACCCTCCATGCTTTCGATGCGACTGAAACAATTTCATGCTCGCTCCTTGTTTGGTCCAACCAAACCATGTCTCTCACGATCTGAGAATTTCATTCTCAAGCTCGTTTTAAATCTTTCGGATAACACTCGTAGTGCATGTGACCAAATAGATTTTCGGTTTATGTTGACCGTTTATAATTAATTATTAATTATAAAACGATCATGAGTGGCACATAGTTGTACATCATGATCCCCAATTAATCGAAAAATCAACGGTTGACCCCAGAACAACTTCTGAAATCTTTCAGCAGCTACAGTGAAACGTGCCTCGTTCCCTTTACTCATCTTATACCCACTTGATTCAAGACATGGTCTATTGTGTCAGTCCCCACTAGACTGACTATGTTACACTTAGCCCAAGTATTACTTCCTCGTCCTGCAGATTCTAGTTACTGCACACATATCCAAAAGTACCATACTCTAAATATGTAATGTTTTGGTCAAAGACTTTAGTAACAATCCGACGAAAGGCCATAGGATATACATCTTCTCGCAAGGAGTGATGAATTCTTTGTAGGTTATTCAAATACTTTCGGTCACTTCGACTTATATCCAGTCATTCCGGGTCCACATCTCCTCGGAGATGCTTCCTTAAGATGTTAAAGCAAAGTCTACATGACCAAGATGACTCAAATACCGTAAATCGAAGGAACATCGCATTTAAACTACAATAAGGATTTTATTGACATATCTGTATATACAGAGAATCATATGAAGTTTTACAGCTAGTCACTCAAATGAACTAGTTACCATAATTAACATCCACGATTAACTCCGGACATTTCAATGTCTCCAGTCAATGAGAAACAACTGCTTGGATAAATCAAAGAGCATAACTCATTCTAGTCTCAACAGAATTGATGGCGGCTGAATGTATCAATTCATAGACTATGGATAATTTCAATATATCATAATTACACATGTAGAGATACTCACTAGTTATAATTCAATCACAAATTCCTCTCATGCTGTGAATCGTATTGCGGATATTCAGCAAATAGGTTTAAGATCCAATCAAATAAATAAAAATATATATACTTAAATAGTGAATCTTCATTTATCAAATAAATAGTATAACTATAATATTATTGTCTTGGGACATTAATAATTAACCCAATTCACTTTCTTTGTTTCCTCTGCGAGATAGAAATTATCCAAGTCGACGACAGGGGCATCCGTCCTTCGGAGGTCGTTGAATATGTGAGCCACTTCTTCGTCACTGCGCAGGCGGCTGACGATGATCTTATGTTTCCGGAGCACCGCCACGCCCTTGTCAGTTTTTATCAACTGGTTCATGAACCAAACATAAGCGGATACGTAGTAGCCGACCCCATGGCATTGCTGCTCGAGAGCGATGAGGTTTCGGAGGAGGGAGATGTTCTCATCGTTGACGACGAGTTGAGGAATCTCCATGGAGCTCTTGTTCCCGTCGAAAGTGATGTCCAAGAAGCTACTGCAGTTGGTCTTATTTGCAAAATGTATTCTCACCGTTCGGAGTATCTCTGCAGCGGGGAAGAAAGTTGAGTTGACGTCTTGCAAATGGCTCCCCTTTCTCCGCAGCCCGCTTACCAGCCATCCATGGAAAAGATGGAGCAAATGGGCAATTGTTCTATCTGATGAAAGGGAGACGACGACTTCTGAGTTCGGAGAGAGGTTCCGGTGAATATCTCGAATGAAATACTCAAGGAAGAATTCGGCTGGGGGTCGATTGTGTAACCTCGTATGCTCATTGAGGACCTGACAAAGGAGATAAAGAGGGACCTGATTTTCGAAAATCAACATATCGTTGTCAATCAGTTTAGTTGCCCACGTCCATGGGTAGCTATAGCGCTCTTCCAGCTCTGTTTCATGTTTCTTCTTGCTCTCCCATCGCGACAAGAGAAACTCGGCCATGAAAGCGCAGTCGAGCACCATCATCTCTACGAATTCATTGACGGTCATGATGATCTCCTCCGAGTAATCACGGCGTGCATTCAACTGTTTATGCTTGAATACCTCGAAAATTCTCTGCACGACGCTCCTGTTCCCGTCTGTGATGTCCCTGAAGAAGTTGCTGGCATAGGGCAATTTGATCCTTTCATCCGATGCTCGAAGCCGTAGCTTTCCATGGTGGTAGGGGCCAAGGGAGACGATCTTTGGTTCAAAAGAATCGGCATTCAGTCTGCGAATGGTGTCAGGAACTCGAAAGATCATCGCCTGGATGCCTCCCTCCGGTTTACCTGAGACCGACCCCAGCTTCTCCGCGAAATTCATCCACGAGCGATCATCGTCGACGATGATGATGACATCGTCTCCAGAACAGAGGGGTGCTGCGACAGGTTCAATTTCTTCCATCTATTATATTTAAACAACCTTAGAAGGATCTAAAGCTGATTCCAGGGAAATTAAGCAAACTTAAATAATCGTACATAAGAACATACAAAAAAAAAAAAAAACTAATAAAATGTAGAAAAGAAGAACTAAAGGCAGTCAAACAAGGATGATCAATTAAATAACCAGTAATGTAGCTCCGACCTGGATGGTTTTGGCAACCTGCCTCCTGCCGTACGTGTAAGAGGATAATATTTTAAGCTGGGGGAGTCGATGAGGCTTGAGAAGTTTTCTTACATATTTATAGCTACACTGACTTGCTTTTTTCTTTTTCTTCAGAAAAACAGCATTAGATTCTTATCTTCACCCGTTCATAAGTGAAGGGTACCTTTAAGTACGTTTTATCCTTTACCCAAGCATAAGGTTGTAGCAAAATCAGCAGATCTAGTTCGTCTGGTTTGTGTAATTTATTCCTGGTAGTTGTGGGATCGTACCAGGCGATGCACTTTGCGTGGTGAATATATATATATATTTTGATCGGATACATGTCCGAATCGTCTGTGCCCGTCCGTGACATGCCGACGCACCACCATTGCTCCCGTCGCCACCGCGCCGTCCAACCACCGGACCTGACGCGATCGACGCGCACCTCGCCGACGGTCCGACAGGACTCGGGTGACACCGGATTTTGGCTGGAATCCGACGATTTTGCGACCGACAGTGGCCGCGAAACTGCCGACCATATATCGTCGGATTCCGATTGAATCGTGGCTGGAATCCGGCGCCGCCCGAGCCCCGCCGAACCGCTGACGAGGTGCACGTCGATCGCGTCAGGTTCGATGGCCGGAGGTGGCCGGACGGCGCAGCTGGCGGTGGGTCGGCGTGTTGTGGATGGACACGGACGATTCGAGTGCGTATCTGATCAAAATCGTATATATATATATATATATATATATATATATATATATATATATCATGGTCGAATCCGGCACAAGACGAAGCCGACACGGCGCTGACTGACGTCGATCGCGCGAGTCCGACGCCTCCTATATGGAAACGATGGGTCTATATATATATATATATATATATATATAAAAGTTGCACAAGTCAATTTCTACCTCTAGCAAAGTGCTTGTCCTCTGTATCGGGCGTCGGTAAAATTAAAGGTCCAACGCAGTTTATTCCATCTCTTCGCTTAGAAAGTTCATGGGGAAGGACAATAGAATGTGCTTATCTTAGTTGTATGATAAAGAGATGATTCTTGGTGTTGTAGGACAAAAACAAGCTTCAAACTGAAAATTTCTTGTTAGCGGAAGAAGATGCTGAATTTGCTTTAATGTCTAAATCAATGAGAAAGTTATCTAAACTTCCAGTCAAATGAAATTCATTCCACTGAACTCATAAGTCTAGACCCAGTCAAAATTTGCATCATAATATAGTTATTAGGAAGTTTATTCTTAATTATTTATAAAACACACATCACTCTCTCCCAAATTATATTGCCCAAATTTTATTTTAAAAAAAAAAATCTAAGATTTATCATTTAGATACATTTCTCTATTTTTGCTGCATTTGTTATGTTTAGACTTATAATCTTTAGATGCATCAAAATTCTAACTTTGTTTTTTCATCCTTCATATTGTGTCCATATATTCAGTATATATCTTCGTTGGACCTCTTTGAACTGTCAAAATAATTAACAACTAACCAACTTAATTATGCTTAATCATCAACTCTCTGAGTGCTTATGTATATATTATTCTAAGTGGCAACTCACTCAGTGTGCACATAAAAAATCACAAGTCAAATTAATTAAACCGTTTGTTAAATATATCAAATAATCTAGCAAAATTCAACCACATATATAGAAAGATTGTTGCATCAACGATCCAATTAATAACTTAAATATTATCAAGAGATGTGTAGGGATATAATGATATCTATATGACATGGTTATCAACCTTTTTCAGCTACCCAAGTGTTTAAACCAAAACACCATTAGATAGAGAATTCATACTTGATGGTGGAGATAAATACTTAATCCATGACTGTGTCTGGGTTTGGAGAGTGATCAAGGATTTTATCCCTGACAAATAGAGAATTTGTTCGTGGAGATGGAGATAAATAATAAATCTACGACTATGTTTGTTTCGGGAGAATGTAATAATCTGAAATGAAGAATTAACATATATACAACTGTTATATGACTTTGCATAAACTCAGGTTTTTGTATCATACATGAAATTAGGACTGGGTTTGAATGCTAAGTCGACTTCCCAAAAAGAGGTGGACAGAGAAAATGTTGTAGAGTCGAAGAGAGAATAATAAGTTCAATTCAGTGACTCTCGAATACTCGCAGAGTCAGAAAAAGAATAATAAAATTTATCCTGCGACTCTCAAATATCCATGGAGTCAAAGAGAGAATAGTAAGCTTGATTATGTGACTATCGAATATTCTTAGGGTCGGAGTGAGAATAATAAATTTGATCACGTGATTCTAGAATAACCGTGAAGTCGGAAAGAGAATAATAAACTTTATCCCTCGACTCTCGAATACCCACAGAGTTGGAGAGAGAATAGTAAGCTTGATCCCATGACTTTCAAATATCCATGAAGTCAGAGAGAGAATAGTAAGATTAATCCTTTGACTTTTGGATACATGCGGAGTCAGAGAAAAAATAATAAACTCAATCTCTCGACTCCTGAATACCTGCAAAGTCGAGGAGAGAATAATAAGATCAATCTAGTGACTCTCAAATACCTGCAGAGTTAGAGAGAGAGTACTAAGCTTGATCCCGTAACTCGAAAATAATTGTGGAGTTGGAGAGAGAATAATAAATTCAATTTCTCAACTCTCAAATATTCACGGAGTCAGGAAAAAGGAATAGTAAACTCAAGTCCACGACTCTTGAATATTCGTGAAGTCGGAGAGAGAATAAACTCAATCTCTCGACTCGAAAATAATCGTGGAGTTGGGAAGAGAATAATAAATTCAATTTCTCAACTCTCAAATACTCGCGGAGTCAGGAAAAAGGAATAGTAAACTCAAGTCCACGACTCTTGAATATTCGTGAAGTCGGAGAGAGAATAAACTCAATCTCTCGACTCTCGAATAACTGCGGAGTCAAAGAGAAAATAGTAATTAAGTTTGATCCTGCAACTTTTGAATATCTGTGGAGTCATAAAGAGAATAAACTCAATCCCTCGACTTTTGCACATCCACAGGTTGAGAAGAGAATAATAAGTTTGATCATGCGACTCTTGGACCTTTGTGGAGTCGAAGGGAGAATAAACTCAATTTCTTGACTCCCGAATATTCATGGAGTCGGGGAAAGAATAACAAGCTCAATCTAACGGCTCCATAATAACTGCAGAGTTAGAGAGAGAATAATAAATTCAATCTCTCTTTTAAATACCCACAGAGTCAAAGACAAAATAGTAAGCTCGATTTCGTGATTCTCAAATATCTACAGAGTCGAGGAGTGAATAATAAACTTCATCCCTCAACTCCTAAATACCTGCGGAGTCAGAGAGAGAATAGTAAATTCGATCTTCTGCGACTTTAGAATATTCACAAAGTCGAGGAGAGAATTATAAGCTCGATCCCATGACCCTAGCTTGAATATCCACTAGGTCGAATAGAAAATAATAAACTCAAACTTGCGACTCCCAAATACTTGTAGAGTCGGGTAGAGAAAATATGTCGATTTTGAGGTTGCAAGTTTCTATTTGACACTTGAATTGACCTTTGTAATGCATTTGATTGACTGTATGCAACTTCGTCCCATAGGAAATAATTGTAGATATCAGAAATATTGGTTATATGCTCCAAAGATTCAACACATGAGTTCTCCTTCCGTGATTGTTATCACATTAGACAATAAGATTAAGTTCAAAAATAAACACTCAGTGTGATATCTAAAGTCTAATACACATTACAAAAAAAAGGGGCATTTGGATTGGAATTTTAGAAGTGGTCGGGAAAGAGAGATGGGCTTTTAGTGGGCTTTTAGAAATGGTCTTATTAACCGGTCCTAATCCCGCTTCAATTGGACAATTTTTTGAAGCAGATATTTTTTCGATTCTGTTGGGAAGATTTAGAAGTGGTTGATGAACGATTATATAAATTACTTTTATGACTGCTCCTAAAGGTTAATAACGAGATTAATTTAAAAAGGGGTGTGTGTATATTTCAAACTATTATCCCAAAACCCTAAGCAACCATCTTGGATTGGAGAGGTGATCGTATCTCGATTTTTTTTTACAAAAAACCCTAGGTAGCAAGCTTGGATTTGAGGAGTGTATTCAGATCATATTATTTTTCCAATTTCATCTCTCTGTTTCATCAGCCTTCTTTGTTCTAGCAGTCCATCCAATTAATTGTGCTCCAGTGTCATCCTTCTACTTCTGTGTCATAAGTCTTTGATTTTGTTTGTGGAGATAATTTCTTGGTTTAGTTTTCATTATGTGATATTTTTTTTAAGTGTTAATGGTGATAAAATTATAATCGATTAGAGTTTGTATTGGGATGATAGATTTATAAATTTTTCTAATGAATCCTTTGATTTGTCTTTTTGTACAAGTTATTTGTATTGTTTTTCAAATTTATTATTGTAGTTTGTCTATTATGCTAAGCTTCATTTTCATATTTTTTCCCTCTAAATTGAATAATATCAAAGATTTCTCATAAGGTCATTAGAATATATGATTTTTTTTATCTTGTGAAATCATTTTGTTTATATATTTGAAAATTTATATTTAGGAATTATATTTTATATTTGTTAAATTCCTTTAAATTGGTATGTGTTTATCTACAAAGTTTATTTAATTTTGATAAATCATAATTCAATGTGTAAATGTTTAAAAATTATTGAACATGATCAAATCATGCAGAAGGAATGGATTACTAGCCCACATGGCAGTCTTAAGTATCGGGTGGAAATTTTATATTTTTTACGTTATGCATTTGGTGATGCAACTCAAGAAGTCACAAGACCATGTTCTTGTTGCAAATGCATAAACTCATTGAGTCATGATCGAGAGACAATACATGAGCATTTGATGATAAATGATATCTTACAAGATTATCGAATCTGGAATTTTCATGGAGAAAATCTAATTGTACAAGATCACGATAACAACGAACTTCAAGATTTAGTGCAACAAGTTCCTGAAGTAACTAGCCATGAACCCATGATACAAGAAATGTTGTATGATGCATTTGGAATGCATGAAGGATCTGCAAGTAATGAAAACTGCATTGGAGCATCGATTAGTCATATACCGATGGAGTCTAATGTGAAAGATTTTTATCGACTAATGTAGGATCCTTGAGGATTGTCTAGAGGGGGGGGGGGGGATGAATAACACTTCTTTGTTTTCTACAAGAATTGTCAGCGGAAGCAATAGAAAAACAAACTTAAATGCGAAAACAAAAAAGAACAAGGTAACATAAGTATGTAACGCAGTTCGGAGATGACACTCCTACTCCACAATAATCTATAAGATGGATCAACCCTAGCAAGTCTTCACTAAAGTCTCCTTTTGATGATGACACCAAGGTGGAGAAGCCTTCTTACAATCAACTCTTCTTCTTACAAGATGATGGAATTAAAATAGAGAAGAAGAGCTTAAGGACACTTAGAAAGTTTGGAGAAGACTTGGTGAACTTGAGAGCAAAGTTTGGAATGAAAGCACTAATTGTCTCAAGCTCCCCAAGGTCTCCTTTTATAAAGAAGAGGATGATTTTTTCGTTGAGCCTGTCAGAAGTCGATTGTTGCATACTAGCAGTCGACTGTTGCTGTTGCTGACCTAATCCAATGGCTTCTGACAAAGCCTGATCTGCAGTCGCTACAACTCAATGGAACTTTGATCAGTCGACTGATCATACCATTAGTTAAATGATCGAGCTATCCGTCGAGGCATTGGTCAAGCCTGCCTCGCTTCTGACTTGTTGCCATCGGTGCTACTATTTCTCAAATCACCCGACCTTCCTTCAGACTTCCCAAGCAACAACATTTTTCCCGAGTTCACATTGGCCAGTCGATTGTCCATATACAACAGTCGATTACCGAGTACCTAAGCTGTTTGCTGAGCCACACAGTGTCGAGCAATCATCCTGAATGTCAAGCCACATAGTGCCGAGCAATCAGCTTGAATGTCGAGCCACACAGTGCCGAGCACTCAGGCTGAATGTCGAGCCTAGGGGTGTAAACGAACCGAATCGAATCGAATTTTTAAAAAAATTTAGTATTCGAGTTTGATTCGAAGTTCGAATTGAGATATTCGAATTCGATTCGAAATTCGAAAATTTAATAATTTTGGGCTCGAATTTGATTCGAATCAAAATTCGAGTTCGGATTCGATTCGAAATTTTCGAATATTAATTCGAACGGTTCAATTACTATTCGAAATTGAGGCTCGGTTTAATATTCGAATGAGGCTCGGTTTGATATTCGAAAATTAATACTCGATTTAATATTTGAATTTTTTTTTTAAAAAAAAAAGTTCGCGAACAGTTCGAACAGTATTATTTCGGCTCGAGTTCGATTCGAAAAATATTTGTACATATTCGAGTTCGGCTAGAATTCGATAATTTCGAATTCGAATCGAATATTATTCGAACCGGCTCGAAAAGCTCGCAAACCGGCTCGATTCGTTTACACCCCTAGTCGAGCCACACTGTGCGGAGCACTTAGTTTGAATACTGAACCACACTGTCCCAAGCAATCAGCCTGAATGCCGAGCACTCAGCCTAAATGCCGAGCCACACAGTGCCGAACACTCAGTTTGAATACCAAGCCATACTGTACAAAGCAATTAGTCTAAATGCCAAGTCACACAGTGTGAGTCAACCACACTAGGCCGAGCCACACAGTGCCGAACACTCAGTTTGCATGTCGAGCCACACAGTGTGAGTCAGCCATACTGGACCAGTCAACTAGGAAAAACCTCCAATTAATAGGAATACTTCAAGTATGATTTATTCATACTTGAAACCAAACACCCTAAACCTAGACTCAACCTTCTAGCTCTTCCTTCAGCCTTGCGCCTTCAGGATCCCTCCGAGTCCGCGACTTTCATCCTTGCACTTGCCTTCAAAAACTTTCTCGTCATGTTTCGGGTTTCTCTTTTGCCAAAGTTTGCTTAGACTTTACGCCACTAAGACTACATGTTTGGTCTTACGCTGTCAAGACCTTGCCTTTGGACTTCCTTTGCCAGGGTTCGCTTGGACTTTACGTCACTAAAACTACATGTTTGGACTTACGCTGCCAAGACCTTCCCCTGGACTTTCCTTACCAAGACTCATACTTGGACTTTTCTTTACCAAGTCTTTATACTTGGATTTTCTAGCTCTTAACACATTCACACATTCACGGTTAGATCACAAATATTGCCTAACTATAAATGATTATCCAAACATCAAAATACATAAATGCTTGGGACATTGTTGCACTAACAATCTCTCTATTTTTGATGTTTGACAATTATTTAAGTTATGTCTTGAAATATAAAAGCATCATATATTAAATATGCAATAAATATGCAATTCTAACTTAAATTCCCTTTTCTCTCCCTTTGATACACATCAAAAAGAGAAAAGGATATAGACAATAAGTTCATAAATGAGTAAGATTGGTTATGTCTTGAACTAAGGTATAAAATAGACATAAAGCTCCCCCCTTAATCCAAGACATAAGTTATCATGTGTAAATGATATGTTGAGCAAAGCAGAAAATCATAAATGAGAATAAATGCTAACTTTGCACCAACAATGAAACATATGCATTTAGGTTGTGAAAATAGATAAGTTTCATGAAATGCTCCTCCTTAACCCTTGCATCAATTTAGTCCTATTCCCTATAAAATATAACATATTACCACTGCACTAATTCATATTGTGGAGTTAGGACACTTAGGATTGAAGTCTAAGCAGGGAAACAGGGCTGATTTATGAAGAAATTAGTATAGCAATTGACCGGATACTTAATCAATCGACTGATGTTTCTAAAACGGCAAGTTTAGGTTTTCAGCTTAACTTCAGAAATGTATTAAAAATTAAAAAAATGTCAATAATTCATGAAATTTTGTGGACACAGTTGCCAAGTCATTTTATATTAAGAAAAATAATTTAAAAAATATATCTTTTCAGATTTTAAAATTGACACAAATTTGAAAGCTAGCAAAACCTTTAAGATTTTTCAAAACTTTGTACCACTTTGCTTATCAAGTGAAAACTATTTTTCAAAATATGATAAACATAGTTTAAAAGATATTTTGTTTGATATTTCCAATCATGTTCTTAGAGCTATGTGCACATTAATTGTATACAAGCCTTCCCAATGATTGGTCTAATTAAGGATCAATGTCTCTAGATGACATTTTGGTTCATAGTAATCCATCATAACAAGCATGATGAACCAAATGCATTTCTCTAACATCTCACATGATGTCTAAGTGGCTTAATACAAAATTCATGGATTCTTAGGTGTTTTATGAGATGCTATAAGGTATAGTCCTAGGTTTTCTATAGGATCATAAAAATCTACTCTACTATTTCACAAAGCACTTTCCAAGTTCTCTCCTAAGTGATGAAAAATCTATTTCGAGGAGAGCCTTGGTGAAAATGTCAGCAAGGTTGGATTTAGATTCAATGAAATTAAGTTCAATGTCCCCCTTTGTCGCATGATCTCTAATGAAATGATGTTTCACTTCAATGTACTTGGTCCTAGAGTGATATACCAGATTTTTGGTTAAATTTATGGTACTCACATTATCACAAAAAACTTTAATGTTGGAGTAATGTAGCTCATAGTCTTCTAAGGTATATCTCATCCAAAGTAGTTGAGCTACACAACTACCCATGGCTACATACTCGACCTCGGTGGTGGATAAAACAACATAAGGTTGCTGTCTACTACTCCAACTAACTAGGGAGGATCCAAGAAATTGGCACTCACCACTAGTGCTCTTCCGATCCAATTTGTAACCCGCATAATCGAAATTAGTGTATCCAACCAAGTCAAAAGACCTAGTCCTAGGGTACCAAAGTCCTACACTTAGTGTGCCTTTAATATATCTTAAGATTCTTTTAATGGCCACTAAATGAACTCTTTGGCACAAAATTGATATCTTGCACACATACCTACCGCAAATAAAATATCGAGCCTATTAGCGATTAGGTATAGTAGACTATCAATCATACTTTTATAAAGTTTTGAATCAACTAATTTGCCTTCTTGATCATTGTCTATTTTTGTGTTGGTTGCCATAGGAGTGGATACTACCTTAACATTTTTCAAACCAAATTTCTTGATCATTTCTTTGGCATATTTGGTTTGGTATATGTGGATTTCCTTATTAGTTTGTTTAACTTGTAGTCCTAAGAAGAAATTTAATTTCTCAACTAGACTCATTTCAAACTCATTTTCCATATTTTTGATAAAGTCTAGAAGGAGTTCATCATTTGTTGACCCAAAAATGATGTCATCAATATACACTTAGGCAATAAAGATATCCTTTGACTTTGACTTAATGAAAAAAGTTTGATCTATTTAGCCCCTTCTAAAATCCTTAGAAATTAAGAAGGATGATAATCTTTCATACTAAGTTCGAGGAGCTTGTTTTAACCCACATAAGGCTTTTCTAAGCTTATAAATGTGATTTGGATAATCTACACTCTCAAAACCCGGGAGGTTGTTCTACATATACTTCTTCCTTAATAAATCTGTTTAAGAATATCGATTTCACATCCATTTGATAAAGCTTAAATCCCATGTGAGAAGCATACCCTAATAGGATCCTTATTGTCTCTAACCTAGCAACCGATGCATAGGTCTCATCATAGTCAAGTCCTTCAACTTGATTGAATCCTCTTGCCACAATCTAGCCTTGTTTCTAGCTATGTTCTCTTGATCATCTAACTTATTCCTAAAGGCTCATCTTGTGGTAACAATAGTGTTATCATTGGGTCTAGGGACTAGCTCTCATACTTGACTTCTCTCAAATTGAGCCAATTCTTCTTGCATTGCTAAAATCTAATCTGGATCAAGTAATGCATCATTGATTGATTTAAGTTCAATTTGTGAAATAAGAGCTACTTGACTAGTAGGAGCTCTATGGAAAGACCTAGTTATTACTCCTTGAGATAGTTCTACTACTTGATTTAGGGGATGATTTTGGTGAATCCTTAGGGTCCTAGGAGGTGAATCAAGTTAATTTAGATCATGGGTATCCTTTCTTTCATCATCGGAATCTCCTCTTCCTCCCCCTTGATTATTACTTCCTAATTCTCCCCTTTGACCATTACCCCCAAGGTCAAGTTTTGAAGTTTTTGGGTAATGTCTTGATTATTGTCATTGATGTCCTTATCAATGGAGGATTTTCTAGGATAAGTACTAGAGGTCTCATCAAATTCAATATTAGAAGATTCCTCAACCTTTTGAATCCTCTTATTGTAGACCCTATAACCTCTACTAGTGGATGAGTATTCAACTAGGATTCCCTTATTCGCCTTAGACTCAAATTTTCCTAGATTGTCATTGGTATTCAAAATGTAAACTTTACATCCAAAAACCTTAAAATAATAAATTTTAGGAATTTTGTCATTCCATAATTCAAATGATGTTTTGCCTAAAAACCTATGGATTAGGACTAGATTTTGGATATAACAAGCGGTATTAATTGCTTCCGCCCACAAGTAGCTAGGTAAGGAATATGCATTAAGCATTATCCTAACCGCTTCTTGTAGGGCACGATTTCTCCTTTCCACCACCTCATTTTGTTAGGGTGTTCTAGGACAAGAGAACTCATGCTTGTACCCTTGTTCTAAGTAAAATTTTGAAAAATTAGAATTCTCAAATTCTCTACCATGATCACTACGGATCTGGTTGATTTTGAGATTTCTTTCATTTTCAAACCTTTTGCTAAATCCTATGATTATTTCTACGGTATCATCCTTATGTTTCATAAAGTAAACCCATGTATACCTAGAAAAATCATCAATTATGACTAAAAAATATTTACTACCATTTAAAGAAGGAATACTATGACAATCAAATAAACCTAAATGCAATAGCTCTAAGGGTAATGAAGTACTAGTTAAAGTTTTACCCTTGTGTGATGGCTTGGATTGTTTTCCTTCTTGACATGCATCACACATCTTATCCTTAATGTACTTGATCTTTGGTAGCCCCTTTACTAACTCTAATTTAGCTACCTTGGCTATGTTCTTCATATTGATGTGCCCTAGCCTTCTATGCCATAACCACCCTTCCTCTTCTTTTGCCATAAGACACTTAGTAGAAATGTTAGAAGCATAGGATAAATCAACATAATAAATATTATATTTTCTATATTCAACTAACATGCAATCATTCAAGCTTTTGTGTCTAATTAAGCATTTTGAGGATTCAAATTCTACTTTGTAGCCCGCATGACAAAGTTGACTAACACTAATTAGATTAAACTTCATGCTTTTAACTAGTAAGACTTTATGAATAATTATTTTAGGGGATACCTCAATTGTGCCTTTACCTAAAATTTTGAGTTTTCCATTATTCCCAAAAGCCACGGTTCCCTTGTTAATGTAGTTGATTATGGAAAACTTGCTCACATCTCCAGTCATGTGTCTTAACAACCGCTATCTACAATCCACATACTTGGTCCACCTACCTAAACAACATGAAAAATAAATTCCTTAGGTACCCAAATGTTTGGACCGGTAACATCATTTAAAAACTTCTTTGGGACCCAAACCTTCTTAACCTTACCCCTAATTGTTGTCTTTCTACTAATTAAAGAGATATATGCTACTTCCTTATCCTTAGGTCTATATCCTATGTCGGCCTTATTATAAATGACCCTTTGATCCCTAAGAATTATGTCAAGGTATTTTGACCCACTAGTGATTTTTTTTAAGCATGCTCTTAATTCATACACTTCATTCTTAAGATTTTCATTTTCCTTTCTAAACATGCAAGAATCATCACATAAAGATTGTTCACTCCTAATTGCCTTAATTTCTACCTTCAAGTCCTTAATTCTAGATTTTGATCTATCCAAAGCATTTTTAAGGTAAGCAATAGTTTTGTATAATAATTCTACTTTAGGGGAGTCCTTTATCTCATCATCACTAGATGACGATTCGTCGCTTGAGGATGCTTCATCTTGGCTTGAGCTCTCGGTGTCATCCCCTAATGCCATGAGTGTCACATGACATGTGATGTGACAAAGCTCATCATCGTCGGATGAGTCCTCCACACTTTGAGTGTCCTATGTGGTTTGGGTCATCATAGTCTTCTTCTTCTTCTTCTCTTTCTTGTCCTTCTTCTTCTTTTCTTTTTCTTTCTTCTTCTTCAATTTCGAGAAATTTGGCTCGATATGCCCCTTTTTATTGCATTCATAGCAAGTAACATTAGTGTTGGAAATCGAATTGCCACTAGATTTACCTCTTGAAGATTGAGACATTTTCCTCGCATCTCTATTCTTGAATCTTTTTGATTTCCTAAGTAGCCTCTTGACAAGATGAGCCATCTCACTAGCCGATAATTCTCCATCGCTACTTGACTCATATCTGACTCGGATGAGGATGATTCTTCTTTCTTCTCCTTCTTCTTCTTCTCCTTCTTTCCTACAAGAAGAACTAGACCTTTCTCCTTTGATGACATGTTAGCTTGCTCATAAAACTCAAATTCGCAAAATAATTCATCTACCTTAACCAAAGAAAGATCTTTTGAAACCCTATAAGCATCAACCATTGATACCCATAAGGTGGCTCTAGGGAAGGCATAAAGAATATACCTGATAAGGTCTTGGTTTTCCACATTTTCTCCAATCGAGTGAAGTCCATTGAGGAGTTCCTTGAACCTCCCATGTAGTTGACTTACCATTTCTCCTCCCTTCATGGCAAAGTTTTGCAGTTGATTGATGAGCAAGCCTCTCTTGGCGATTCTGGAGTCTTTTGTGCCTTCGTTTAGTTCTATAAGTTTATCCCACAACTCCTTGGCACTTCAAAAAGGACCAACCTTGTTTTGTTGTCCTTCAACAAGTCCACATTTTAGTGTTACGATTGCCTTTGCATTGGACTGCATCTTCCTTCTTTGTTCAGCTGTCCATCATCTAAATTCCAGAACTTTTCCCTGCTCATCAATCGGTGAAGTGAATCCCTCCGTCACCACGAACCACATGTCGATATCGGTCATCAAGTAATACTCCATGTGGCTCTTCCAGTAGATGAAATTGTTTCTGTCGAAGAGTGGTGGTCATGCGGTGCTATGTCCCTCTAGAAAGGCCATCTTGCTCCAGTTGATTGTTAGATCTTCCAATGCGATCCGAGCTCTGATACCACTTGTAGGATCCTTGAGGATTGGCTAGAGAGGGGGGGGGGTGAATAACACTTCTTTGTTTTCTACAAGAATTGTTAGCAGAAGCAATAGAAAAACAAACTTAAATGCGAAAACAAAGAAAACAAGTTAACACGAGTATGTAACATGGTTCGGAGATGACACTCCTACTCCACGACAATCCGTAAGGTGGATTAACCCTAACAAGTCTTCACTAAAGTCTCCTTTTGATGATGACACCAAGGTGGAGAAGACTTCTTATAATCAACTCTTCTTCTTACAAGATGATGAATTAAAATAGAGAAGAAGAGCTTAAGGACACTTAGAAAGTTTGGAGAAGACCTGGTGAGCTCGAGAGAAAAGTTTGGAATGAAAGCACTAACTGGCTCAAGCTCTTTAAGGCCTCCTATTATAGAGAAGAGGTTGATTTTCCCGTTGATCCTGTCAACAGTCGACTGCTGCATACTAACAGTTGACTGTTGCTATTGCTGATCTAATCCAACGACTTCTGATGAAGCCTAATCTGCGGTCGTTATAGGTCAATGGAACTCTGATCAGTTGATTGATCAAGCCATTAGTTGAGACGTTGGTCAAGCCTGCCTCACTTTTAACCTGTTGTTGTTTGGGCTACTATATCTCAAATCGCTCGACCTTCCTTTAGACTTCTCGAGCACCAATAACTTTCCCGAGTTCACATTGGCCAGTCGACTGCCCATATACAACAGTCGACTATCAAGCACCTAAGCTGTTTGTCGAGCCACATAGTGCCGAGTAATCAGCCTGAATGTCGAGCCACACAGTGCCGAGAACTCACCCTGAATGTCGAGCCACACAGTGCCGAGAACTCACCCTGAATGTCGAGCCACACTGTGTGGAGCACTTAGTCTGAATGCCGAGCCACACTATGCCGAGCAATTAGCTTGAATGCCGAGCACTCAGCCTGAATGTCGAGTCACATAATGTTGAGCACTTAGTCTGAATGTTGACCCATACTGTGCCAAGCAATCAGTATAAATGTCGAGCCACACAATGTGAGTCGGCCACATTGAGCCGAGCAATCAGCCTGAATGCCGAGCCACACAGTGTCGAGCACTCAATCTGAATGCTGAGCCACACAGTGTGAGTCGACCATACTAGACCAGTCGATTGGGAAAGACCTCCAGTCGACTGGAATACTTCAAGTATGATTAATTTATACTTGAAAACAAACACTCTAAACCTAAACTCAACCTTCTAGCTCTTCCTTTAGCCTTGCACCTCCAGGATCCCTTCGAGTCCATGACTCTATCCTTGCGCTTGTCTTCAAAAGCTTCCCTCAGTTTTGTCATGTTTCGAGTTTCTCCTTTGCCAAAGTCCACTTGGACTTTACACCGCCAAGACTACATGTTTGATCTTACGCTGCCAAGACCTTGCCTTTGGACTTCCTTGTTAGGACCTATGTGCCCGCTAGAGGGGGTGAATAGCGTTGTCGTCGTATGATGGAAATCGTTCGCGTGCTTGCTACACAATGTTAGTTCGCAGCGGAATATACAAAATATATAATGAAAATAAAAACACAAGCACAACCACATGACAAGATGATGTAACATGGTTCGAAACCTTAGGGTTCCTACACCACAGGTGAGCTCAACGAGCTCTAGTGATGCACATGTAATCACTAATCAATAACTCCTTCTCAGAACAATCCGGAGGTGGAGAAAATCTCTTACAATGGTTCTTACAACAATAAGAATAAAATACAAGTAAATACAAGTAAACTACACAAATATAAGTAAGAAAAATCTTTACAAATGTGAACTTTAATGCTTGATCTTTGGTAGCTTGTGAAGAGCCTTGAAGGTCTGGATTGCAGTAGCAAATCCCCTCCAAATCGCCTCAAAGAACTATGGCTAAATCCTTCTCCATGAGCTCCCTTTAAAGCTTCACTCGGGATGTTTTCGCGCCCGACAGTTGACTTCCATAAGGCCTCAATCGACTGCCAACACTGTTGTTGTGAGACAATGGCTTGATCAACGTTGGAAAAACTCTAACGGATCACTTGGCGATCCGCCAACAATGATTTGATTGCAAAGACGCGTAGCCGATCGCCCGATCGACTACAGAGCGTTAATGCTTGCGATGAGAAAATCAACGATCGACTACCACTTATGGCGGTTGGTCGCCATCGATCGGCGATTGCCAAGCCTTTTTCGGCCACGAGTTGCGATCGAGTAATAGCCGACTCACACAATCAAGCAGTCATAATCCCATCATGATCACGAGTGTCGACTCGGTTTCCAAGTGTCAAACATTTGACCATCCGACCGGTATAAAGCCCCGATCAACCGATAACCTCAAACATGAGGTTTAACCCCAAGTATGATGCCCTCATACTTGCTAGACCACTCCTAGCCTAGACCTAAGTCTTCTAGCCACCTCCATCAGCCTCGCGCCTATCGGATCCCTCTAAGTCATCCATGACTTGTTCATCCATATGCTAGCCTTCAGGTGCTTCCATCGGCTATTGTCATGCTAACGGTGTCTACACCGTTAAGACACATTGGACTTACGCTGTCAAGACTCACACTTGGACTTTACGCCACCAACCATTGGACTTATGCTGCCAAGACTCCATCCTTGAACTTTACGCCGCCAACCATTGGACTTATACTGCCAAGACTCCACCCTTGGACTTTACACCGCCAATATCAATCCTTGGACTTCTCAAATGCCAAGTATCCATGACTTGGACTTTCATCGCCAACCCAATGTTGGACTTTCCAAATGCCAAGACTCAAGCTTGGACTTTCCCTTGCCAACCCATGTTGGACTTTCCATGTCAAGTACACAAGACTTGGACTTTCCTTTGCCAAGACCCATGCTTGGACTTCTCATGCCAAGTACTCAAGACTTGGACTTTCCCATGACAATCACATTGTCATATGTTTTTGTCGAACATAAAAACATCGCTCGAGTCAAACTCGAGTCTGATCAATCGTGACCTGGGCCAATTGCACCAACAATCTTCCCCTTTTTGATGTTTGACAAAAACCACAAACACCTTTGAGTTAGGTCACCTAACTTAAAACTCTTTATCAATTTTCCCAAATTGGTAATTCCATAAATTCTCTTCCTTTTTGACATACATCAAAAAGGTTCTCCCCAAGGAGGTCAATATCTCATATCCCAATGAGATCTTACAATCTCCCCTTGGTCCAAAAAAAACCTAGGATGTCTTCACTCTTCCTAGTGATAAGTCTCATATCACTCAAGAGAAGCAATCCTACAAACTCTCCCAATTTCTAAATTGAGCATCTCACATTTCCATTTCTCTCCCTCATGAGGAAGAACACAGCAATCATCCCATGATGGATACCTCCCCCTAAAGTCTTGCTCCCTCTTGACCATTGCACCAACAATGCCCTTGGAGAGTCCCTAAACTTATAGGAACACTAAACCATCAAAAACAAGGTTAAAAATTCAACATTGAACTTTCCCACACCTTAAAATTGAGACATCACCCTAACAACTCTCCTAATCCATATCCAATGGATTTTCACCCTTTTCAATGCTTTCCAAAGCATATTCTAGGGTTAGGAGCAGTTAGGGAACCCTAACATAGCTGAAACATGGGTTAAACATCCTTGTTTACCTGAATAGCTCGCAAATGACTCGACAAGAATCACCGATCCATGCCATCACCGATCGCCAATAGGTGACAGTCGACTGATAACTACAAATGCAGAATTCAGTTATCAGAAAATGAATTTTCAAAATGCATAAGTAATTATATGTAATTTGAAAAATCACGAAACTTCATACGTATAATACTTATAACAAATACAATGGGTGAAAAATATTTGAAAAATATTCATAAAATAATGAGTTTGACACAAGATTCAAAATCATTGAAAAGTTCAATATTTTTGGCCCTACTTTGTAACAACTCTCTCAATGGTGATTGCTATCAAAAAATAGACTTTACCAAGGTTTTCTAAAATGATTTTAAAATGTTTTTGAAAACCTATATTGAATTATGATCAATGGGCTCAATGCACATGACTTGCACATTAGCTTTCCCCATGATCCACACATGATATAGATGGGTTTTAATTCATCTAGATGCAAAAACTATGCACCTCGGACTCAACTCATATCCTAGCATCTCACATGTACCTAGGGTGTATCAATACATATGCATGTCAATGTAATGTGAGATGTGGATTTTGTTCATCCTAATTTAGGGTTTCATGTATTTTTCTAAGATAATACTATTTGATTCCCTTATACATGAGACTTCAAATTATGTCATTGTCCTTAACTTAATTTTTATTAATGCATGAATGATCATGACATAAACAATAGCATAAATAAGCATGGCTAATGATCATGATGTCATGACATATGATTAAATCTAAATATACATGACATAAAAACAACCCTAAGCATGATCGTGACATATAAATAATAAAAATAAATATGATGTCATGACATGGTATATGACAAATCAATCATGACAAATAAAATATATAGAGGTATATAATACCTAAATTTTAATATTAATTGTCATTTGTTATGATCAATTCCATTTTGCCATATTATTACTAATCCCCTAAGTGTGCCAAAAATCCAAAATGACACACCATGATCTCTAAACCTAGTATGTGTCAATTTGATTGATTTTTCATAATTCTTAAATAATATTGGCACATCCTAAACTCTTTTAGGATTTAACACTCAAATCTATTTCCAAGATATCCATAACCTTGAAAATAGCCTAGAATGCCACCTTTACCATGGTTAGGTTAACTATCCATCCATTTAAAGTTGACACAACTAAATCCATTTAGCATGAATCGATCTCACTCTTAGGAACCCAATACCTATTGGAGCTCCTTGAGTTTACTAGGTATTCCTTAGGGATAACTTCCCTAGATACCCTCCTAATGACCCTCCTAGGCTTTGAAGCCTTGGTCATTTGGGTTTTGCCTAGGTCAACTCTAGAGGTAACTCCCCCTTTGACCTTCTTAGTTGCTTTCCTAGGTTTCCTTGAAACCCTATCCACTAGGCATTTACCTTGGTCAACCTTAAGGATGACTTCTCTATTGACCTTGGTTTTTCTAGACCTAACTTAAGTTCCATAATTGAATGGAACATTATGATAAGTCTCCTTAGGCTTAGGTTTGCGACCCAAATCTTTCTTTTCTTTTGATGGACCTTGTCTCCTAGGACCTAGATTTTGATCATTTGACCCTTGCATTTAATTTTGCATAATCCTAAGGGTCTTCTCCAACTTCTCAAGCCTTGATCTCAAGGCTTGATTTTCAACTTCTAATTTTTCCATTTTGGTGGGTCCATTGTTTCTTTGGTCATTTTTGCCCCTTCCTAGGCATATGTCTAGATTTCTTTTGATTACAACCTAGATGATCTTTTATTTTCCTAATACTTGCCTTAGGTAAAATTGTTCTAGGGACATTAGTCCCAAATTTCTCCTTATTCTTAACATGGAAAGACTTTACACATAAACAATAAAGTTTACTATTTCTAGCATGATCTTTATGAAACATAGAAAAATTACTTCTAGCATGCTTTTTCTTATTACTTAAAGAATGAGCATTAATTAAATTTACCTTAGGGTTTGCTTTAGAAGCTCCCCCTATATGTGATGCTCCTTCTTGCCCTTTCTTCTTCCCCCTAGGGCATTGACTTCTATAGTGTCTCCGTTGTTGACATTTGAAGTAAATGACATGCTCCTTGCTCTTCTTAGTGGGGATGTTGGTATCCTTAGTCTTTGGCACCATTGACTTTTCTTGACTTTCTTAGGGCACTTACTCTTATAGTGCCCATATTCCCTACGCTCAAAACACATTATATGATTTTTATTTTGAATTAATATGCTTGAGTTATCTAGGTCAATGGAGGCCGAATTTTGAGCTTCTTCAACTCTTCCGGATGTTGAAAGCTCTTCTTCTTGCTCCGGCATAGAGAGTGATTTCTCCTCCCCCTCAATCCTAGAGGTTGAGGTCTCTTCCAATTCTACCTCTTCCTTGGATGTTGATGGACTTTCAACCTCCAATTCTTCCACCTTGGATGTCGAACACTCCTCGACCTCTGAATCCTTACTGTCTTGTGAGAATGAGTTGTCTTCCTTCCTCTTCTTCTTGGACCGGTTGTGGGTTCTCATGGAATCTTGCCACTTGGCTCCATAGCTCCTTGGCATCCATGTAGTCTTCTAAACTAGACAAAATATTGTTAGGTATTAAATCAATCAAAAATTTCATTACCTTCTTATTTTTCTCAAACCCTTAGAGTTGTTCCTCGGTCCATCTCTTCATCTTGAGGAAACCTCCCTTTGGTCCTCTAGGATATTCAAATTCTTCCATCAAAGCGGACCACTCTTCGATATCCCTCATCATCATGAAGTCTTCAATGTTGGTGCAGGGGCACTAGATAATCGAACCTGTGTTTTGATTATGGCAAAGACACAAAGTTAAGTTTACATCGTTATCTCACGAGCTAAATCGAGTGTGCAGAAAAGTACTAAAGCTGGAGTTGAAGGCTAGCGACACCCGGAGGAAGCCGCGGTGGTCGGGCGACACTCGAGTGACTTCTGAGGAATCGAGTGGAAGGCCGAAAGCGAGAGCTACAAGGTAAGTATCGAGGAAAGCTCGTGTGAGTGAGAGATTGTAAGGTCGTGTCCTCTTTACGGGGACGACCGTAGGCGGCAATCTGACTAAAACTTCCTGTGGAAGGTCTAGGTCGAGATCGGACGGTCAAAAACCATCGCATTTATCATTTTCTGAGCTAACCTCTTCCGCAGGAAGTGGCCAGCCGGGCAATGATTCTTTGGACATTGGGCGATCGATGCTCATCACCGATCGATGGGAGGCATCACCGATCGTGATGGTGATGAATCAACCTTTGTGCTAGGTCAAAACGGATAAGGTTTGACGCGACCACTTCGCGATAAAAATTATACAACTTCGTGATCTGTTCCAAAAAAAGAAGAGACATATTCAGAGGCCAAAATCTATAAAAGGAGGGGAGGATTCCAACTCCATACAACATCAAGTTTATTCATCAAGTGCTCCTACAATGCCAACGCTCCAGCACCGTCATAACGCCGACGCGACAACAAGTTCAGATCTTCTTCATCGACAGTAGCATCTAGTAATATATTTTGATATTGTATTCGTTGTTTTTATTCGTAACGAGGTGAGGTAGGCTTGTTGCCTCATCCTCGTACATTCGATTTTGTGATCGTTGTCTCCTACCTCCAACGAGGAGGAGACGTTATAGTGCTTTGCCCTCCGTACGCGGTCTAGGACCGATAGGGCCTTGGAGTAGCAACCACTGGGTTGTGAACCAAGTAAAATAAACATGTCTCTTTATTTTTCGCTGTGTTTACTCGTTTAATTGTCTACTCGAACGAAACATCGAAAAGATTTACGCTCGCTATTCACCCCCCCTCTAGCGACGCTTCTCGATCCAACATTCAATCCTTACCTTCCATGAATTGAAGCATTCTTGTCCATAGAACGCATACGAGACCGGAGTGTTGATATCTCATCCTAATTGTTCTTCAAATTCTATCTTCCCTCTAGCGATCTTGCTCCCGGGTGTTAGTTCGTAGACGAGCTCCTTGCTCTGATACCAATTGTAAGGGAATTGATCGTCGCTAGAGGGGGGTGAATAGCTCGTATTCATCGTATGATATAAATCGTTTGCGTGCTTGCTACACAATGTTAGTACGCAGCAGAATATACAAAATAGATAATGAAAATAAAAACATAAGCACAACCACATGACAAGACGATTTAACGTAGTTCGGAACCTTAGGGTTCCTACTCCACGGGTGAGCTCAACGAGCTCTAGTGATGCACACGCAACCACTAATCAATAACTCCTTCTCGGAACAATCCAGAGGTGGAGAAAACCTCTTACAATGGTTCTTACAACAATAAGAATGAAATACAAGCAAATACAAGTAAACTACACAAATACAAGTAAGGAAAACCTTTACAAATATGAACATGAATGCTTGATCTTTAGTAGCTTGTGAAGAGCCTTGAAGGTTTGGATTGCAACAGCAAATCCCCTCCAAATCGCCTTAAAGAACCATGGCTAAATCCTTCTCCATGAGCTCCCTTTAAAGCTTCACTCGGGCTGTTTTTGCGCTTGGCAGTTGACTGTCATAAGGCCCCAGTCAACTGCCAACATTGTTGTTGTGAGACAACGACTCAATCCACGCTGAAAAATCTCCAACGAATCACTTGGCGCGATCCGCCAATAGTGATAATGATCACAACGCCAGCCGTGGCCGCCTATCGGCCACGAGCGCTCGTGCTCGCGATGGGAAAACTAGCAATCGACTGTCACTTATGGTACCAGTCGACTGGCACACCTCAAACATGAGGTTTTAACCCAAGTATGGTGCCCCCATACCTGCTAGACCACCCTTAGCCTAGACCTAAGCCTTCTAGCCACCTTCGTCAGCCTCACGCCTATCGGATCCCTCTAAGTCATCCATGACTTGTTCATCCATACGCTAGCCTTCATGTGCTTCCATCGGCTATTGTCATGCTAACGGTGTCTACACCGCCAAGGCACATTCAACTTACGCTGTCAAGACTCACACTTGGACTTTACGCCACCAACCATTGGACTTATGCTGCCAAGACTTCACCCTTGGACTTTATGCCGCCAACTATTGGACTTATGCTGCTAAGACTCCACCCTTGGACTTTACACCGCCAATATCAACCCTTGGACTTTCCAAATGTCAAGTACCCAAACTTGGACTTTCACCGCCAAGACTACACCCATGGACTTACGTGACCAAGACTACACTCTTGGACTTTCCATGCCAATATTTTCCACTGCATTCTCAAAGTTGACGTAAAAAAGAGCTATTCACTCTCTCTAGTTCACCTCAATCCTAACATGATGTACTATATCAGTCGACTGACACCTCAGATTCAATCCTTCCTGAGATTCTTGTTGATGCAATCGGCCCAGGTCACGATTGACCAGACTCGAGTAGTATTTTAATGTTTGACATTGATGTCTGACAATGTTTTGGGGAGATTGTTGGTGCAATCGACCCGGGTCATGATTGACCGGACTCGAGTTTGACTCGAGGGGATTTTGATGGTTGACTAGGGTTGACCATGTGATGAAGAAAGTCCAAGTCATGGGTACTTAGCATGGAAAGTCCAAGTGGGACACTTGACATTTGGGAAAGTCCAAGTCTTGTGTATTTGACATGAAAAGTCCAAGCATGAGTCTTGACAAGGGAAAGTCTAAGCTTGAGTCTTGGAAATTGAGCCCCCAAGGCAAACCCAGATGGCTAGCACAACCGTGTTAAGGCTTGAAAGGGAAAGGGGTCGATTCCTGGAGGTGACGACCAGACTACCGATGATTCCGTATTTCTGCGCTAGCCACCTAAGACCTGATTTACCCCCCTCCACACGTAGGGGCAGCGGTGGGGGCCGCTAATGTGGCGGTTCCATATTTTTTTTAGTCTTGGCAATTGGAAAGTCCAACATGGAGTTGGCATGGAAAGTCCAAAGGTGTAGTCTTGGCCACGTAAGTCCAAAGATGTAGTCTTGGCGATGAAAGTCCAAGTCATGGGTACTTGGCATTTGGGAAGTCCAATGGGTTGATATTGGTGGCGTAAAGTCGAAGGGTGGAGTCTTGGCAGCATAAGTCCAATAGTTGGCAGTGTAAAGTCCAAGCGTGGTCTTGGCAGCATAAGTTCAATGTGCCTTGGTGGTGTAGACACCGTTAGCATGATAATAGCCGGTGGAAGCACCTGAAGGCTAGCGTATGGATGAATAAGTCATAGATGAATTCGAGGAATTCGATAGGCGCAAGGCTGACGGAGGTGGTTAGAAGGCTTAGGTCTAGGGTAAGGGTGATCTAGCAAGTATGGGGGCACCATACTTGAGGTTAAATCTCATATTTGAGGTTATCGGTTAACTGGGGCTTTATACTGGTAGGATGGTCAAGTGTTTGACACTTGACAACCGAGTCGACCCTCAGCAGTCGACTGAGATTATGACTAGTTCGATTATTGTGAGTCGACTAGTGCTCGACTACAACTCAGGGCCGAAAAAGACTTGGCGCTTGATCTCATTGAGCCACCGATGGAGCATGAACGCCTCAGAGCCGACCGGCCGATCGTCATGCGAAAATAAAATCGGCTGAGTGAAGCTTTAAAAGGAGCTCGTAGAGAAGGTTTTGGCCATGGTTCTCTTGGGTGATTTGAAGGGGAATAGTTGGTGCTTTCCGGTCTTTCAAGGCTAGTCCAAGGCAATCAAAGATCAAGCAATCAAAAGCTCTTTGTAAAATGTTTTCCTTTACTTGTATTACATTTCATATTTGCATTTGCTTTTATCCATTGTATTACTCAGTGTAATCTTTGTACTAGGTTTCTCCGCCTCTGACTTGTTATCGAGAAGGAGTTTATTAGATTAGTAGTGTGTGTTTGCATTGCTAGGGCTCTTTCAAGCCCAACCAGTGGAGTAGGAACCTTGAGATTCCGAACCATATTATATCTTGTGCATTGTAATTGTGTTGTGTATTTATTTTTGTTATTATATATATTCCACTGCGAAATCCATCATACGATGAACAACACTATTCACCCCCCTCTAGCGGGCGCACAAGTTCTAACAAGTGGTATCAGAGCTTAGAGCCCTTCTACGGACTAACACCCAGGAGCAAAAGCGCGAGAGGGGAATATGGAATTTCAAGAGAATTTAGGATGAGACATCAATACCCCAATTTCGTACATCTTTTATGGACAAGAAGGCTTCAATCAATGGAAGGGGAGGATTGAAGACTTCATGATGATGATGGACTTAGATGATTGGGCCACTTTGATGGAAGGGTTTAAATTTCCAAGAGGGCCTAAGGGAGGGTTCCTCAAAATGAAGAAGTGGACCGAAGAATAACTCCAAGGATTCGAGAGGAGTAATAAGGTAATAAAATTTTTGAGTGATTTAATTCCTAACAATGTTGTGTCAAAATTAGGAGAATACAAGGATGCAAAGGAATTTTGGAGAGAATTGGCCAAACTCCATGAAGAATCATCATCAACTCAAATTGAGGAAGAGATTGAAGAAGCAAGTTCATCTTCACAAGAAAGTGAGGATTCAGAGGTCGAGGAATGTTCGACATCCGAAGAGAAAGAGGAGGTAGAAGAAGTAGGAGAATCCTTCACATCTAGGATTAAGGGGGAGGAGAGACTATCTATGCTGGAGCCAGAACAAAATCAAGAAGTCGCTTCAACCTCCGGAAGAAGTGAAGAATCAACTCCGACACCGACCACCACCCTAGGTAACTCAAGCACATCATTTCAAAATAAAATTCATATAATGTGTTTTGAGTGTAGGGAATATGGGAACTACAAGAGCAAGTGACCAAAGAAGGTCAAGAAGTTTCAACCGGTGCCAAAGACCAAGGAGACCGGAGCCTCAACCATCAAGAGTAAGGAGCACGTAATGTGCTCAAGTGTCATCCAAAGGGGCACTATAGAAGTCAATGCCTTAGGAGAAAAGAGAGAGCATCACATGTAGGGGGAGCTTCTAAGACAAACCCTAAGGTAAAATTCATTAATGCACCTTCAACTTATGTTAAAAAGCATGCTATAAGTTATGTTAATAATCTTGCTATTACTCATGAACAAAAGCATGCTAGGAATAATAGATTTTATTGTTTAGGAGCTAAGCATATTCGCTTTAGAAAGAAGGAGAAATTTGAGACTAATAATCCTAGAAAAATCCTACCTAGGGAAACAATTAGAAAAGTAGAAGAGCACCTAGGTTTTAACCCTAAATGGACTAGGCATATGCCTAGGAAAAACAATTCCCAAAGGACATATGAAAATTCAAAATTGGGAAGATTAGAATTAGAAAATCAAGCCTTGAGGTCAAGGCTTGAGAAACTAGAAAAGACCCTTGCAAAAATACAAAATCAAATACAAGGGTCAAAGGATAAAAAATCTAGGTCTAAGAGTTAAAACCTAGGTTTTAGGGCAAGAAAGGTTTTTGGGTCACAAACCTAAGCCCAAGGAGACCTACCATAGTGTTCCATTTGATTATGGAACACAAACTAGGTCTAGGAAAACCAAGGTCAATAGGGAAGTCATCCCTAAGGTTGACCAAGGTAAATGCCTAGTGGCTAGGGTTTCAAGGAAACCTAGGGAAGCCACTAAGAAGGTTACAAGGAGAGTTACTCCTAGAGCTAACCTAGGCAATACCCAAATGACCAAGGCTTCTAAGCCTAAGAGGGTCATTAAGAGAGTATTTAGGGAAGTTATCCCTAGCGAATACCTAGTAAATCCAAGGAGCTCCAATAGGTATTGGGTTACTAGGAGTGTGATCGATTCACGCTAAATGAATTTAGGTGTGCCAACCTTGAATGGATAGGTAGTTAACCTAACCATGATGAAGGTGACACTTTAGATTATTTCCAAGGTAATGGGGTACTTTGGAAATAAGGATGATTTTTATATCCTAAAGGTTTGTAGGATGTGCCAATATAATTTATGGAAGTTGAAAAATCAATCAAATTGACACAACTAGGGTTAGAGGTCATAGTGTGTCATTTGGATTTTTGACACACTTGGGAGATAAATGGTAATATGGCAAAATGAGTTTAATAATAACAAATGACAACTAATATTAAAATTTAGGTATTATATACCTTTATATTTTATTTGTTATGTCTTGATTGTCATATATCATGTCATGACATCATATTCATTTAAATCATATAAATGTCATGATTATGCTTAGAGTTTGTCTTTTAATGTCATGTATATTTAGATTATATCATATGTCATTGTTGGTGCAATCAGCCCAGGTCACGATTGACCAGGACTCGAGCTTGACTCGAGAGATGTTTTGATGTTCGACAAAAACATATGACAATGTAATTGTCATGGAAAAGTCCAAGTCATGGGTACTTGACATGGAAAGTCCAAGTGGGACACTTGACATTTGGGAAAGTCCAAGTCATGGGTACTTGGCATGGAAAGTCCAAGTGGGACACTTGGCATTTGGGAAAGTCCAAGTCTTGAGTACTTGGCATGGAAAGTCCAAGTGAGACACTTGGCATTTGGGAAAGTCCAAGCATGGGTCTTGGCAATGGAAAGTCCAACATGGGTTGGCAAGGAAAGTCCAAGCTTGAGTCTTGGCATTTGAGAAGTCCAAGGGGTTTGATATTGGTGGCGTAAAGTCCAAGCGGGAGTCTTGGTAGCATAAGTCCAATGGTTGGCGGCGTAAAGTCCAAGCGGAGTCTTGGCGGTGTAAGTCCAATGTGCCTTGGCGGTGTAGACACCGTTAGCATGACATAGCCGATGGAAGCACCTGAAGGCTAGCGCAATGGATGAACAAGTCATGGATGACTTGGAGGGATCCGAGAGGCGTGAGGCTGATGGAGGTGGTTAGAAGGCTTAGGTCTAGGCTAAGGGTGGCCTAGCAAGTATGGGGGAACCATACTTGGGTTAAAACCTCATGCTTGAGGTGTGTCAGTCGACTGGTGCCATATGGCAGTCGACTGGTGTAAGTCAACTAGGGTTTGACTACGGAAAGTGTTATAGCAGTCGACTAATTGGCTGAGCAGCCGACTGATCGTGTGATCAGTCGACTGGTGTTCAATTTTTCGGGCACAGAATGGAGTCTGACTCGACTGCTGGGGTTAGCAGTCGAGTGGAGGCTCTATTAGTCGACTGATGATGGATCCGTTGGATCTTTCCAGCGTGGATCTAGCCGTTGTCTCATGACAACAGTGACATCAGTCGACTGATGGTCCCGAGCAGTCAAATGATCGACGTTTTCTAGCACAGGTTGAAGCTTTAAATGGAGCTCGTGAAGGAGGAAAAAGCAAGCGTTTCTTGAGAGCTTTTGGGGCGATTTGCTGCTGTAAATCAGAGTCTCCAAGTGCAATTCAAGCAACCAAAGATCAAGCATTCAAAAGAGCAATTGTAAAGTAGTTTTCTTTACTTGCATTGTATTTCGTTATTGTAATTACTTGTATCTATTTCTTATTGTTGTAAGAATACTTGTACGAGGTTTCTCCACCTTCGACTTGTGTCGAGAAGGAGTATTTATGATTAGTGGTTGCGTGTGCATCACTAGAGCTCGATCCGTGAAGTAGGAACCTTGAGGTTTTGAACCACATTAAATATTTGTGTTTGCGTGTTTGTCTTTTTCATTATTGCTATTATTATTATTCCGCTGCGCGCTAACGAGTTTTGTAGAGACGAACGCAAATGTATTCCATCACGCTACGAAAATGAGCTATTAAACCCCCCCTAGCTTCCAACGATCCCCTACAAGTGGTATCAGAGCGAGGCCGCTCTTGAAGTTTAACAACTAAGGGAGCACGCTAGAGGGTGAAGATGGAAGTTCAAGAACAACTAGGATGAGATATCAACACCCCTATCTCATATACCTTCTATGGACAAGAAGGGTTTAGACAATGGAAGGCGAGAATTGAGGACTTTCTGATGATGAGGGACTTTGAAGAATGGTCCATTTTGATGGATGTATTTGAGTATCCAAGAGGACCAAAAGGTGGATTCCTCAAGAAGAAGAGATTGACCGAAGAGCAAGTCCAAGCCTTCGAGAAAAATAATAAGGTAATAAATTTATTGATTAATTTAATACCTAACAATATCTTGTGTATGTTAGGTAATTATATAGATGCCAAGGAGCTATGGAGCCAAGTGGCAAAGCTCCATGAAGAGTCATTACCGGTCCAAGAGGAAGGGACCAAAGAGGCGAGCGCATCATCCTCACAAGGAAGTGAGGACTTGGAGGTTGAGAGACCATCAACATCCAAGGAGGAAGAGAAAATAGAATTGGAGGAGACCTCCACCTCTAGGATTGAGGGGGAGGGGATTAGATCACCGGAGCAACATCAAGAAGAAGCTTCAATATCCGGTCAAGATGAAGAAGCTCAAAATCCGATTCCGACCTCCATTGACTTAGGTAACTCAAACATATGTGTTAATAATAAAATGCATATAATATATTTTGAGTGTAGGGAATGTGGGCATTACAAAAGCAAATACCCAAAGAGAGTAAGGAAGGCTCAACCAACTCCAAAGGTCAAAGATGTCGGTCCCCAAAGTCAAAAGAGCAAGGAGCATGTCATATGCTTTAAGTGCAATTCAAAAGGGCATTACCGGAGTCAATGCCCAAGGGGGAAGAAGAAGGGACAAGAAGGAGCATCACAAGTAGGGGGAGCCACTAAGGCAAACCCTAAGGTATATCATTTCAATAATGCTCATTCTTCTAGTTTTAATGTCAAAAAGCATGCTAGAAATAACTTAAGTAATCTTGCAATTATTCATGAAAAGCATGCTAGGAATAACAAATATCTTTGTTTAGGAGCTAAGAATGTCCACTTAGGAAATAAGGAGAAATTTGAGACTAATGTCCCTAAAAATATTTTATCTAAGGACAAATCTAGGTCAAATAATTCTATACCAATTCTACCTAGGGAGACAATTAGAAAGGTATAAAAGCATCTAGGTCTTAATCCCAAATGGACTAGACATATGCCTAGAAAGGACAATGCTCAAAGACCAAATCAAAATTTAAAAATTGGGCAATTAGAATTAGAAAATCAAGCCTTGAGGTCAAGGCTTGAGAAATTAAAAAAGACCCTTAAAATTATACAAAATCAAATAAAAGGGTCAAATGGTCAAAGTTAAGGGTCTAGATCTCAAAGTCAACATCTAGGACCTAAGAAACAAAAGTCAACCAAGGGCAAGAAAGGTTTGTGTCACAAACCTAAGCCTAAGGTGACTTATCATAGTGTTCCATTTGATTATGGAACACAAACTAGGTCTAGGAAGACCAAGGTCAATAGGGAAGTCATCCTTAAGCTTGACCAAGGTTTGTGCCTAGTGGCTAGGGTTTCTAGGAAACCTAGGGTGGCCACTAAGAAGGTTACTAGGGAGACAATCCCTAAGGTTAACCATGACAAGACCACAATGACCAAGGCTAACAAGCCTAGGAGGGTCATTAGGAGGGTATCTAGGGAGGTCATCCCTAAGGAATACCTAGTAAACCCTAGGAGGTCAAATAGGTTTTGGATTCCTAAGAGCGTGATTGATTCACGCTAGATGGGTTTAGGGTGTGCCAACCTTGATTGGATGGGTAGTTAACTCAACCATGATAAAGGTGACACTTTAGGTAATTTTCAAGGTTATGAGTACCTTGAAAATAGATTTGATCTTATGATCCTAAAAGAATTTAGGATGTGCCAATATATTTTTGGAATTATAAAAAATCAATTAAATTGGCACAATTTAGGATTAGAGGTCATAGTGTGTCATTATTGGGTTTTTGGCACACTAGGGAGAAAAGTGATAATATGGAAAAATAAATCTAATTATAACAAATGACAACTAATATTAAAATTTAGGTATTATTATACCTATACTTTTTATATGTCACGCTTTGTTTGTCATATAACATGTCATGACATCATGTTTATTTTTATCATTTATATGTCATGATCATGTTTAAGATTAAGGATTAAATGTCATGTGTTTTTAGATTTAATCATATGCCATGACATCATGATCATTGGTCATGCTTAATTATTGCTATCATTATGCCATGATCATTTCATGCATTTAATTTGATTAAAATTGAATTAAGGACAATGACATGACTTGAAGTCCCATTTATAAAGGAATCAAGTAGAGTTGCCTTAGAAAAAATACATGAAACCCTAGATTAGGGAGAACAAAATTCACATCTCACATTACATTAACATGTATGTGTATTTATACACCCTAGATATATGTGAGATGCTAGGATATGAGTTAAGTTCAAGGTGCATAGTTTTTACATCTAGATGAACTAAAACTCATCTTATTTCATTTGTGGATCATTGGGAAAGCTTGTGTACAAGTCATGTACATTGAGCCCAAGGAATATGATCCAAAATAAGGTTTTGAAAATATTTTAAAATCACTTTAGAAAACCTTGGTGAAGTCTATCTTTTGATAGCAATCACCATTGATGAGATTGATACAAAGTGAGCAAAAACTTTGAAGTTTTTATTCACTTTTGAATTTTGTATCAATTTCAATATTTTATGGGTAAAATATTTTTCTATTATTTTTCACCCATTGTATTGCCTATAAGTAATATACGTATGAATTTTCACGATTTTTCGATATATGTATAATTACTTATGATTTTCTGAATTTCGTTTCCGATAATTGAAATTGATATTTGATTATCGACCGCCATGGTCCATGGTTGTGATCGATGAGGGTGACAATCATCGGAGTAGTTGAGAGAGTCATCATCAATCTTGATTTCGGGAAAACAAGGTATGTTTAGTGTGTGTTCAGCTACGGTTAAGGTCCCTAACCACTCCTAACCCTAGGATATGCTTTGGGAAGCATTATAATGGGTGAAAATCCATTGGATATGGATTAGGAGAGGTGTTAGGGTGATGTATCAAATTTAAGGGTTGAAAAGTTCATGTTTGAACTTTGAACTTTATTTTTGATGGTTTAGAGTTCCTATTGACTTAGAGACTTTCCAAGGACATTGTTGGTGCAATGGTCAAGGGGGAGCAAACCTTTAGGGGGAGGTATCTATCATGGGATGATGGATGATATTTTTTCCTTTTGGGGAGGAGAAAAAGGGATTTTGAGAGACCCAATTTGGAAATTGAGAGAGTGTATAGGATTGCTTCTCTTGAGTGATATGAGACTTATCACTAGGAAGATGATAGACATCCTAGGTATTTTTTGACCAAGGGGGAGATTGTAAGATCTCATTGGGACATGAGACATTGACCTCCTTGGAGAGATAACCTTTTTGATGTTAGTCAAAAAGGGGGAGAATTTGTTGGGAGAATGACATCAATTGGGAAAATTGATGGGGATGATTGGTTTGAGTTAAATGGTCTAACTCAATGGTTTGTTTGGTTTTTGTCAAACATCAAAAAGGGAGAGATTGTTGGTGCAATCGACCCAGGTCACGATTGACCAGGACTCGAGCTTGACTCGAGAGTTGTTTTGATGTTCGACAAAAACATATGACAATGTAATTGTCATGGGAAAGTCCAAGTCATGGGTAATTGACATGGAAAGTCCAAGTGGGACACTTGACATTTGGGAAAGTCCAAGTCATGGGTACTTGGCATGGAAAGTCCAAGTGGGATACTTGGCATTTGGAAAAGTCCAAGTCTTGAGTACTTGCCATGGAAAGTCCAAGTGGGACACTTGGCATTTGGGAAAGTCCAAGCATGTGTCTTGGCAATGGAAAGTCCAACATGGGTTGGCAAGGAAAGTCCAAGCTTGAGTCTTGGCATTTGAGAAGTCCAAGGGGTTTGATATTGGCGGTGTAAAGTCCAAGCAGGAGTCTTGGCAGCATAAGTCCAATAGTTGGCGGTGTAAAGTCCAAGCGAAGTCTTGGCGGCGTAAGTCCAATGTGCCTTGGCGGTGTAGACACCGTTAGCATGACATAGCCGATGGAAGTACCTGAAGGCTAGCACAATGGATGAACAAGTCATGGATGACTTGGAGGGATTCGAGAGGCGTGAGGCTGATGGAGGTGGCTAGAAGGCTTAGGTCTAGGCTAAGGGTGGTCTAGTAAGTATGGGGGAACCATACTTGGGTTAAAACCTCATGTTTGAGGTGTGTCAGTCGACTGATGTCATATGACAGTCGACTGGTGTAAGTCAACTAGGGTTTGACTACGGAAAGTGCCATAGCGATGACCGCCAGAGGAGGCGTCGACTAATGTCGGCGATCGATCGTGTGATCACCGATCGCGGTGCTCAATTTTGAGCAGAATGGAGTCGACTCACGGGTTAGCGATCAGTGGAGGCTCTATCAGTCGACTGATGATGGATCCGTTGGATCTTTCCAGCGTGGATCTAGCCGTTGTCTCACGATAACAGTGGCATCAGTCGACTGATGGTCCCGAGCAGTCGACTGATCGACGTTTTCCATCACAGGTTGAAGCTTTAAATGGAGCTCGTGAAGGAGGGAAAAGCAAGCGTTTCTTGAGAGCTTTTGGGGCGATTTGCTGCTGCAAATCAGGGTCTCCAAGTGCAATTCAAGCAACCAAAGATCAAGCATTCAAAAGAGCAATTGTAAAGTAGTTTTCTTTACTTGCATTGTATTTTGTTATTGTAATTGCTTGTATCTATTTCTTATTGTTGTAAGAATACTTGTACGAGGTTTCTCCACCTTCGACTTGTGTCGAGAAGGAGTATTTGTAATTAGTGGTTGCGTGTCCATCACTAGAGCTCGTAGAGCTCGATCCGTGGAGTAGGAATCTTGAGGTTCTGAACCACGTTAAATATTGTATTTGCGTGTTTTTCTTTTTTGTTATTGCTATTATTATTATTCCATTGCACGCTAACGAGTTTTGTAGAGACGAACGCAAATGTATTCCATCACGCTACGAAAACGAGCTATTCACCCCCCCTCTAGCTTCCAACGATCCCCTACAGTTATGACATCATGATCATTGGTCATATTTATTTATGTTATATTTTATGTCATGATCATTCATGCATTTATGAAAATTGATTTAAGGACAATTAGCATGACTTGAAGTCCCATATATAAGGGAATCAAGTAGTGTTGCCTTAGAAAAATGCATGTGACCCTAGTTTAGGATGAACAAAACCCACATCTCATATCAAATTGACTTGTATGTGTTTTCATACACTTTAGACATATGTGAGATGTTAGAAAATGAGTTAAATTCAAGGTGCATAGTTTTTGCATCTAGATGAACTCAAACTCATCTAAAATCATGGATGAATCATGAGGAAAGCTAGTGTATACGTCATGTGCATTAAGCCCACATACTATGATTCAATATAAGATTTTAAAAAACAATTTGAAAATCATTTTGAAAAACTTTGTGCAATCTATCTTTTGATAGAAGTTACCATTGATGATGTTGATACAAAGAGGGCTCAAAACATTGAAGTTTTTCTTCATTCTTGAACTTTGTATCAATTTCACTATTTTATGGGTAAATTATTTTTCACATATTTTTCACCCATTTTATTTGTCATAAGTATTATACGTATAAAGTTTCAGGATTTTTCAAATTACGTATAATTATTTATGAATTTTCAAAGTTCATTTCTGATAATTGAAATTCAGATATTTGATTATCGCTGATCTTAATGATAGTCGATCGATGCAATGGCATTCATTGATAAGCTATCGAGGAGTTATTGCTAGGTCGATTTCAGTAAACAAGATTTTTTTAACACAATTTCAGCTATGGTAAGGTTCCCTAACCACTCCTAACCCTAGGATATGCTTTGGAAAATATTAGAAAGGGTGAAAATCCATTGGATATGGATTAGGAGAGTTGTTTAGGGTGTGTATCAATTTAAGACGAGTGAAAGTTCAAGTTTGAACTTTTAACCTTAATTTTGATGGTTTAGTATTCCTATTGGCTTAGGGACTCTTCAATGACATTATTGGTGCAATGGTCAAGGGGGAACAAGCCTTTAGGGGGAGGTATCCATCATGGGATGATGGATGTATTCTTCCTCATGAGGGGGAGAAATGAGAATGTGAGATGCCCAATTTGTAAATTGGGAGAGTTTATAGGAAACCTCTCTTAAGTGATATGAGACTTATCACTAGGAAGAGTGAAGACATCCTAGATGTTTTTAGACCAAGGGGAAGATTGTAAGATCTCATTGGGATATGAGACATTGATCTCCTTGGGGAGAACCTTTTTGGTGTATGTAAAAAAGGGGGAGAAAGTGAAATTACCAATTTGGGACAATTGGTAAGGAGATTTGAGTTAGGTGGCCTAACTCAAAAGTGTTTGGTTTTTGTCAAATATCAAAAAGGGGGAGATTGTTGGTGCAATCGACCCAGGTCACGATTGACCAGACTCGAGTTGGACTTGAGTAGTGTTTTGATGTTTGACATTGATGTCTGACAATGTTTTGAGGAGATTGTTGGTGCAATCGACCCGGGTCATGATTGACCGGACCCGAGTTTGATTCGAGGGGATTTTAATGGTTGACTAGGGTTGACTATGTGATGAAGAAAGTTCAAGTCATGGGTACTTGGCAAGGAAATCCCAAGTGGGACACTTGACATTTGAGAAAGTCCAAGTCTTGGGTACCTGACATGAAAAGTCCAAGCATGAGTCTTGGCAAGGGAAAGTCCAAGCTTGTGTCTTGGCAATTGAAAAGTCCAATATGGAGTTGGCATGGAAAGTCCAAGGGTGTAGTCTTGGCGGTGAAAGTCCAAGTCATGGATACTTGACATTTGGTAAGTCCAAGGGTTATTATTGGCGGTGTAAAATCCAAGGGTAGAGTCTTGGCAGCATAAGTCTAATAGTTGGCGGCGTAAAGTCCAAGCGTGGTCTTGGTAGCGTAAGTCCAATGTGCCTTAGCGGTGTAGACACTGTTAGCATGATAATAGCCGATGGAAGCACCTGAAGGCTAACATATGGATGAACAAGTCATGAATGACTTGAAGGGATTCGATAGGCGCGAGGCTGACGAAGGTGGTTAAAAGGCTTAGGTCTAGGCTAAGAATGGTCTAGCAAGTATGGGGGCACCATACTTGGGGTTAAACCTCATGTTTGAGGTTATCGATTGACCGGAGCTTTATACCGGTCGGATGTTCAAGTGTTTGACACTTGACAACCGAGTCCACCCTCAACCGATCGAGATTATGACCGCCTGATGTTGTGAGTCGACTAACGCTCGATCGCACTCGTGGTTGAAAAAGCCTTGCGCCAATCGCCCATTAGAGCGATGATCGATGGCAATCGATTGTCATATATGGCAATGATCGATGGACCACGAGAATGCTCGTAGCGACCAAGCAAATAACTACGGTGCTAGATAACCGCCACTATTGGCTGATCGCCTAGTGATTCGTTGGTGTTTTTCCAATGTGAATCAAGTCGTTATCTCACAACAATAGTGTTGGCAGTCGACTGGGGCCTTATGGCAGTCGACTTCTAGGCAGAAATCTAGCCCGAGTGAAGCTTTAAATGGAGCTCGTGGAGAAGATTTTGACCATGGTTCTCTTGGCCGATTTGAAGGGGAATAGTTGGTGATTTCCAGTCCTTTAAGGCTAGTCTAAGGCAATCAAAGATCAAGCAATCAAAAGCTCTTTGTAAAGTGTTTTCCTTTACTTGTATTGTATTTCATATTTGTATTTGCTTGTATCCATTGTATTACTTAGTGTAATCTTTGTACGAGGTTTCTCTGCCTCCGACTTGTTGTCGAGAAGGAGTTTATTGAATTAGTGGTGTGTGTTTGCATCGCTAGGGCTCTTTCGAGCCCAACCCGTGGAGTAGGAACCTTGAGATTCCGAACCATGTTATATCTTGTGCATTGTGCTTGTGTTGTGTATTTATTTTTGTTATTATATATATTCCACTGCGTATAACACATTTTATAGCAAGCACGATCGAAATCCATCATACGACGAACGACGCTATTCACCCTCTAGCGGGCGCACAGGTCCTAACAATTCTCTCACTTCATCTCATATCTGATTGACTTCAACTTATCAAAAACTTCTCTTGCTTAGCATTCAATCACTTTTGACTTTCTAGACTTCACCTGACTAGCATTTGATCATCTTTGATCTACCAAATTTCATTTTCTTAGCATTCGATCACCCTTTATCTGCTAAGATTTCATTGACACTAAACATCTCTCCTTCTTGACCAATTTGAACATTTCTTCTCATGCTTAACATTTGGTCACTCTTGATTTTCTAGGACTTTTCTAATGTCAAACTTTCTATCTTCCTTGACTTATTTGAACTTTTGCACTTATCTAGCATCCGATCCTTCATGACTTGTTAGGATTTTCATACTTATCTAACATTAGGTCCTCCCTGATCTATTAGGATGTTCATTCATATGTCAAGTGTTTGATCTTCTATGATCTACTTTGAAGTTATAGTTTGTCAACGCACTGTTGAACTTCAGACAACCAAGTGTTCGATCTTCTATGATCCACTTGAACTTCATTATTTATTAAGTATCTGATTAATCTTGACCTACTTGATTTCTCACTCAAACATCTTTTATCGAAAACTATATTCATTATGTTAGCGCAATTGGCCTAGGTCACGATTGATCAAACTTGAGTGAGACTCGAGTGATGTTTTGATGTTTGCTAATAAGGTTGACAATATAGTTTGATCATATGACTAGTGGATGATTGAGATATCCAAGGTCATATGAAGGAGATTGTTATGAGGAAGATTGTTGGAGCAATCAACATCGGGTTAAAGGTTGACCAAGCTCGAGTGAGACTCGAGTGGGAAGTCTAAGTTTGAAGACTTAACAAGGAAAAGTCCAAGCATGGATACTTGAAAAAGGAAAAAAGTCCAAGTGTTTAGTTTTGGCTATGAAGTTCAATTGTATAGTCTTGGCAATGAAAGTCCAAGGGTGTAGTCTTGGTTATGTAAGTCAGAGTGTGTAGTCTTGACGGTGAAAATCCAAGCATTGAGGTTTGACAATGGAGAAGTCCTGGAGGCGCGACCTCTTGGCAAAGATAGACCCATTAGCATGACTAAGTCAATGGAAACACTTTAAGGTTAGGGCCAAGGGTGAGGATGTTGGAGTATTGGGAATACAATCAAAGTCCCACATTGGTAAGACATGGAAAAGATCATGTGCTTAAAAGATTAAAAGATATCTCTATTGGTATGAGACCTTTTGGGTAAAGTTCAAAAACAAAACTATGAGAACTTAAGTCCAAAATGGACAATATCATGTCATTGTGGAGATATATGAATCTTATAGGTACTAACAATTGGTATTAGAGTCATAGTCCAAGTTAAGCCATGAACCTCGAAAGAAGGAAGTGGAGCTCTTATATTCAGTTTAAGAGAACCAAACACCAGGTAGGAAGTCCAGTTGGGTTGGGAGGACCGAACAACTAACAGGAAGTCTAGTTGGGTCAGTAGGGTTGGATAACTAGTAGGAAGTCCAGTTGGGTCAGGAGGACTCAACAGTTGGCAAGAAGTCCTGGTGGGTTGAGGATCGGACATCAAGCATAAGAAGTCCTTTGAGGATGGATAAGCTTGACGGGGGGAGTCAATATGATCCTTTATTTGAGGGGGGATTGTTGGAGTATTGGAAATACAATAAAAGTCCCACATTAGTAAGATATGGAAAAGATCATGTGCTTATAAAATAAAAGATATCTCCATTGATATGAGGTATTTTGGGTAAAGTCAAAAAAAATCATAAGGGCTTAGGCCCAAAGTGGACAATATCATACCGTTGTGAAGATATATGAATCTTATAGGTACTAACAGAGGAGTCGTGGACTCGAACCAAGGGCTTAAGGCTGATGAAAGTGGCTTGAAGGCTAAGGTCTAGGCTAAGGGTACTAAAATGCATGACTAAGAAGGCTAGCATGAAAAGTGAAGGAGTCGTGGAGGACTCGAATGGACCCTTAGAGCATGAGGTTGACGGAGGTTACTATAAGACTTAGGTCAAGGCTATGAGTGTGTATCAAGTATGAGGGAATCATACTTGGGTGAAATCTCGATTTTGAGGTTTACCAGTCAATTGATGGCACTGTAGCAGGCCACAAAAGACTTGATAGTCGACTGGGCAATCGACTAGTGGCTCGATAGTCGACTGATATTAAGGGCAGTCGACTGTTCAAGTATCTTTTGACCAAAATGCTTATGTGGATCAGTCCATTGTGAGACAATGGATAGCTGGGCAATCGACTGATGTCTTTTGATAGTCGACTACCAGGCGAAAATATAGCAAATACGGAGGCTTAAAAGGAGCTTGCAAAGGAGGACTTCAGTAGTGGTTCTTTGGGGGATTTGAAGAGGAAGTGCAAGTGCAATTCCAGATCTTCAAGGCATTCCACAACAACCAAAAATCAAAGAGATCAAACTTCTCTTTTGTAAAGTGTTCTTTACTTATATTTTTCTTTGCATTTTGTATTTGGTTGTGTATTTTTGTTTATTGTTGTAAATACTTCTTGTAAGAGGTTTCTCCACCTCCGATGTGTTGTCGAGAAGGAGAAGTTCATAGTGAGGATAGATCGTTAGAGCGTTGTTGTGGAGTAGGAATTGTAGGTTTTGAACCACGTAAAAACCTTAGTGTTGTGCATGTGTGTTTGTTCTTGTATTTTGTTTCTATTGTTTTTATATTCCATTGTGCACTAATCATTTGTAGACAAGCAAGTTGATGCACGCAATCACAACCTCAAATCTCTGACAAGGATCGCCAAGGGTTCGACGCGTGTGCTCGCGCTCAATGTCCGCAAGTGCACAGTTATCGTCAAGTTTTAATTAATTTAAGTATTGATCCCATAGTGACTGATATTCGAATACCGTTTGTCTAGTGGATGTCATTATTCAGAGTAGGGGAATTACTCTCTCACAACATCACTAAATCGTGATTGAGTGATATGTTATTCTCCGAAGGTTATTTCCTACATCTTCCACCAAGTACCGATTTGATCCCGATAATGGTATGCAACTCATTCTACTTTATTTGTATAACACAAGTTAAGTCCTCAAAAGTACCTTCAAAGTTATATAACTCAACACGACAAACTCATGGATCAAAATCCCTATGAGGCACCATATACTAATCCTCCGGTTACTGTAGCAATAATAGTATACCCACCTAGTCCATTACCCCACAGGTAATGATATGACTAACATAAATAAGTGAAAATCCCTAAAACTGTACTGTTTGATCTCCATAAGAAAATGTGACTACCTTACCCTACTTTCTGACTCGGTATCAGTCAGCTCTCAAAGGTAATTCACCTTCTCGAAAGCAAGTATATGTCTAATAGACTCAACATGTCGTTCTCGTGGTCAACCCAAACCATAGTTACTAATAATGACTAACACATTACATATCTTTTCATGTTATAAACAACTAGAAACATAACCAACAAAAGATATGAGATAACAATTAGCATACCTTATCCCTTGCAGCTCAGAGATGTCCCGCAACAACCAGATCCCAGAACTCACAAAACCAAACCGAGTAAAAAAAAAACTCGACATCCGAATGAAATAAAATCCAAAAGTGGACTTCGTAACCTAGCTCTGATACCAATAAAATTGTCACACCTTGAGAGTATGCCGATCCGAAAATCGGACAACATCTCTCCTCTACATGATACAATTCCCTGTTGATACAAAGTCTTTCAGCCACAACCACACAATATAATAAAAAAACACTACCAATTAATACAACCATAATAACACAACGATGCGTACCGGTGCGACTCTAACACACTAAACAAAATAAGATCACATTCAACATCCAACCCAAAAGCATAATAAAAGTCAAATACAACAAATTACATATACAAACGATAATCCAGAAACAGCAGCGGAACCAATAAGAAATAAAATCTCAAATATTCGAGGTGAGATGGGATCAGTTGGCGGAGCTCCAAGCATACCAAGGAATCTTCTACCTATTACCTGGGCGACAAGAAAATTCAGGATATGTGGTGATGAGTATAAAACTCAACGGTAATATGCAAGATAGTGCATGATCAACAACTAAGATATAAAGAGCAACAGATATACAAATGGAGATGAACAGATATATATAGATGGAGATCAATGGTATATAGTCGTGAAGGTAATGTCAACTAACTACAGTGTGCATCAAAACAGTGGATAAACAACCAACTGATCAACTGTACATAACGTAATGTACTGACATACCTGAAGATCTGCAACGATACAACTCGTATAACCTGAACACACGTACTACCATATAACAAATACAACATGAAAGAACAACACTAAGCATGTAATCAACACACTGCCCTACTAACCTATAAACAACAACATCATCAAACATGGTCAGTCATATACAACATCATGAAACTGGCCATAGGCGTACAATAGTCCAATCCAAGTCATACACTGGTATCCCACACACAACAATATAGATCATGCAAATAACATGCATGATGATGTACAATTAAATGCAGCAATCATAACATAAATAAATGCAATAATACAATATATATATATATATATATATATATATAGAGAGAGAGAGAGAGAGAGAGACCGTATCCACACACAAACACAAACACACACACACAAATATACAAATGCCCTCACACATGGAAATGCAAATGCATGGTCATGCCTGCACACCCCACTCGCTACCATGACCCCAGTGTGGCCTAGGTGACACGATATGACAACTGTCCAAACTCAATAACAACCACTGCTCTCGAGTGGTCGAGTGGGCAGTATGAACAAGTAGCGATAAGCTAAAGAGCTATAAGCTACACAACGGGGGTCCATGCTGTTGGACACTCCTATTGGAGATTTAACGCCACTAGAGGGGGGGGGGGTGAATAGCGTTTGACCGTTGGTAGATGGAATTCGTTCGCGATCGTCTCTACAAAACTCGTTATGCGCAGCGGAATAGAAATAATAAAAGCAATAACGAAAAGATACAATCACGAACACAAGGATATAACGTGGTTCGGAACCGCACGGTTCCTACTCCACGGATCGGGCTCAAATGAGCCCTAGTGATGCCAATCACACACCACTAAGCAATAAACTCCTTCTCGACAATAAGTCGGAGGTGGAGAAACCTCGTACAATGTATTACAGCAAGTAATACACAAAAATACAAGGAAATGTAAAGAACACTTTACAAACTAGGGTTTGAGCGCTTTGCTTGTTGGTTGCTTGGATGAGGTTGAAGGGCCCTGAAATGCACCTGCAAATCGCCTTCAAATCGCCTCAAGTAAACTCCCAAAGAACTGATGCTTGAGCCTTCCACGAATAGCTGCTTTTATCCTCCATCGGGCTGGATTTCCGCCTGCTGATCGCCATAAGTCCCGATCGCTAGCATCGTAGCGTGAGACAATGGCTCAATCCACGTTGGACAAGTTCCAACGGGACTCTTAGCGATCATCGCCAACATTGGCGATCGATTGTTAACGCACAGTAGTCGGCCGGCATCGACTACGGCGTTGCTCGACGAACTAGCGATCGGCATCCCTTGGCAGCTGATCGCTGCAGCGCATTCGGCTCTAAATTGGCAGTCGAACTCAAGTCGACTCACGGCAGTCGAACCGGCCATATTGCCAGTCGACTGCCAACCTCAAACATGAGGTTTTAACCCAAGTATGGTGCCCCCATACTTGCTAGACCACCCTTAGCCTAGACCTAAGCCTTCTAGCCACCTCCATCAGCCTCACGCCTCTCGGATCCCTCCAAGTCATCCATGACTTGTTCATCCATCGCGCTAGCCTCCAGGTGCTTCCCTCGGCTATGTCATGCTAACGGTGTCTACACCGCCAAGGCACATTGGACTTACGCCGCCAAGACTCCGCTTGGACTTTACGCTGCCAAAATCAAACCCCTTGGACTTCCCAAATGCCAAGACTCAAGCTTGGACTTTCCCTTGCCAACCCATGTTGGACTTTCCATGCCAAGACCCATGCTTGGACTTTCCATTTGCCAAGACCCATGCTTGGACTTCTCATGCCAAGTACTCAAGACTTGGACTTTCCCAAATGCCAAGTACCCATGACTTGGACTTTCCATGCGCCAAGTGTTCCACTTGGACTTTTCATGTCAAGTACTCAAGACTTGGACTTTACCAAATGCCAAGTGTTCCACTTGGACTTTCCATGCCAAGTGCACAAAACTTGGACTTTCCCATGACAATTACATTGTCATATGTTTTTGTCGAAACATCAAAACATCACTCGAGTCAAACTCGAGTCCTGGTCAATCGTGACCTGGGCCGATTGCACCAACAACTCCGACTGACACTACCCATGAGTGGTCGAGTGCCACACACCTAGGACAACTGCACGTAACTCCAACTACCACTATCAATAGTAGTCGAGTGTGGCACAATAAATGCACTGCCCTCATACCAGTTACTACTATCACGAGCAACCGTGGAGGCAAAATGACTGACGACCCTCTCACTCACAAGGGAGACCAAGTCGCCAGCTGATGTGAGCAAAACATATAGGGTTTTAGGAGTAGTTTTCGCTCACATCTCATTACGTTTTATGTTAGTTTTCATGCATATGTAACTCTATTTTGTACGCATTTCCTATTTTCTGGTTCGGAGGTCTGCTCTTTGTACTTTTGTGTGCAGGTTAGCATTTCGGGTGAAAAATATGCACTTTCGGAGCAAAAGAAGGACATTTTACAGCTAGACGCAGAGTGGGACACGACTAGGGTGTGTAGCTACACACGGTCGTGTCCAATGGGCGAGATCAGCCACCCCAAGGTCCACACGACCTGGCCATGTGGAAACACACGGTCGTGTGGTGGCTCACCAGATTTGCGCGACTAGGGCTTTTTCCGAATTTTGCAGTGGTCCGAGGTGGTGTCTATATAAGGATGGCTCCACCCAAACCCTAGGGGAAAGGCACGATGGCTAAGATGGCACACCGAAGCCCTAAAAAGCTTCAGGAACTCCAATGGGGAGGAGAAACGCCACCGGAGGTCCACTCTTTACACTTCAACGCCGGAGAGAAGACCACGAAAGCATTGTAATCTTTTGTTCTTGCGTTTTATCTCTGATATATTCGAACATGTACATGCCTTGTGATTCTTCCTTTATATACATGGAGTAGTTCTTTTGATTCTAGGATTAGGGAGTAGCTTGTGTGCACATTACATGTTGGTTCATGTTAGATTATGTCTTTGAATTTAATTTGGCGATTGGAAGTTGTTTATACTATATCTATGCGTGTTTGGTTTTCTACCTGCTGCGCTTAGGCGATACGAGGGGTGACAGCCCTCGTATCTAAGATTTAGAGGATTTTATATAAGGAACCTAGGGGTAAACCTGATCTCCTGTAACCATGGGTAGAAGGATGCGATTGAACCAAAAATGGTTCATCGTAGGGATTGATTCGGCATCCTCGTACCGTCTATCCCGTCCTTTTAGGCGAAGATAGCTCTCGGTAGATGTGGCGGCTCATCAAAAGAGTGTATGATGTCCCTTCCACAACCATAGTCAAACGTCTAGACAACGCCAATTGACAACATTGTTTTGTGACACACAAGCGAAATCGAAGTCCTAGAATCACCTTTGAAGACCTCGGCACGCTCCCTTCTTCCTCCATGTGACACCATATAGAGTATAGTCCACAGACAACCCTCACAAGTCAAAACCTCTTAGAGTTTTACTTCCGAACAATTTCAACCATTAAACATATCAATATTTGAATCTCAGTCCCTGTGGGATCGATAATCTTTTATTACTTGACAACATTCGTGCACTTGCAGGCGTTGAACGCGAGCGCGCTCTTCGAGTCCTCGACGACCTCCGTCACGAGATTTGAGGTCTCGATCGCGTGCATCACCAGCATGCATGCAAATGGAATAAATGCACAACTAACATATACACACATACACAACACACTCTCTATCCAACAGAGAGTCGTACACAACTAACAATCGACCATGCTAGGACCTCCAGTCTGTAACGACACACTATTGACAACCCACACTACCATGTATAAACATATGATTCGTAATAGTTATACAATGAAAGGTAAGATGATACAACCATAAACTCTACATTAAGGACATTATCCACCCCCGGATGACTGCTCCTGATGACACGAGTCAAATCGACATCTATACTCAGCTACATCCCCCATGGTTAAGCATCTAAAGATCTATATACCATAGCATCGGTAAGTTATAACAATGATGAACGAAATATGACAACAACAACAGTATATTTCAAATTGCAAAGACTTAAGTATCAAGCACAGAATAACATGAGTGGAGTCAAGGTACAATATCAACCATATAGAAACTCATGCACTAAGAATAATCAACTACCTGACCGGGGTAGAATATTACCCACCTGAACTGTAGAATATCCAAACAAATCTCCATGCCCAAAAGACTATCCCGAATCAATTAAAGTCCTACAATTACAGAACACAAAGAATAACTAAATGCTAGCATAACCCTAATGCTAGAATAATTCCCTATATCACATCCTAACAAAGTATCCACATAAATCCATCCATCGGATCTATAGCAACTACACTTCTTCCATCAACTATTAATCAATGGATCCAATAATAACCAACTATAGATTTAACATCACATCTATAATAATCTAAATCCGAACTTACTAGGTTTAGCTTCACTTCACAGTTTCTTGATCCAATTTGCGAGAAACCCGATCTGCCCAATCAGTTTAACTGCAAGCAAATCCCATCAGATTAGCTAAACTTAGCAATCAAGCTAATCAATCATATAGGTTTGTACTAAATTCAATTAATCAAAATCCCACACATCATTACCTCCATTCTCTGCCCAAGGAGGTAAAGTGGCATTCTCGACCAAGGAAGGCAACAAGGAACCATGACAGAAATCTAGTCGCAAAAGATAAAAACACCAACACCAATGTTGTCTGGTCGAAAAGGAGAGGCGGCGGCTGGCACCCATGGCATAAGCCCAACTGGAACAGGGGAATTAGTCAGCAATAGAAATGATGATGGTGCTAGAATCGCCGAATCGACAAAGACCAGGAAGACGACGATCTACATGCGATCTTCCCTAACGACAGTTGATTGGCAGTAACAGATAGCTCGGCATCGCATGATCTGGCTGGGTCGGCGGTGATGGAGCAACAACCACAAACGGTTGAGAGGGAAGCACTGAAGGAATGGAGTAGCAACTCCATTGCGGTTGGACTTGCGGCGAGGGTACAACAATGATCAAGTTCACGATGGCGACTACAGCGGCTGGAGGAGCTCACCGCGGTGAAGGCATCGTTGAGCTAGCCTCTCGATTTGGTGGTCAACGATGGCAAATGCTTGAAAGGAGGTGTGGACTTTAATGAAGGTGTCGATCGCAGGGGATCGACGGCAGCAGGAAGGCGACGACGATGAAACGACCCAGCGAGTTGGCTCAGGTGGCGACGGAAAGAGTGTCACGTGTGGGTGGTTGTGGCTACGGCTGGCCGGAAGGCCGACGCTGGCTGCGGTGTGTGCTATGATGATGGCAATGAAAAGGGGCAACGGGAGGTGGCAGTAGGTGCATGCGGGGGGAGAAGACGGCGGCAGCTCGATTGCGATGGCGGCGCGGCATTGTGGCTGTGGATTGTGGCATCGGGTTACACGAGAGAGGGGAAAATGGAAAGAAATTAGAAAAATAAAATCTAGGTTTAGTTATTAGGTTAATGACACTTATTAACTCCCTTAAACAGGTTCTACCAAAGCCTATTTATTTTATCCCCATAAAAGATCATAAAACTTCTGTTTAAATCTACAAAAAATTCTAAAAGTTCTTGGAAAATTATATAAGATAATTTCTTAATTAACAAGGGGTATTTTATTTTTCAATACCTTACATATTACTCATAAGAAACGATATACCTATCTTACAATCAGTCAAAAGTTGGTTATCCAAAATGTTCTCCATGAAAGAAATGGGAAAAGCGACCTACATCCTCGGGATTAAGATCTATAGAGACAAATCAAAAAGGTTGCTTGGTCTTTCCCAGTCTATATATATAGACAGAGTGCTAAAGCGATTTAGCATGTCTAAATCCAAGAAAGGTTATATACCCATGCAACATGGGATTCACCTTTCAAAGTCTATGTGTCCCTGCATAGAAGACGAGAGAATTTTCATGAATAAGATTCCTTATGCTTCTGCAATAGAATTTATTATATATGTTATGTTATGTACAAGACCTGACGTATCATATGCTCTGAGTGTCACGAGCATATACTAGTCTAATCCAGGAATGGATCATTGGGTGGTTGTCAAGGCAATCCTTAAGTACTTGAAAAGAACTAAGGATATGCTCTTGGTATATGGAGAAGATGATATGGTTACATATGGGTATACAGATGCCAACTTCCAGATCAAAAAGGATGATTCCAAGTCACAATTTGGGTACATATTCACACTGAATGGTGGCGCAGTGACTTGGAAAAGTTCCAAATAAGACAGTTGTCGATTCTACCATGGAGGCAGAATACATTGTAGCTTCTGAAGCAGCAAAGGAGGTAAGTTGGATCAAGAAGCTCATCTCCGAACTTGGTGTGGTTCCGTCCATTTTTGAAGTATTATCAGTTTACTGCGACAACATTGGAGCTATCGCACAGGCAAAGGAACCCAGGTTTCACCTACGATCCAAACACATGCTTCGGCGATATCATCTAATCAGAGAAATCATCAGTAGGAAAGAAATATAAATCGAGAAGATTTCCATATAAAGTAACCTAGCGGATCCTTTGACAAAGGCTCTATCACAAAGTAAGTTTAAGAGTCACATCAAGACTATAGTATTGGATATCATGGCGATTGGATTTAGGCCAAGTGGGAGTTTGTTATGTTTGAGAGGTGTCCTAAGGCAATGCCTTATAGTTGTACTATTTATTTGATAAATAAAGATTCACTATTTGAGAGCATATGTTATATGTGTTTGATTGAATCTTAAACTCATTTACTGAATGTTCGTGATACGATTCATAGCATGAGAGAACTTATGATTGGATCATAACTATTAAGTATCTCTACATATGTAATTATGAATGTATTGAAATAATCTCTAGTCGATGAATTGATGAGTTCGAACATCATCAATTTTGGGAGACTAGCACGGGTTATACTCCTTGGTTTATCCAAGCAGTTGCTCCTCACTGGCTGGAGACATTGAGATGTCGAGAGTTAAACATGGATACTAGTTATGGTAACTAGTTCATTGGAGTGACCTTCTATAATACTTCACATGGTTCTCTACATATAAGATATGTCAGTGAAGCTCTTACTGTAGCTCGAGTACGAGTTTCCTTCAACTTGAGGTATTCAAGGCATCTTGGTCATAGAGACTTATACTTTAGCATCTTAGTCGATACATCTCTACGGAGGTGTGGGTATGTGATGATTATGTATAAGTCGAAGTGCCCGAAAGGTGATGGAATAACCAACAAAGGATTCACCACTCCTTTCGAGGAGATATATACCCTATGATCACTCATTAGGATTGTTACTCAAAGTCTTTGGCCAAAGCATTGCACGTCAAGAGTATGATACTCTTGGATACATGTCAAAGTAATTAGAATCCATTGGACGAGGAAGTAAGACTTGGGCTAGGTGTGACATAGTCAGCCTAATGGGGACTGACACATAGACCATGTCCTGAACTAAGTGGGTATAAGATGAGTGAAAGGAATGAGACATGATTCACTATAGCTACTGAAGGGTTCGAAAATGGTTCCGAGATCAACCGTTGATTTTTCGTTTAATTGGGGATCATGATGTACTACTAGGTGCCGCTCATGATTGTTCCATAATTAATGGTTAATTATGGACGACCAACATAAACCGAGAATCTATTAGGTCACATGCACTACGAATCCTTCGAAGAGACTTAGGGTTGAGCCTTAAAAGGTTTAATTATAAACCAAACCCATTTGGTTTTAATTAAAGGGTCTTCTTTTGGTTAAGGGCCCAATTAAGGTTTAATGAATGAGATTAAGCCTTAATGGTTATGAGCTTAGGGATTTGATCCACTAACTTATAATTTATTAGGATTAGTGCCTATATAAAGGGTTATAAAGGCTAAACCTAATGAATAGAAGTCCTTAAGGCCCTCTTCCTCAACTTGGCTGAACCTAGGAGAATTAGAGTTTGGTGTTCCGCCGACCATCAAAGAAACAAGGGTTATTTCCACCTCTTTAAAGGATGACCACTTTAGGTTTTAGGGTTGTTATTTTTGTTTATTGAAGCTTCAAAAACAATGGCTAATTCCGACATGAATCAACAACCTTACGAGGGTTGTTCGAGGACTCATTTGTATAGCAAAATGAGTCAGCGATTGCTCTTCGATCACCCGACCTTCTTGGTTCATCTAGTAGCGAAGAGAAGGTCAAACTCGTGGTTTTGAGAAGTCGTCCCTCCAAAGATTCAGCGTGGATACGAGTAGAGACGAAGCTCCGCGAGCATCGTACGATTGATGCCCTTCTGGCTCGCCATCATTCGAAACGTATATCTAGAGTAAAATTGATTTTATTCTTGTTGTATATAAAATTTTATTTGGCAAATATATCCGCACGTGTTGTAATCATGTATGCGTGAGTGTGAGTGTTGTAATAATTTAGGAAATTATTACATTTTTCTTCCGCTGCGTTCGTTTGTGAAACGACAAAAACACATCTACACATCGACCATAATCCAACACTTAGGAGATTGTGTCATTATGGAAAAGTGTTAGTGAAAGTCCTAGAGTCAATCATGTGATGATTGTTATATGGACTTTATTGTATCATATTCCTATTTATAAAGGCATGGTTATTATATTTAGTTGTATTGGTGTCAAATAACTAAGTATGATAACGTCCTTGAGTAGAAGGTTCTTATCTATATCAATCGATTGGTTGAATCGATAATGAGATGATATAGAGAACACTACTCTTAATGATTTCTAGTCAAGTATTAACATTCATGGACAATGTTAATGCATATGGACTAGCATGTAGGTCAACTCGATGACTTTATCTCACAAGTCATGGATATGAGATATCAAGTTGACACATGGGTATGCATTGGAGAATGTATACTGAATTACCCGCCATGAGAAAGTATCATGGATCATTATATGAGTGTCATATACTTTCTCATGTGACTATTAGTATGACTATTAGTCCTTAGACCTGAAGTCACCATGGTTCCCTACATAAGGAGTTGCAAACTTTGGCTTCGTCAAACGTCACCCGTAAATGGGTGGACTATAAAGGCAATTACTGGATATGTAACAAATTATGCGGAGAGATGTGAGTGATGTAGATGAGATCTATCCCTTCTATATGACGGGAGTGACATCGATATTCTTGATAGAGTGAGACCACGAAGTGCATGACCATGCCCAAATGAGTTCATATGAGATATTGAGCTCATTTGATTAGAGTGAGTCTACTGGAAGTTCAAGATATAGATTGTACCAAGGATGACACGGTCTATGCCTCAATTAGTCAATCTAGATGTCAAGGATAGAAGGACATTGTCACATATTGTGAGAGTCACAATTATTAGTCACAAAGGTGATGTTGGATCTCAACATTCTTGTAACTTGGATAGCAATGATGTGTTGTTAGATATCGCTCATTGCTTATGTTCCTAAATCGGTTTAGGAGTATTGTCAACATTACAAGAACCTATAGGGTCACAAACAAAGAGCAATTATATGGAGATTAGGTTCATATGATGAACCATGAGGATTAGATTCATGGGATGAACCAAATTGGATTAAGAGTAATCCAAATTAGACTAATTAAGTTAGACTCAATTTGGTTCAAGTGTTGAATGAGTCTAATTTAGATTTGATTCATTGAGTCAATTTAAATTAATGAATAGAGATTCATTAAATCAAATTGACTTGAATCAAGTGGTTAGATTTGATCAACCATGGGAGATAAGAGGTCAAGTTTGACTTGACTTGACTTGAGAGGGAAGATGAATGGTCAATTTTGACTTGACTAATTGTCATGTCATGGTGACTTGGCATGGGGGCCGGCCAATGATGATGTTCCACATCATCATGGATTTATCATGGGGTGCCACCTCATGAGGGAGACCAAGAGTCATTGGCTCTTGGAGTCACATGCATGCATGTAACCCCCCCCCCCCCCACCCCTCCATGAAGTGGCCAGCCACCACTTAGTGGTGATCTAAGAGGGAAGTTATTTGGTGGATTAACTTCATCTTCTTCCTTGGTTCTCCTCTCCCTCAAGCTCTCTCCCTCATCCTCTCCTTGGCCGAAACTTCCATGAGTGCTAGCACACTCTAGGTTGATTTTCTCCACCTATTGCTTGTGTTGATACCAATAGAGAAGTGTACACTTGACACTCTTGAGTTCCGGCAAGTCATTTGGACGAGCAGGATAAGCGAAGGGCGTTACTACGAGGGTAACGCTCTCATCTTGTTGATCTAAGGTAGATCTAGGTTTCCATAACACATACATGAATCTATTTTATATATCTTCACACGGATCAGTGGTCGGGCTTCCGAGGTTTCCGCAACGCAAAAAGCGGTTTTTGCGACTCGGAAAGTTCAACAGTGGTATCAGAGCCACGTGCGAAGCATGTATGTGTTTTAAATTTGTAGTTTTTGTATTAGATATAAAAATTACATATTTTTAAGTTTCTGTAAATTTCCAATTTTTATAGATTTTTTGGGTATTTTTCTCGAAGATTCGAAGCAACAAGTGTTGGGACACTTGTAGGCTTCAACCACCGAGAAAAACTCTCCGAAACGGCGAGTTCTCGCTTTAGGTTTTTGGGGCAGTGACTTAAGTCGTTGTAAGATCAATATGGGACACTCGTAAAGTTTATTTTGCGAGTAGGGGCGCTGCCCCTAACCCCCAAAGGGGCATTGTCCCACGATCGCGCCCGGAAACCGCTTAGCAGGACCGTTATAGAGAGGTGACTTATAAAATTAAAAAAAAAATTATAGAAATTTCTGTAATATACATAATTTAGAATTATGTATAATTCTGTGATGGTCATGGCCCAAGAACCTCAATATGATTGGATGATAAATGTGTTGTAATTCATAATACGGTCTGCGTGTCGTTTTTGTGGTTGTGCATGTTGTATAGGGTATGTAATATGCGCGTCGTGCCTCTTCTTTTAAAATTTTAGTTGTAAATAGTTTTAGACTCGAATGTAACTCAAGTTTCATGTTTGTAATATACAAAATGGAGCGGTGGAAGGTCCACTAGTAGACGGAGTTACGAGAAAGGTGCCGACGACACATGGCGGTCAAAGGAGGCGCTTGGAGAAGCCGCTAACCCTAGGTTGACCGTCCGATCTTCTCATTGGCTTGAGAAGATCGTAGTAGGGTCATGACCACATCACAATTAATTTATATATATATATATATATATATATTTTTTATTTTATTTTTGCTTGTATGTATATGATGCATGCTAGGATATTTTTCTTGTATGTATATGATGCATGCTAGAATAATGCTTGTATGTATGTGATGCATGCTAGTGTAGGATAATAAAGGCCTTGATGCATATATGATACACATTCACGATTAGATTAGATCCTAATCGAATCAACTTGAAAATGCCTACCAAGTCTTGATACCCATCACTACCTCGATCATTTGTAGTTGTTGAATCTGCCAAAGCAGAGCAACGCATATTATCTTGGTAGGGTGCGGAGGGACAATCTTGGTCCCGCCTATCACGGCTTGGGTTAGAGTAAGCTCAATTAGATTGAGTTAACTCAATTGTATCGAGTAGAACTATAGGCATATTCCAACCATTGGAAAGATTGGATAAGATCGTATTTACACTAAATCTTGGGCGATTTAGCCAAAACTAACTCAAGGTCTTTTGTAAATGTGGGTCTTGATCCTATAAACAAGAGTTGCATAGAGATGTAATCGGTAATGTGTTACCTACCGATCATACTAAGTCTTGGGCAATTTAGCCAAAGCTGATTCAAGGCGTAGTATGATGTAAATCTTGTCCCGCAAGAATTATAGCTAGTTTGTATGAATCTAGTAATGTGGTTTGACCACATCCATAACTCGATTCTACAAAAGTCCTATAATTTAGTGGGAGCATCATTTGATTAAAGACTTAATTAAATGATAAATGGAATATGATATTAATTTTCTGCACTGTGTATGTTGTAGATTGCCATGTCGACAAACATAAACACTCTCTCTCTCTCTGCGTTCTGTCCTTGAGAAAGACAAGCTTAATGGAGCTAATTTCCTGGACTGGTACAGGAACCTGAGAATCATTCTCACCCAAGAAAGGAAATTGTACATCTTGGAGCAGCCCATTCTGGAGGCACCTCTTGCCACTGCCTTGCGAACTGACAAAGATGCTTACAAGAAGCATCAAGATGATGCATTAGATGTGTCATGTCTCATGCTCGCGACCATGAACTCTGAGCTTCAGAAGCAACACAAGTTCATGAATGCTTATGATATGGTTGAACATCTTCGTCAACTATATCAAGGACAAGCAAGGCACGAGAGATATGAGATCTCTAAGGCATTGTTTTAGTCCAAGATGCAAGATGGGACTCCCGTAGGTCCATATGTACTCAAGATGATTGGGTACATAGAAAACCTACAGAGATTGGGATTCCGACTTGGCCAAGAGCTGGCCATTGACTTGATCTTGCAATCTTTTCCACAAACCTACAATCAATTTGTCATGAATTACAACATGAATGAAATTGATAAGTTACTGCCTGAGATGCTCAGCATGTTGAGAACTGCTGAGCTCAACCTTAAGAAGGGAAAATCTGACTCCATTTTGATGGTGCAAAAGAAGAAAGGCAAGGGCAAACCTAAAGGTAAGGGAAAGTCCCAAGCCAAGGGCAAAGGCAAAGAACTGAAACTGAAAGGAGAGGTGGCCAAAGAAGGGACTTGCTTCCACTGCAAGGAAGCTGGACACTGGAAGCGTAACTGCAAAGCATACTTAGAAGATCTTAAAAAGAAGAGAAGTGAGACTTCTACTTCAGGTATAAATGTTATAGAAGTCAATCTATTTATTTCTTCATCATGGGTATTAGATACCGGATGTGCATCTCACATTTGTACCAATGTACAGACGCTGAGAAATAGCAGAGCATTGACAAAGGGCGAGGTGGACCTACGAGTAGGCAATGGAGCAAGAGTTGCTACTATTGTTGTAGGAACTTATGATCTATCTCTGCCCTCTGGGCTTGTACTAGAACTAGATGAATGTTGTTATGTGTTTGCTTTGACTAAGAACATAATTTCGGTTTCTTGTTTGGACAAGAAAGGATTTACATTTATAATAAAGAACAAATGTTGTTCAATTTATTTAAATGATATGTTCTATTGTAGTGCACCTCTAATGAACAGACTCTACTTTCTAGACTTAGAGAGCCTCATCTATAACATAAGTACCAAAAGGTTCAGGTCAAATGAGTTGAACCAAACCTATCTCTGGCATTGTCACTTAGGTCACATAAATGAGAGTCGCTTATCTCAGCTCGATAAGGATGGGCTGTTGGACTCATTTGATTTTGAATCATATGAGACATGCGAGATGACCAAGACTCCCTTTAGTGGACACAGCGAAAGAGCAACAGACTTGTTAGGACTTATACATAGTGATGTATACGGTCCTTTCAATGTTGCTGCTAGAGGTGGTTACAGGTACTTCATTACATTTACTGATGACTTCAGTGGATATGGTTATGTGTATCTGATGACACATAAATCTGAATCCTTTGAAAATTTCAAAGAATTCAAGAATAAGTACAAAACCAACTTGACAAGAGTATTAAGATACTTCGATCAGATGAGGTGGTGAATACCTTAGCCATGAGTTTCGTGACTATCTAGCTGAGTGTGGGATTTGTTAGGGCAATCTCTTGCCATGATAAGGTTTTGATGTGTGTGGCAAAGGGTTTAAGTTAGGTTGTTATTATGATTTGATATGTGCGTTGGAGTCTTGCAGGACTTAGTAATTCGCACATGGAGCCTTGGCGGGTTCACCACTCATAACCTCGTGCTTGAGTCGGAGAAGGAGCATTGAAGAGTCGTGCGCTTGATGCTACCGAGGGACCACCGGACGAGATGACTTGAAGCGAAGCCAAGGAAGCAGACTTCGGAGGCAAGAGACACGAAGGAGCATTACAGAGTCATGCTCCTGATGTTGTCGAGGGACGTGGCCGCGAACGAAGAGAGCTTCGGCGAGAGACTTCGAGTAAGATGAGAGAATGAGTGAATTATAAGTAGCTCATTAGGTGAACTTGGCCGAATGGTTGAGTGTCGGAGGCTCGACCGCAAGGGTTGAGGTTTACCCGACCGTCGGAAACTCAAACAAATGTTAAGTTTGAGTTTCACATGGCACCAGTCGACTGCCATGAAATGGCGATCGGCCGCTTCTAGTCGAAGCAGCGGTTGGCCGGTATCCGAGCGATGGGTTTATGCCCGTGATCAATCGCCATGGAATGGCGATCATTTACCGAAGGATGTCACGGGCACAGAAGCTGCCAGCCGTCAAGGCGCCGACTACGGAGGCGCGATGATCGATGGATCCATCAATCGACTGCCAAGTGTTCCATTGGACTACAATGGTCAGGATCCGACGTGTTCGGAGGTCGCTGGCGGGCGCTAAGGATCGGTGGCGCCAACTGGAAGAAATCAGCCCTCTCTATAAAAAGAGAGGTTGTGGGCTTGTGGATGCCTAATGCTTATGCTCTAAGTGATCATCCAAGTGCTCCACAAGATTCAAACTCCTTCTCTTAGTTTTCTTTCACATCTATTGTAAAAGAAGGAGTGTTCTTGAGTTGTAAGGGTTACCTCCACCTAGCTTAGTGTAAAGGAGAGACCGATAGTGAATTGGTTGCGGAGTGATTCACCGAGGACGAATCGGGGACCGTGGATTAGCGGCGTAGCCGTGAACCACGTTATATTATCTTGTTAGCATTGTTTATTTGCTTGTCTTGTTTGTTTCCGTTGCGCTAATTAGTTTTGTAGACGAGCAAATTACGCCATCAAACGAAAGAGGGCTATTCACCCCCTCTAGCCGACCACATCCACACTACTTCGATCCTACAAGTGGTATCAGAGCCGAGGAAAGCTTGTCGAGGACTAACAACCACAACAAGCACATTCAAAAAATGGTCGGCTCCAACATTCACCCACCAAAGTTTGAAGGAGAATTCTCTTGGTGGAAAAAGAGAATGGAGGTATTTTTCGAAATCGATTTCGAAATTCTTTTGATTATGGAAAACGGTTTCGAATTGCCTAGGAATGAAGATGGGGAGTCATTGGAGAAATCAAGGTGGAGCAAGAAGCAAAGGGAAGAATACTTAGCAAATTCAAAGGTCAAGCACCACCTCTACAATGTACTCCCCCAACAAGAAGTTAACCGGATTGGGAAATGCTCTAGTGCCAAGGAGATGTGGGAGAAGCTAGTAGAGCTTCATGAAGGCACTTTGGAGGCCAAACTTGCAAGAAGAGACCTCTTCCGCTCTCAATTAAGTAATATAAAATTAGAAAAGGGAGAAAAGGTAACATCATTGCATTCTAGGTTTAAAGAAATTTTGATTGGACTAACAAGTGTAGGAGAAAGACTTTCGAACCGGGATATGCTCATGAAAGCAATCGATGTTTTTCCCCGGTCATCGAAATGGAGCTCAATGGTGGACTCCTTCTACATGTCCAAGAATTTAGAAGTGAGCACCTTGGAGGAGTTCTTCTCAACAATGGAGCTCCACGAAACAAGACTTGAAGGAATAATAGAAGAGCCAAGATTTCAACCTTCAAGAGGAGTAGCACTTTTGGCCAACAAGGGGAAGAAGAAGATGGAGATCCCCTCCTCCTCTGATGAAGCATCTTCCTCCTCCTCCATGGATTGCACGGAAGAAGCCTATATGGTAAGGAGGGTAAGGTGTGCATTAAAAGGTTTTAGATTTAATAAATCTAATGATAGGAGTAGAAGACAAAGGGGGAATATTATTTTCTACAATTGCCAAGGAGAGGGACACATAAGGGACAATTGTCCCCTCTTGAACAAGAGCAAGGAGGAGAAGAGAAAGAAAGAAGAAAAGAAGAAGAAGAAGGGTAGCAAGAAGAAGAAAAGAAGAAGAAGGGTAGCAAGAAGAAGAAAGAAGAAGAGAAGAAGGCCAAAGAGAAAGGGAAGACAAAGGCATTAAAAGCAAAGACTCGGGATGACTCCTCTTCATCATCTTAATCATCATCAGAAGAGGAGAATGCCTTTGTCACCAACTTAGCCCTAATGGCCTTTGACGACCTAGATTGCTCCTCCTCCGAAAATGAAGGATCAAGCACGAGTGAGGAGAGATCTAGTGAAGGGGGAGCTTCTTCACCATCCTCATCCGAAGAAGAAGAAGACATGGAAGCTATGGTAACAAATCTAACTCCCAAGAAAATAGTTTCCATGGTTTCTAACTTAACTAGGGATTTATTTAGAGCAAAGAAGAAAAATAAGATCATGATAGATCAAATTAAGGATTTAGAAAATAAGCTAGAAAAAGCATGCTTAAATGAAAATGGTAATATTTATTCTAGCTTAAATGATGCATGCTCACATGAATATATGTCATTTAATGTTAGTGATGCATGTATGGATGAAAATAGGGCTCTAAGGGAAAAGGTAGATTATTTGACCAAGACCCTAGAAAAATTTACAATAGGCTCCAATACCCTTAACATGATAATTGGGAGCCAAAGAGCTAGCTTCAATAGGAAAGGCCTAGGATACAAGGGAAAAACTAATGAAAAGGCCTATAAATGTTTGATTGCTAGGGGCCAAAGCAAAAATAAGACAATTGCTAGAAAATAGATCCCTAAGGAGTATTTAGTGAACTCCATAGGTAAGAACTTATTTTGGGTTCCTCAATCCATCCTAAAGGGTTAGGAAAACCCTAGGATAGTCAACCATATGGACTTTATCTATATCATATTTTTGGTTGACTTAGGATGGCGGGATAACATTTTTGAAATAGTGTTAGGTGATGATAATGCACCTATAAGTAGATAAATCATGCCTTAGGTGATATTTGTCTTATTATCATGATGTAATACCTAATGCATGATCACAATTTGATGAATACATTTGTTTCATGATCATACTATGAAATTCATATATATATGTCTTTATGATCATGTTGGATGTTAGGATGATACTTAACCTTGATAGAATTGCATGAAAATAATGGTTAAGTATATACAAATACCTTTAGGATGAATCTCACACTCACCATAGGCTACCTTGATTGAAAACTTAGCATGGGTGAGATGATAGGATGATACTAATGGTCCACTAATGCCTATGACATTTAGATGGTCATTTAAGGTATCAAAATAGCAATAATAGACCAATCATGGGGATGACTTATGTTTAATTAATAGATATATTACCTAAAGATCATGGTTAGATATTTCATATGTTTTCAAAACAATTTCTTACTTTAAAATCTGTGTATTCATGTTTTGAAACAATCCAAAGCAAGACTAGGTGTTAAAATGGATACTAACATGATCAAAAACCTAGTGGTTTTTAAAGCTTTTGGATTTTTGGCAAATCTCTGAAAATATAATGATTTTTCATGAAAAACTATTTTTCATTGATAGATATGCTTAAAAGAAATGTGTTCCCCAAATTTCACCATTTTTAGAATTTTTTGGAATTTATAGTGCATTTCTGAAATTCATCCAAAAATCAAATTAATTCATTGTGCCATTATCATTGCCACAGCGATAGCGATCAGTGATGGGTATGCGAGCCTGATAACTGATTTTATCAGGTTTTTGACTGATTTTAATTTTTGTTTCTCTCTATACTTGACGTCATGATATATAAACTTTGTTTAATCTTTTTGATGGTGTCAAAGGGGGAGAAAACTATATGTTTAAGTAAGGGGAAGAAGTTAAGTTTGAACAAGGGTTGAGGTTTACCCGACCGCCAGAAGCTCAAACAAATGTTAAGTTTGAGTTTCACATAGCACCAGTCGACTGCCATGAAATGGCAGTCGACTGCTCTGAGTCGAACGCAGTTCGACTAGTATCCGACTGATGGGTTTATGCCAGAATGATCGGCCATGGAATGACTCGATCGCTGTGAGGATGTCGTGGGCATTGTCGCCAGAGCCGATCGATACGAACTACGGAGGCGCAAATCGATGGATCCATCAGTCGACTACCAAGTGTTCCGTTGGACTACAACAGTCGGGATCCGACGTGTTCGGAGGTCGTTGAAGTGGCGGCAGTCGACTGGTGGCGGCCAACGGGAAGAAATCAGCCCTCTCTATAAAAAAAGAGGGTGTGGGCTTGTGGATGCCTAATGCTTATGCTCTAAGTGATCATTCAAGTGTTCCACAAGATTCAAACTCCTTCTCTTAGTTTTCTTTCACATCTATTGTAAAAGAAGGAGTGTTCTTGAGTTGTAAGGGTTACCTCCACCTAGCTTAGTGCAAAGGAGAGACCGATAGTGAATTGGTTGCGGAGTGATTCACCGAGGATGAATCGGGGACCGTGGATTAGCGGCGTAGCCGTGAACCACGTTATATTATCTTGTTAGCATTGTTTTTATCTTTGCATTGTTTATTTGCTTGTCTTGTTTGTTTCCGTTGCGCTAATTAGTTTTGTAGACGAGCAAATTACGTCATCGAACGAAAGAGGGCTATTCACCCCCCTCTAGTCGGCCACATCCACACTACTTCGATCCTACAGGATTCTATCTCAACTCACTTCTCCTGGAACACCACAGTGGAATGGTGTATCCGAAAGGAGGAATCGTACCCTATTAGATATGGTACGATCTATGATGAGTCACACAGATCTTTCTATATCCTTTTGGGGATATGCTTTAGACACAGCAGCCTTCACACTTAACCGTATACCATCTAAGGCTGTGATAAAGACACCATATACGATATGGACAGGGAGAAATCCCAAGATATCTTTCATGAGGATTTGGGGTTGTGAGGCTTACATTCGACTTCAAGTCTCAAACAAACTGGGACCCAAATCCGATAAGTGCTATTTTGTTGGATATCCCAAGGAGACGAAGGGATATTACTTTTACATTCCCAATCAGCACAAAGTGTTTGTGGCAAAGACTGGGGTTTTTCTAGAAAGGGATTTTATTTCTAGAAAAACTAGTAGGAGTACGTTTGATCTTAAAAAAAATCAAGATAAGGACCATAGCACTGAGGCCTTGATGGAAGTTGAACAGGAACCATAAAGTGTTGTGGGTGATGAGATTGTTGCACAAAGAGTTGTGGAACAACCACCTGTTCAGGTAGACCTATCTCTTCGTAGGTCTGATAGAGTACGTCGTCAGCCTGAGAGATACTTATTTCTCTTGTCTGACCATGATGACGTTATGCTCATTGAGAATGAGTCTACCTCCTATCAGGAAGCTGTGATGAGCTCAGATTCTGAGAAATGGCTAGAGGTCATGAGATCCGAGATGGAATCCATGTACACCAACCAAGTATGGACTTTGGTTGATCCACCTGAGGGCGTCAAACCCATTGGGTGTAAGTGGGTCTTTAAGAGAAAGACTGACATGGATGGACTTACGCATACCTATAAGGATCGATTGGTGGCTAAAGGTTTCAAGCAAATTCATGGTATTGACTATGATGAAACCTTTTCTCCAGTGGCGATGTTTAAGTCCATTCGGATCATGCTTGCTATTGCAGCGTACCACGATTATGAGATCTGGCAGATGGACGTCAAAATCGCATTTCTAAATGGAAACTTACTCGAGGATGTGTACATGATACAGTCTGAGGATTTTGTAGATCCACAGCATACTGGGAAAGTATGCAAGCTGAAAAGGACCATTTATGGGCTAAAGAAAGCTTCTCATAGCTGGAATCTTCGATTCGATGATGTGATCAAACAGTTTGGTTTCATCAAGAATGAAGATGAACCCTATGTCTATAATGTTGGGTTTTCGGCATCACGGCAAGTGTGTGTTCGAACATGTTTCGTAAACATGTGCACAGCGAAAGAAATAAAAATAATAAATCTAATTTATTACAACACACACACCACACGCATGCATAGTACATGTGTAGACATAACCGCAATTTTAAATTTTGCAATAAAATGAAATTTATACTACGTATACCTGACGTATCACGTGTAGCAGGAAATGCATCAACCGGAGCGATCCTCGCTAGAATCGCCTCTATCCGTATCCACGCCGAGTATCTTTGGGATGACTTCACAAAGTCACGAGCCTCATCTTCGTACGAGTTACTAGCCTCGTGTTGAAGACAATGTGATCAAGAGAAGATCACAATCCGAATCAAAATTCAGATCTAAAACGAGTCCTCAAAAACTCGCTTCTCCGGAGAGGTATTTGTCAACCGTTTGACGAATCCTTCATCCTCCACCTATGAGGATTACTGGAGATCGAATCTCCGACAAAGTAGCCGTTGTCGGAGCTCCAAACGTCGTCCAAACGATGCTCTGACTCAAAGAAAGCAAGCTGTCCAGGAAACTGGACAGCTTGGTGGAGGAGTTTGCGCTGGACAAAGAGAAGAGGGCCAGCGAGTCCTTGGTCACCGGAGCCAAGGAGGATCACTGGAGGGTCGCCGGAGGATAGCCAGCTGGAGCTTGGACGCCGGCAACAAGCTTGGATGGCGGCACAAGGGTGGGCGGTGGCTAGAGTTGGGCGCCGACCACAAGAGGAGAGGGAGAGGGTGGGCGGCAACTATGGGTTGCTTGGATTAGGTTTTCACAAAACCCTTAAGCCCTATTTTATAGAGAATAAATTCTCCTAATGGTTATCGGATCATAACCAAAAGCCCATTAACCCGCTCCATTAATTTAAGTTAAAATAAACCAAACTGATTTGGTCTATTTTAAGTTAAAACGAACCGAACCAACTTTAGTTCATTCGTTTAAAACAAACCAAACCCCTTTGGTTTATTCCCCACCAATTGGATTAAAACCAAACCAATTTGGTTCATCCATCATGTCTTCATAAGACATGGCCCATCCACGCTTCCATTGCGACTGAAACAATTTCATGTTCGCTCCTTGTTTGGTCCAACCAAACCTAGTTTCTCTCGGTCTGAGAATATCATTCTCAAGCTTATTTTAAATCCTTCGGATTACGCTCATTGTACGTGTGACCAAATAGGTTCTCGGTTTATGTTAGTCATATATAATTAACCATTAATTATAACCGCAAGTCAAAGGAACATCGCACTTAAGCTACAGAAGAACTTTATCGATATATCTATATATGCAGAGAACCATAAGTCTTACTACCGTCACTCCAATGAACTAGTTACCATAACTAGCATCCACGATTTACTCCAGACATCACAATGTCTCCAGCCAGTGAGAATCAGCTGCTTGGATACACCAAGGAGTATACCTCGTGCTAGTCTCGACAGAATCGATGGTGTCCAAATCCATCAATTCATCGACTAGGGATAATTCTGATACATCACAATTACACATGTAGAGATACTCACTAGTTGTGATCCAATCACAAATTCTCTCATGCTGTGAATCGTAGCATGGACATTCAGTAAATGAGTTTAAGATCTAATCAAATACATGAAAATATGTATACTCAAATAGTGAATCTTCATTTATCATATAAATGGTTCAGACATAAGGTGATTGTTTTAGGACATCTCTCATATATTGCTAACAAACTCCCACTTGGCCTAATGTCAATCGCTACGGTATCCAATACCATAAGCTCTAACATGACCCTCAAACTTACTTTGAGATAATGCCTTAGTCAAATGATCCGCTAAGTTCCTTTCAGTGGGGATTTTCTCGATTTGTATTTCCTTCCTACTAATGATCTCTCTGATTAGATGATAGCGGCGAAGCACATGTTTGGATCGTTAATGAGACCTTGGCTCTTTCGCCTATGCAATTGCTCCATTGTTATCGCAGTAGATCGGTATTGCTTCAACAATGGCTGGAACCACACTAAGTTCATAAATGAACTTCTTGATCCAAACTGCTTCCTTTGATGCTTCCGAAGCTGCAATGTATTCTCGCCTGGGTAGAATCACATGTTGTCTTGTTTGGAACTTTTCCAACTCACTGTGCCCCCATTCAAGGTGAACACGTATCCAGACTGAGACCTGGAATCATCCTTGTCTGTCTGGAAGCTGGTATTCGTATACCCGTGTATCACCATGTCCCCTTCTCCATATATTAGGAACACACCCTTAGTTCTTCTCAAGTACTTAAGGATTGTCTTAACAATCGCCCAATGATCCATTCCTGGATCAGACTGGTATCTACTCGTGACACTTAGAGCATACGATACATCGGGCCTCGTACATAACATAGCATATTGTTAGTGAAAGCCCTAGAGCCAATCATGTGATGATTGTTGTATGGACTTTATTGTATCATATTCCTATTTATAAAGGCATGGTTATTATATTTACTTGTATTGGTGTCAAATAACTAAATATAATAATGTCCTTGAGTAGTAGGTTCTTATCTATATCAATCGATTGGTTGAATCGATAATGAGATGATATAGAGAACACTACTCTTAATCATTCCTAGTCGAGTATTAACATTCAGGGACAATGTTAATGCGTAGAGACTAGCATGTAGGTCAACAAGATGACTTGATCTCACAAGTCATGGATAGATATCAAGTCGACATGGGTATGCATCGAGAATGTATACCGAATGACCGCCATGAGAAAGTATCATGGATCGTTATATGAGTGTCATATACTTTCTCATGTGGCTATTAGTATGACTATTAGTCCTTATACCAAGTCACCATGGTTCCCTACATAAGGAGTTGCATACTTTGCTTCACAAACGTCACCCGTGAAATGGGTGGACTATAAAGGCGACATCGGGTATGTAACTAATTATGCGGAGGGATGTGAGTGATGTAGATGGGATCTATCCCTCCTATATGACGGGGTGACATCGATATTCTTGATAGAGTGAGACCACGGCGCATGGTTACGCCTAAATGAGTCAATATGAGATATCGAGCTCATTTGATTAGAGTGAGTCTACTGAGTTCAAGATTTAGATTGTACCGAGGATGACACGGTCTATGCCTCGATTGGTCAATCTAGATGTCAAGGATAGAGGGACATTGTCACATATTGTGAGAGTCACAATTAGTAGTCACAAAGGTGATGTTGGAGCTCAACATTCTTGTAACTTGGGTAGCAATGATGTGTTTCTAGATACCGCTCATTGCTTATGTTCCTAAATCGGTTTAGGGACATTGCCAACGTTACAAGAACCTATAGGGTCACACACATAAGAGCAATTAGATAGAGATTAGGTTCATATGATGAACCATGAGGATTAGATTCATGGGATGAACCAAATTGGATTAAGAGTAATCCTAATTAGACTAATTGAGTTAGACTCAAGTTGATTCAAGTGTTGAATGAGTCTAATTGAGATTTGATTCATCAAATCAATTTAAATTAATGAATAGAGATTCATTAAATTAAATTGACTTGAGTCAAGTGGTTAGATTTGATCAACCATGGGAGATTAGAGGTCAAGTTTGACTTGACTTGAGAGGGAAGATGAAAAGTCAAGTTTGACTTGACCAAATGCCATGTCATGATGATGACTAGGCATGGCCGGCCAATGATGGTGCTCCACATCATCATTGACTTGGTCAATTGGTGCCACATCATGAAGGAGACCAAGGGTCATGGGAGTTACATGCATGCATGTAACCCCCTCTCCATAATGTGGCCGCCAACACTTTAGGGTTTCATGGGTGAAATTCATTTTGTGAGTAACTCTCCATTACTTCATCTTCTTCCTTGGAATTTTTCCTCTCAAGCTCTCCCTCTCCAACCTCATCTTGCCGAGACACCATAGAGGAGTGCTAGCACACTCAAGGTTGAGTTTTCTTCCACCTATTGCTTGTGTGGATACCATAGAGGAGTGTGCACTTGACACTCTCGAGTTCCGGCGGACTTTGGACGAGCGGGATTTGCGAAGGGCATCGCTATATCTAAGGTAGATCTAGGATTTTGTAAGCACATACATGTAATTATAATTTTTATACTTCGCGAATCCGTGGCGGGGGCTTCGAGGGTTTCCGCGGCGTAAAAGCGGTTTTGCGGCTGGAAAAACCCAAGATGTATCGAGCCACGTCGAAGCATGTATGTGTTTCGTTTTTGTAGTTTTTATATTAGATATAAAAATTACAGATTTATATGTTTCTGTAAATTTTCTTATTTTATAGAATTTTTTGGTATTTTTCTCGTAGAGTCGAAGAAATGAGTGTTGGGACACTCGTAGGCTTCAACCATCGAGAAAAACTCTCGAATCGTGAGTTCTCGCTTTAGGTTTTTGGGACAGCGACTTAAGTCGCTGTAAGATCATTGTAGGGACACTCGCAGCTTATTTTTGCAGTAGGGCGCTCCCTATCCCGAAAGGGGCCATGTCCCGCGATCACGCCTTAAACCGCTTAGCGGGACCGTTACGGAGAGTTGACTCATAAATTCGAAATAAATTAGGAAAAATTATAGAAATTTCTGTAAAAATACATAATTTAGAATTATGTATAATTCTGTGATTGTCATGGCCCAATAACCCAATTGGATTGGATTAAGTGTGTTGTAATTCATAATACTCGGCTGCGTAGTTTTGTGGTGCGTGTTGTAAAGTGTTTGCGACCTACGCGTCGCACCTATTCTTTTAATATTCTAGTTGTAAATAGTTTTAGACTCGAATGTAACTCGAGTTTCGTATTTGTAATGTACAAAAATGGAGCGGTGGAAAGTCCACTTGAAGACGAGCTTACGAGAAGGGTGACGACGACACATGGCGGTCAAAGGAAGCGCTTGGAGAAGCTGCTAGCCTTAGGTAGACCGTCCGATCTTCTCATTGGCTTGAGAAGATCGTAGTAGGGTCATGACTATATCACATTTAATTATATATATATGTATGTTGATATATATATATATATATATATTTAATTGATTTTTGCTTGTATGTATGTGATGCATGCTAGTAGAATAATTAATGTATGTATATGATGCATGCTAGGTTAATTTTCTTGTATGTATATGATGCATGCTAGAATAATTAATGTATGTATATGATGCATGCTAATATAGGATAATAAAGGCCTAAATGCGTATAAGATACACATTACGATTAGATTAGATCATAATCGAATCAACTCGAAAATGCCTACCGAGCCTTGATACCCATCACTACCTCGATCATTTGTCGTTGTTGAATCTGCCAAAGCAGAGCAACACATATTATCTTGGTAGGGTGCGGAGGGACAATCTTGGTCCCGCCTATCACGACTCGGGTTAGAGTAAGCTCAATTAGATTGAGCAAAACTAGTTAACTCAATTGGATCGAGTAGAACTATAGGCATATTCCAATCGTTGGAAAGATAGGTTAAGATCGCATTTACACTAAATCTTGGGCGATTTAGCCAAAGCTAACTCAAGGTCTTTTGTAAATGTAGGTCTTAATCCTATAAACAAGAGTTGCATAGAGATGTAATCGGTAATGTGTTACCCACCGATCGTACTAAGTCTTGGGCGATTTAGCCAAAGCTAACTCAAGGCTTAGTATGATGTGGATCTTGTCCCGCAAGAATTATAGCTAGTTTGTATGAATCTAGTAAAGTGGTTTGACCACATCCATAACTCGATTCTACAAAATTCCTATAATTTAGTGGGAGCATCATTTGATTAAAGGCCTAATTAAATGATAAAAGGAATATGATATTAATTCTCTGCATTGTATGTTGTAGATAACTATGTCGACAAACACGAACACTCTCTCTGCGTTCTGTCCTTGAGAAGGACAAGCTCAATGGAGCAAATTTCCTGGACTGGTACAGGAACCTGAGAATTGTTCTCACCCAAGAAAGGAAGTTGTACGTCCTGGAGCAGCCCATTCCGGAGGCACCTCCTGCCAATGCCTCGCGAGCTGACAAAGATGCTTACAAGAAGCATCAAGATGATGCATTAGATGTGTCATGTCTAATGCTCGCGACCATGAACTCTGAGCTTCAGAAGCAACACGAGTTCATGAATGCTTATGATATGGTTGGACATCTTCGTCAACTATATCAAGGACAAGCTAGGCATGAGAGATATGAAGTCTCTAAGGCATTATTTGGGTCCAAAATGCAAGAAGGGACTCCCGTAGGTACATATGTACTCAAGATGATTGGGTACGTAGAAAACCTACAAAGGTTGGGATTCCCACTTGGCCAAGAGCTGGCCACTGACCTAATCTTGCAATCTTTGCCACAAGCCTTCAATCAATTTGTCATGAATTATAACATGAATGAAATTGATAAGTCATTGCCTGAAATGCTCAGCATGTTGAGAACTGCTGAGCTTAACCTTAAGAAGGGTAAATCTGACACCATTTTGATGGTGCAGAAGAAGAAAGGCAAGGGCAAGCCTAAAGGTAAGGGAAAGTCCCAAGCCAAGGGCAAAGGCAAAGAACTTAAACCCAAAGGAGGGGTAGCCAAGGAAGGGGCTTGCTTCTTCTGCAAGGAAGCAGGACACTGGAAGCGTAACTGCAAGGCATACCTGGAAGATCTTAAGAAGAAGAGAAGTGAGACTTCTACTTCAGGTATAAATGTTATAGAAGTCAATCTATCTATTTCTTCATCATGGGTATTAGATACCGGATGTGCTTCTCACATTTGTACCAATGTGGAGGCGCTGAGTAATAGCAGGGCATTGACAAAGCGAGGTGGACCTACGAGTAGGCAATGGAGCAAGGGTTCTTCTTTATTCTTTGTAGGAACTTATGATCTATCTACGCCTCTCTGGGCTTGTAAATGTTGTTATGTGCTGCTTTAACTAAGAACATCATTTCAGTTTCTTGTTTGGACAAGAAAGGATTTTCATTTATAATAAAGAACAAATGTTGTTGATTTATTTAAATGATATGTTCTATTGTAGTGCACCTCTAATGAGCGGACTCTACTTTCTAGACTTAGAGCCCTATCTATAACATAAGTACCAAGAGGTTCAAGTCAAATGAGTTGAACCAAACTTATCTCTGGCATTGTCGCTTAGGTCACAGAAATGAGAGTTGCTGATCTCAACTCCATAAGGATGGGCTGCTAGACTCATTTGATTTTGAATCATATGAGACATGCGAGTCTTGCCTTTTAGGCAAGATGACCAAGACTCCTTTAGTGGACATAGCGAGAAAGCAACATGATTTGTTAGGACTTATATATAGTGATGTATGTGGTCCTTTCAATGTTGCTAGAGGTGATTCACAGTACTTCATTACATTTCTTGATGACTTGTAGATATGGTTATGTGTATCTTATGACACATAAATCAATCCTTTGAAAAGTTCAAAGAATTCAAGAATGAAGTACAAAACCGACTTGGCAAGAGTATTAAGATACTTCGATCAGATCGAGGTGGTGAATACCTTAGCCATGAGTTTCGTGACTATCTAGCTGAGTGTGGGATTCTATCCCAACTCACTCCTCCTGGAACACCACAGTGGAATGGTGTATCCGAAAGGAGGAATCGTACCCTATTGGATATGGTACGATATATGATGAGTCACACAGATCTTCCTATATCCTTTTGGGGATATGCTCTGGACACAGCAGCCTTTACCCTTAACCGTGTACCATCCAAGGTCATGGTAAAGACACCATATACGATATGGACAGGAAAAATCCCAAGATGTCTTTTATGAGGATTTGGGGTTGTGAGGCTTACGTTCGACGTCAAGTCTCAGACAAACTGGGACCCAAATCCGATAGGTGCTATTTTGTTGGATATCCCAAGGAAACAAAGGGATATTACTTCTACATTCCCAGTCAGCACAAAGTGTTTGTGGCAAAGACTGGGGTTTTTCTAGAAAGGGATTTTGTTTCTAGAAAAATTAGTGGGAGTACCTTCGATCTTGAAGAAATTCAAGATAAGGACCATAGCACTGAGGCCTTGATGGAGGTTGAACAGGAACCACAAAGTGTTGTGGGTGATGAGGTTGTTGCACAAAGAGTTGTTGAACAACCACATTCAAGTAGACCTACCTCTTCGCAGTCCGATAGGATGCGTCGTCAACACTGAGAGATACTCATTTCTCTTGTCGACCATGATGGACGTTATGCTCATTGAGAATGAGCCTACCTCCTATCGAAGGCTGTGATGAGCCAGTTGAGAAATGGCTAGGCCATGAGATCCGAGATGGAATCCATGTACACTAACCAAGTATGGACTTTGGTTGATCCACAAGGTCAAACCCATTGGGTGTAAGTGGGTCTTTAGGAGAAAAGGCGACATGGATGGACTTACATACCTATAAGGGCCGATTGGTGGCTAAAGGTTTCAAGCAAATTCATGGTATTGACTATGATGAAACCTTTTCTCCAGTGGCGATGTTTAAGTCCATTCGGATCTTGCTTGCTATTGCAGCATACCACGATTATGAGATCTGGCAGGTGGATGTCAAAACCGCATTTCTGAATGGAAACTTACTCGAGGATGTGTACATGACACAACCTGAGGGTTTTGTAGATCCACAGCATACTGGGAAGGTATGCAAGCTGCAAAGGTCCATTTATGGGCTAAAGCAAGCTTCTCGGAGCTGGAATCTTCGATTCGATGATGCAATCAAACAGTTTGGTTTCATCAAGAATGAAGATGAACCCTGTGTCTACAAGAGGGTTAATGGGAACACAGTTGTATTCCTTGTATTGTATGTGGATGACATACTACTCATTGGGAATGACATCCCTTCGCTACAGTCTGTGAAGACTTGGCTGGGGACGTGCTTCTCAATGAAGGACTTAGGTGAAGCAGCCTGTATTCTAGGCATCAAGATCTGTTAAATACTGGAAAATTTAAATAGTAAATTAAATGGCCAAATAATTGAGGAAATAATCCTGGAAATTTTTCGGGATTTTTAGGAATTTTTCCGGAATTTTTCTGGATTTAAACGGACTCTGTACGAGATTTTTACGGGGATAAAATAGATAGGCTTTATTTAAGGGTTATTATTCTAAACCGGAAACCCTAATATCTATTTTTTCTATTCCCTTTTTCCCCGCCGCGCCGCAACCACTCCTTCGGCAGTTTCTCGCGCACTCTCTCCTTCCCCGATTCCTTTTCTCTCTGCCGACGATCTCTCCATCGCCGAATCCCTCTTCTTCGCCGGCCACAGTCGCGGCAGCAGGAACGCGCCGGCAGCAGGATCGCGCCGGCACCTCACCTCTGACCGCCGCCGAGCCCTTCTTCCTCGCGGCAGCCCGACGTCGCCGCGCCCGACGCCGCCGCGCTCGACGCAAGCCCCTTCTCCTTTGGCGCGATCGCCGACCGTTCCTTTGCCGTCCGACCTTGAGGTTGCGCTGCCGTCGACGCTCGCAGTCGCCGACGCCGAGCCTTGCGGTCGCCTCTTCTTTCCCCAAGCGCCGCTGCCCTTGCCGGTGCCCAGGACGTCGGCTCTTCATCTCGACCGTGCTCTCTCCGCCGTCGGCAGGTTCCTCGCACGAGCCGCCCTCGCCGACGACTAGGTCGTCGCCTTCCCTGAGGCCAGGACCACCGTGACCTTCTTCTTATCCTCCCGAGCGCTTGCGTGCATCGGACCCAGTAGTGAGCCCTCTCCGACGCCGGTGATCGTTGTATCTAGATCGCTGTGGGTGGTGCGGCAGTGCCTTCTTCCGGCGCGTCAAGTTTGATTGGGGGGTTTATCGAAAGGGTAAATCTCAACCTATTACCTGTTTTTCTTTGTTGATGGTTGATCTTGGTCGATAGTGAGGTTCCATTTAGGAATGGGTTGGCTGTGGAGGATTGTAAATGGCTGTGGGTTATGTTGGGTTCCAATTAGGGTTCATTAGATCCCTAATTTCGTGCAACGATGGGAAGGGTACGGTGGGATTCTAGGGCTGGTAAGCATGATTTTGGTGTTGTCGGCTGAGAGGGGCGGTGAGGGTTGTCTTTGGAGGGTGTGGTGCGGTTACGATTGGAGGTAGTCGTGAAAGAACGACTGTGAAAGGGTTGATTCCAGAGTTATTCGGTTGATCGGTATGGTTCGGAGGATATGAGATTTGGGTTTAATTGGGATATAAAGGAAATCGATTTATTTATTCGATTTGTCGGTGAATTGTATTTTTGTGCTTGACTATAGTTATGCTATATGCGAGTTTGATCACGGCGAGTCCCGATCGTGGCGATTCATTCTTCTTGGATATATTTTGGTATTTTGACTTAACGTTTAGATTAAGTCAAATTGATATGCTAGTAGGATAGCTTACAATAACATTTTCATGTTTATATGCCTGATATACTTTTGGTGCCTACTAGATACATGCATGTGATAGGATATGATTATATTTTCCTGTTTGATTTGGATCATAGTATGTGGATTAGGGATATGTACATATTGGTTGTACATATCATTCGGATAGGTATATTATGAGTAGGATTTACATGCTTTAGTATCATGCACCATTTTCGCATGATTGCATGCTAGTGGGCCAGGTTCCATTATTGTTGAGCCATGACTAGTTACATGGCTGCACACACGCCACTCGGTTAGTGGTACATCGGGAGGTGTGTGCGATTGCTCTGTCGAGCTCATTGACCGCTCATGGGTAGCGATGGCGGCAGCGTGGTAGCGGCGAGGATCCCTCCTCGGCCTATGACACTGGAGATGAGAGCTTAGCTCCCCACTATGTTTGGGGCGGGAGGATAGGTGTACTCGCGGCATCCATCCCTCGGTCACTCGGGAAGCGATGATGGCGAGTGCGCGTTGTCATAGCCCTACCCACTCGGCTTCACCATTGCGTGTGAGGCGGTGGTAGCGTCGGGGTGACCATGTCATTACGGCATGCACTTTGCATAGATTGCATTTTATGTCTTTGCATTTTTATTGATGCCTTGGATGTGCATATGATTGTCATGCATACAGGATACATGCTTATATATGATCGGACTTTATTACTTCTAGTCGAGCACATGCTCCTATATCGTAGGAGATTAGTAATCTGATCATTTTGTATTTCTTGCTTGCATACCCTATTTATGTGAGGATCTTGCATGTTATTTATTATTAGCTATACCATTTTGCATATCTACTATACATGAGTTCTTTGAACTCACCCGTTAGTTTATATCTATTTGAGGATGAAGGCATCGGGAGAGTTTGATTGGACCCCACTCGTAAAGTTTTGATTTGGATATTTGTTTTTTTACGGTATTTGGATATTTTGGTTAGAGGACATGTATAGGTTTGGAGATTGACTTTGTATTTGGTTTTGGTGTCCTTATGGACCTTATTTGGATTTTGGTTTGGTTGGATTTTGTTGAGTATTCTGCCGGATGGCGTAAGGTAAGTCTATTTAGATTGTTTGTCATTTATTTTGGATGATGGCACGAGGCCAAATTATATAAGCTGCGTGTGAGTTTGGATTCCGGTCGTGTTGACCGATGTATAGTGGCTGTGTAGGCCTTTGTATGTAAATTGGGATTGTCACCGTGCGGGAGATCTTTGCCGGATTTTTGTCCGTGGGGTCTCCTTGAGCGTGACAATTTATTTAATATCGAGCGCCTAGGTTTTGAGTTCCTAGGGGTTTTGGATTTTCGGAGTTCGCCATGTATTGGCGAGGTTTTGCAGGTAATTTGGAAATTTTGGATTGGTATGGATTTAGATGATTTTATGTTTGAAATTCGAGGATTTTGTGAGATTAATATGGGGTTTTGGCGGCTCTGGACCTCTCTGACGGTGAAATAGGTATGATGATAAATTTGATATGTTTTTATTTATGGTAATATACTGTATTCATTTAGAGATATGAGGCGAGGTAGCGTGCTACTGCGGGGGCGTGGTGTGGGGCAGCCACGCGGAGGACGAGATCTTTGGTGGCCCGACTTGCGGAGAGATCTGCGAGGTGAGCGTATTGATCGGTCGGATTCCACGAGTGCTGCGGGAGTTGTGGATCCTCGATCCTCGGCGGATCCTCCTCCGAGATACCTTCTTTGGGGCATCCGATGTACCGTGGGAGATCCTCTTGCTACACATCAGACTCCCCTTGATGGGACCTTCTACTACAGACCAGCAGGCCCATCGATGGGCGGTCGGACCCTCACTCGATGCTCGGCCCCTACTTATCCTATTGATGTAGGCTGCGGCCGAGCTCGGATTCGAGATTAGCTAAGTCGATGAAAGGCCGGTTCACTTTATTGAGGCCCGATCCGATCGTGGCTCGATCTTGGATCGAGAGCGATGGGCGTACCTTCTACTATATAGTGCGCTCCGAGTGGGAGAAAGCGAGTTAGCGACCTTCCATTTACGGCGAGGCGAGATGCAGTGGGATATCACGGCCTCGATTATTAGCGGCGGGAGTTACTGGCGAGATTTAGAGAGGCTTTTGAAGTCGATATTTCCCGGGCATATCGGATGATGAGGCGTCGGGATTTTACGAGTCTAAGGCGAATAATCGCTCGGATGATGGAGTATAATCTGAATTTAATCGGTTAGCGAGGTTTTGCGAGTTAGTTCTTGAGGATAGGTCGCGGATGATGCAGTTTATGCGAGGACCTGGATGGGCATCTACAGTCAGATGGCGGGATTTGGTAGTTCTTCCTACCGAGGAGGCGTTGGATAGAGCTTTGTTGATCGAGTCGGCTCTACAGAGGGTCAATACTGACAGGAAGAAGCGGTGAAAGATCTACGTGTCGGACCCATCGACCACGGACTCGACATCAGAGTGGCCGCGATCGGTCGTCGAGTCATTCAGGGCATCTAGCCTCGAAATCGGGGCGATCTTGGTGGGCCCTCGCGGTCTTTTCTGAGAGCGAGACCGCCCATTGGCGACACCTCGTACTCGTTGTGGATCGAAGGAGCATATCATCTCGGCTGCACCTTGGGGGACCCGATTTGCTATTAGCTGCGACACATGAGCCGAGATTGTTTGTTGAAGGCTCAGCATGTGGCTTCCGGGGTTTCTATCCATGGAGGACCGTTGCGTCGATGCAGGACTCGAGAGAGGGGGCCAGACGGCGGACCTTCGCAACGCCGCAGAGGCGCTCCCCCTTCAGAGTCGCCATGGTATTCATGGGACGAGTACACAGTGCCCGTGCGGTGTCACAGGTTGATTTGGGACCGCGATGCATCGTCCCGGCCATGATGCGATTACCATTCGCGGCATCGACCCATCGATGCTCAGTGCGGCCTTCGCCACTAGTTCGGGATCACCACGCACCGTGCGATATGCGATCGCGGTAGGTTATACCGGCCTTCCTATCACCGTGCGGTCTTCGTATCGATCTACTCGAGCCACAACCTTTGGCGTTGATACCACCTCCACGCCACCGAGAGGCTAGGCGGATTCATGCGATTACGAGAGAGGATGCGCGTGAGCCAAGCGAATCCGTATTTGTGATGCGGTTTCACTTTATGCATTTTCATATTATGCTAGTTGATCGTAGTTCGCATTCGTTTATTTTCGTACTTTTATGAGAGAGATTGGTAGATTACCTGCTAGTAGATCACAGAGATTAGTCGTCTCCCTACCATCTGGCAATACATTGGATGTTACCCAGGAGGTCCGAGGTTGTCCTTTAGATTTTGGTAACATCATTCTTACGGTAGATTTATTGGTACTGGATATGGTCGAGTTCGATATTATTCTTGGCATGGATTGGTACATCGGATATCATGCCACGGTGGATGTCGAGCGAGGGTGGTCACATTTAGACCTCGAACCAACCCTCGTGGGATTTCAGCATCGGACGACGGTATAGCGACCATTTCTGCGATTCAGGCTCAGAAGCTTTTATTGCACGGTTGCCAGGGTTTTCTATTATCTATGATCAATGTAGAAGACAGTGGTGACTCTCAGATCGCGGACATCCCTATTGTTCGAGAGTATCCAGATGTCTTTCCAGAGGAGTTACAGATGCCTCCCGAGTTCATGATTGAGTTAATACAGGGATGCGGCATCGAAAGCTCCTTATCGTATGGCCCCGAGAGAGTTGGACGAGTTAAAGGTTCAGCTCCAGGAACTTTTGGACAGAGGTTTTATTCGCCCTAGTGCATCACCCTGGGGTTCTCCGGTTCTCTTCGTGAAGAAGAAAGATGGTTCGATGAGACTGTGCATCGACTACAGGCAATTGAACGCCGTCACTATCAAAAATAAATATCCCCTGCCACGTATTGAGGACTTGTTTGATCAGCTCAGAGGTACATCAGTCTATTCTAAGATTGATCTGCGGTCCGGATATCATCAATTACGAGTTAGAGATTCTGACATTCAGAAGACAGCGTTCCGTACCAGATATGGACACTATGAGTTTTTGGTAATGCCATTTGGGCTTACCAATGCTCCAGCGGTATTCATGGACTTAATGAACCGTGAATTTATGGATTTTCTAGATCGGTTCGTCATTGTTTTTATCGATGACATTACGGTTTATTCTCGTTAGAGGAGGAACACGCCGCGACATCTTCGACTTGTTCTCGATAGGCTCCGGCGAGCGGCTATATCACGAGTTTAATAAATGCGCGTTTTGGTTACACTCGATCGGTTTTAAGGACATGTGGTTTGGTAGAGGTATTTGATTGACCCGAAGATCGAGGTCATCACCGGTTAGGGAGCAAAGAAATCGATTCAGAGGTTCGCGATTTCCTAGGCTGGCCGGATATTACGACAGTTCGTTGAGGTTTCTCGAGCATTTCTATGCCATTGACACGCCTTACCGGGAAGGCGTGAAGTTCCGCGTGGACGAGGCGTGCGAGACTAGTTTTCGAGAGTTGAAGAGGAGATTGGTGTCGGCACCGATCCTGGTAATTACCATCGAGGGCGATGGTTTAGTTCTTTATACGATCGTCTCTACGGGTTTAAGCGCGATATTGATCTGACAGCGCGCGGTAGTCTCCTATGCTTCTCGCGGTTGAAGGATCATGAGAAAAACTACCCGATTCACGATTTAGAGTTTGCTATTATCTATGCCTTGAAGATTTGGAGGCATCATTTATATGGTATTACGTTTGAGATTCTTCGATCATAAGAGTCTCAAATATCATTTACATGAAGGAACTCAATCTCCGACAGAGAAGATGGATGGAGTTCCCTGAAGGATTATGATCTGTACCATCCTACCACCCGAGGAAAGCCAATGTGGTTCGACATAGCCGGAAGTCCCAGGGACTTTAGCTTCTTTCCGAGTTTTAGTCACTGGATTTGATTGGTTTCTCGAGTTGAGCTTGAGGAGCGAGGACCGACAGAGCAGGTGTTCTAGTTACCATGGTTGCTCGATCGTCTATCCGACGAGTCCGGGAGGCTCGAGCCGATGATCGCATTCTGATTCATTGGTAGTCAGATCACTTCTGGACAGCAGACTGAGTTCACCCGAGATGATGAGGGTATTATATATTTCGAGGTAGATTATGTGTACCTCAGCCTCACCCGGTTATGGAGGAGTTACTACAGGAGGCACATCGCTCTCGATTTGCGATCCACCCAGGCGGAACCCGTATGTATCGAGATTTAAAGCGGTTGTATTGGTGGAACGGTATGAAGAAAGACATCGCGGATTTTGTAGCTAGATGTCTGATTTGTCAGCAGGTCAAGGCTGAGCACCAGAGACCAGCTGGATTACTTCAGAGGATTCCTATTCCTGAGTGGAAGTGGGATCATATTACTATGGATTTTGTGATGGGTTTGCCGAGGACACGTCAAGGCCATGATGCGATTTGGGTCGAGACCGACTAACCAAATCCGCGCTCTTATCGATTCAAGACCGACTCTCTGGATCGATTGGCAGAGCTATATTGTCGGGAGATCATCAGATTGCATGGTGTTCCTTTGAGCATTATATCAGATAGAGATCCCCGGTTCACTTCTAGGTTACGCAAAGTCCGCAGCAGTTTAGGCACACTTTTACGCATTCCATCCGCATCGAGGATACCGGCGATCTGGCGGACCATTCAGACATTAGAGGATTTGCTGAGGTCTTGTGTTATAGATTTCGAAGGCAACTGAAAGGATCATTTCCCGTTAGTGGAATTTGCCTACAATAACAGTTATCATTCGGCTATCCAAATGGCCCCTGAGGCATTGTATGTATGGTAAGCGATGTCACCCCCCTCCGGAGGAGGAGGTTGGGAGGCCCCTGCTAGGACCTTAGGACCCTCAAGATGAGGCGAGTTGGTCCGTACTATCGGGCGTAGGATGACAGAGCAGGATCGCCGAAGAGTTATGCAGATCGTGACGGAGACCTTTGGAGTTCTCCGTTGGTGATGTATTCTTCGAGTTTCACCTACGAAAGGGGTGAAGAGGTTTGACTCGTGGTAAGCTTGCTCCTAGATATATCGGTCCGTTTGAGATTTTGGAGGATCGAGCGATTGCTTATCGCCTAGCGCTACCCCATCTTTGACGAGTATACATGATGTATTCCATGTGTCTATCTTTGAGGAAGTATGTGCGATTCTACACACATTTTATCGGATGTATCATTCCATTCAACTGATGCTACGTCATACGAGATTCCAAAAGTCGGATTTTGGATTTCAAGGAACGACAGTTGAGGAACAAGGTTGTGCGACTTGTCAAGTTCGGGTGGAGTCACCACACTGACGAGGAGGCTACATGGGAGCTCGAGGAAAAGATCAGAGCTCAATACCCCACTTGTTTACTTGGTGCGTGAGGTGTATTTTCAAGACTTATGGTATTTCTTACTCGTTATGCATTTGAGTAGGAAATTTGGGGACCAAATTTTTATTAGTGGGGAGAATGTTAAATCTTGGAAAATTTAAATAGTAAATTAAATGGCCAAATAATTGGGAAATAATCCGAAATTTTTGATTTTTAGGAATTTTTCCGAATTTTTCTGGATTTAAACGGACTCATAGATTTTTTTGGATAAAATAGATAGGCTTTATTTAAGGGTTATTATTCTAAACCTAAACTAATATCTATTTTTCTATTCCCTTTTTCTCGCCAACTCCTTGGGTCAAGCCTTCCTCTCTCTCCTTCCCGATTCCTTTTCTCTCGACGATCTCTCCATCGCGATCCTCTTCTTCACCACCATGAGAGAACGCTGCGCCGGCAAGATCCTCACCTCTCACCGCCGAGCCTTCTTCTTCCTCGCGCGGCCGCGTCGCTCGACGCCGCCGCGCTCGACGCAAGCCCCTTCTCCTTTGGCGCGATCTCCTTCTTTCAGGCCGACTGAGGTTGCGCTGCCGTCGACGCCGCGATGCCGCCGACGCCGAGCCTTGCGGCCGCTTCTTCTTTCCCCAGCGCCGCCCTTGCCGGTGCCCAGACGTCGGCTCTTCATCTCGACTGCTCTCCGCCGTCGGCAGTTCCTCGCCGACGAGCCGCCTCGACGACTAGGTCGCCGCCTTCCTCGAGGCCGGACCACCGCGCGACCTTCTTTCTTATCCTCCCGAGCGCTTGCGTCGGACTGACCGTGAGCCCCTCTCCGACGCCGGTGATCGTTGTATCTAGATCGCTGTGGGTGGTGCGGCAGTGCCTTCTTCCGGCGCGTCAAGTTTGATTGGGGGGTTTATCGAAAGGGTAAATCTCAACCTATTACCTGTTTTTCTTTGTTGATGGTTGATCTTGGTCGATAGTGAGGTTCCATTTAGGAATGGGTTGGCTGTGGAGGATTGTAAATGGCTGTGGGTTATGTTGGGTTCCAATTAGGGTTCATTAGATCCCTAATTTCGTGCAACGATGGTGAAGGGCCACGGGATTCTAGAATGTAAGCATGATTTTGGTGTTGTTACCGAGAGGGCCGTGAGGGTTGTCTTTGGAGGTGTGGTGCTGATTCGATTGGAGGTAGTCGTGAAAGAACGACTGTGAAAGGGTTGATTCCAGAGTTATTCGGTTGATCGGTATGGTTCGGAGGATATGAGATTTGGGTTTAATTGGGATATAAAGGAAATCGATTTATTTATTCGATTTGTCGGTGAATTGTATTTTTGTGCTTGACTATAGTTATGCTATATGCAGGGTTTACGGATATATTTTCAGGCGGGTATTTTGACTTAACGTTTAGATTAAGTCAAATTGATATGCTAGTAGGATAGCTTACAATAACATTTTCATGTTTATATGCCTGATATACTTTTGGTGCCTACTAGATACATGCATGTGATAGGATATGATTATATTTTCCTGTTTGATTTGGATCATAGTATGTGGATTAGGGATATGTACATATTGGTTGTACATATCATTGGATAGGTATATTATGAGTAGGATTTACATGCTTTAGTATCATGCACCATTTTCGCATGATTGCATGCTACAGACGGGTTCCATTATTGTTGAGCCCGACTAGTTACATGGCACGCACTTTGCCACTCATGGGTTAGTGGTACATCGGAGGGTGTGTGCACGTTGCTCTGTAGCTCATGGTAGCGCTCATGGGTAGCGAGGCAGCGTGGTAGCGCAGGATCCCTCCTCTGGCCTATGACAGGAGATGAGAGCTTAGCTCCCCACTATGTTTGGGGCGGAGGATAGGTGTACTCGATCCGACATCACTCGGCCACTCGGGGCGATGATGGCAGAGTGCACATTGTCATAGCCCTACCCACTCGGCTTCACCATTGCGTGTGGCGGTGGCGCGTCGAGGGTGACCATGTCATTAGCACGGCATGCACTTTGCATAGATTGCATTTATCTTTGTTTGCTGCATTTTTATTGATGCCTTGGATGTGCATATGATTGTCATGCATACAGGATACATGCTTATATATGATCAGGACTTTATTACTTCTAGTCAGGCACATGCTCCTATATCAGGGTAGGAGATTCAGGTAAGTACAGTCATTTTGTATTTCTTGCTTGCATACCCTATTTATGTGAGACTGTACTGGCATGTTATTTTTATTGTTAGCTATACCTGATTTTGCATATCTACTATACCCGTGAGTTCTTCAACTCACCCCGTTGGTTTATATCTATTTCAGGATGAAGTGTCGAGAGTGCTGATTCTTGACCCCACTCGTCGTAAAGTTTTGATTTGGATATTTGTTTTTACGGTATTTGGATATTTTGGTTAGAGGACATGTATAGGTTTGGAGATTGACTTTGTATTTGGTTTTGGTGTCCTTATGGACCTTATTTGGATTTTGGTTTGGTTGGATTTTGTTGAGTATTCCTGCCCAGATGGCAGAAGGGGTAAGTCTATTTATTTTAGATTGTTTGTCATTTATTTTGGATGATGGCCTGAGGCCAAATTATATAACTGCGTGTGAGTTTGGATTCCGGTCGTGTTGACCGATGTATAGTGGCCGTGTAGGCCTTTGTATGTAAATTGGGATTGTCACCTGTACAGGGGAGATGCTGCCGGATTTTTGTCTGGTGGGGTCTCCTTCGGGGCGTGACAAGATCTATAGAGATAGATCTAAGAGATTGCTTGGCCTAAGTCAGAGTACATACATTGACACGGTATTACTTCGGTTTGCCATGCAGAATTCCAAGAAAGGACTTCTGCCGATGTCACATGGTGTGAGTCTTTCAAAGACTCAAAGTCCCTCTTCTAGAGAGGAGAGAGACCGCATGGATAAGATCCCTTACGCATCTGCTATAGGATCTATCATCATGCGTCATCTTTGTGTACTGTCACGATGTCTCGTATGCTTTGAGCATGACGAGTAGATACCCGATCGAGATCGGTGAGCGTCCATCGATAGCGATCAAGAATATTCTTAAGTACTTGAGAAGGACTAAAGAATATTTTTGATATTGGAGGCGATGAGGAGCTAGGTAAAGGTTACTGATGCCGCTTCATGACGGGATGATTATAGATCGCGATCGGGGTTCATGTTTTGCTTGAATAGTAGGTAGTGGTGGAAGAGTTCCAAGCAGGACACAGTTATTGATTCTACAACAGAGGCCGAATATATCGGTGCTTCCATCTCATTCGTGAGATTGTCGATCGAGGAGATGTGAAGATTTGCAGAGTACCCACAGAGGCTAACATCGCAGATCCCTTGACCAAGGCTTTGTACAGAAAAGCATGATGGTCACACTAGGTCATTGGGTATTAGATACTACGTGATTGGCACTAGTGCTAGTGGGAGATTGTTAGTGAAAGCCCTAGAGCCAATCATGTGATGATTGTTGTATGGACTTTATTGTATCATATTCCTATTTATAAATGCATGGTTATTATATTTACTTGTATTGGTGCCAAATAACTAAATATAATAATGTCCTTGAGTAGTAGGTTCTTATCTATATCAATCGATTGGTTGAATCGATAATGAGATGATATAGAGAACACTACTCTTAATCATTCCTAAGTCAGTATTAACATTAGGGACAATGTTAATGTCGTAGAGACTAGCATGTAGGTCAACAAGATGACTTGATCTCACAAGTCATGGATATGAGATATCAAGTTGACACATGGGTATGCATTGGAGAATGTATACTGAATGACCCGCCATGAGAAAGTATCATGGATCGTTATATGAGTGTCATATACTTTCTCATGTGGCTATTAGTATGACTATTAGTCCTTAGACCTGAAGTCACCATGGTTCCCTACATAAGGAGTTGCATACTTTGGCTTCGTCAAACGTCACCCGTAAATGGGTGGACTATAAAGGCGATTACTGGGTATGTAACGAATTATGCGGAGGGATGTGAGTGATGTAGATGGGATCTATCCCTCCTATATGACGGGGATGACATCGATATTCTTGATAGAGTGAGACCACGAAGTGCATGGCCATGCCCAAATGAGTCAATATGAGATATTGAGCTCATTTGATTAGAGTGAGTCTACTTGGAGTTCAAGATTTAGATTGTACCGAGGATGACACGGTCTATGCCTCGATTGGTCAATCTAGATGTCAAGGATAGAGGGACATTGTCACATATTGTGAGAGTCACAATTAGTAGTCACAAAGGTGATGTTGAAGCTCAACATTCTTGTAACTTGGGTAGCAATGATGTGTTGCTAGATACCGCTCATTGCTTATGTTCCTAAATCGGTTTAGGGACATTGCCAACGTTACAAGAACCTATAGGGTCACACACATAAGAGCAATTAGATGGAGATTAGGTTCATATGATGAACCATGAGGATTAGGTTCATGGGATGAACCAAATTGGATTAAGAGTAATCCTAATTAGACTAATTGAGTTAGACTCAAGTTGATTCAAGTGTTGAATGAGTCTAATTGAGATTTGATTCATCAAATCAATTTAAATTAATGAATAGAGATTCATTAAATTAAATTGACTTGAGTCAAGTGGTTAGATTTGATCAACCATGGGAGATTAGAGGTCAAGTTTGACTTGACTTGAGAGGGAAGATGAAAAGTCAAGTTTGACTTGACCAAATGCCATGTCATGATGATGACTAGGCATGGCCGGCCAATGATGGTGCTCCACATCATCATTGACTTGGTCAATTGGTGCCACATCATGAGGGAGACCAAGGGTCATGGGAGTTACATGCATGCATGTAACCCACCCCGCTCCATAATGTGGCCGGCCCACACTTTAGGGGTTTCATGGGTGAAATTCATTTTGTGAGTAACTCTCCATTACTTCATCTTCTTCCTTGGAATTTTTCCTCTCAAGCTCTCCCTCTCCAACCTCATCTTGCCGAGACACCATAGAGGAGTGCTAGCACACTCAAGTGTCTTTTTCTCCACCTATTGCTTGTGTGGATACCATAGAGGAGTGTGCACTTGACACTCTCGAGTTCCGGCGGACTTTTGGACGAGCGGGATAAGCGAAGGGCATCGCTACGAGGGTAACGTTCTAACCTCTTAGATCTAAGGTAGATCTAGGATTTTTGTAAGCACATACATGTAATTATAATTTTTATACTTCGCACGGATCCGTGGCCGGGGCTTCCGAGGTTTCCGCAACACAAAAAGCGGTTTTTGCGGCTCGAAAAAACCCAACAGCATACATGATAGATCCTATTGCGGATGCATAGGGAATCTTACTCATGCAAATCCTCTCGTCTTTTGTGCGCGGACACATAGACTTCGAAAGGTGTATCCCATGTCTGATGGGTAGGAAACCTTTCTTGGATTCCGACATGTTAAACCTCTTTAGCACTCGGTCTATATATGTAGACTGCGAAAGACCAAGCAACCGTTTCGATCTATCTCTATAGATCTTAATCCCAAAGATGTAGGTTGCTTCTCCTAGGTCCTTCATGGAGAATGTCTTGGATAAAACATCGTTTCCTATAAGTAATATATCATCGACATACAATACTAGGAACACAACTGCACTCCCACTAACCTTCTTGTACACACAAGGTTCATCTGGATTTTATGAGAAATCAAACTTTTTGATTGTCTCATCAAAACGGATATTCCAGCTCCTGGATGCTTGCTTCAATCCATATATGGACCGTTGCAATTTGCATACCTTAGTTTTATCAACCAATGTGAAACCCTCAGGTTGTATCATATACACGTCCTCGAGCAGGTTTCCATTAAGGAAAGTTGTTTTCACATCCATTTGTCATATCTCATATTCATAATGAGCTGCTATGGCCAGAAGCATCCGAATGGATTTAAGCATAGCTACAGGTGAATAGGTCTCGTCATAATCAACACCTTGCTTTTGACCATATCCTTTCGCCACCAATCTAGCCTTATAGGTAATCATATTACCATCCATGTCGGTTTTCTTCTTGAAAACTCACTTGCACCCTATAGGTTTTATGCCTTTAGGTGGGTCAACCAAGTTCCAAACTTGGTTTTCATACATGGAATCCATTTCTGACTTCATGGCTTCAAGCCACTTATCCCTTTCTGAACTTGTCAGAACTTCTTCATAACTGGTAGGCTCCTCATCATCAATGAGTAATACGTCGTTCGATTCACTTACGAGAAATCCATATCTCTCAGGAATATTGCGTGTTCTACCAGATCTACGAAGATGTGGTGTTTCAATAGGTCCAGCCGATTGCTCATCACTATGAGTTATCGACTGTTGTGCTTCACCAGGAATCTCATCAATGTCTATTTGAGTCTCTCGAGCCTCCTCAAGCTCGACGACACTCCCGCTGTTTTCTTGCAAGAGAAACTCTTTCTCTAGAAACACAGCATGCCTTGAAACAAACACCTTTTGTTCCACAGGATGATAGAATTGGTAACCCCTTATTTCCTTAGGGCATCCAATAAATAGACATTTATCAGACTTAGCATCCAATTTGTCTGATACAATCCGCTTCACATAAGCAGGACGACCTCATATCTTCAAGTAAGATACATGAGGTTTCTTACTATTCCATATCTCATATGGAGTAGTAGAGACTACCTTGGTTGACATTCTGTTTAACAAGTAAATAGCTGTCTAAAGTGCATAGCCCCAAAAGGACTTGGGAAGATTCGCATGATTCATCATTGACCTGACCATGTCCAACAAGGTCCGGTTATGCCTCTCAAATACACCATTATGTTGTGGTGTATATGGCGGAGTCCATTGAGACAATATACCATTGTCTCTTAGATAATCAAGAAACTCTTGACTTAAGTATTCACCACCTCGATCCGATCGAAGTATTTTAATACTCTTGTCATGTTGTTTCTCTACTTCATTTCTAAATTCTTTGAACCTTTCAAAGGATTCAGACTTGTGTTTCATCATGAACACATACTCAAACCGTGAGTGATCATCGGTGAAGGTAATGAAGTAGTTATAGTCTCCTAAAGCTTGAGTTGACATAGGTCCACATACATCAGTATGTATTAGACCTAGCAACTCTCCCACTCGTTCACCTTTTCCTGTAAAAGGTAACTTAGTCATCTTACCTTTTAAGCATGATTCACATGTATCGTATGAATCCAATTCAAACGATTCCAGAATTCCACATCAGTGTAATTCGGACATGTATTTCTTGCTTGCATGGCCAAGACGACAATGTCACATGTAGGAGTCTAATTGATTATCCTTTCGAGCACGCTTATTGCTCACTTCGATATTGAAAATGTCACTGGATACGCCCAACGTATAAATACTATTGCTCAAAGTTCCAGTTCCATAAAGTACGTCATTCAAAGTTATATAACAACAATTGTTACTAAACGTCAAATGGTAATCATTTCTATTTAAGCAGAAAATAGAAACAATGTTCTTTATTAGAGAAGGAACACAATAGCAATTGTCCAGTTCCAAGACTAGTCCACTAGGGAGCTTCAGCAAATAAGTTCCGATGGCGACCGCAGCAACCTTTGCTCCATTGCCAACTCGCAAATTTGACTCCCCTCTGACGAGTCTTCTTCTATTCCTTAGCCCCTGTATGTCATTACATATATATGAGCCACACCCAGTATCCAATACCCAAGAATCTAAGGAAATAGAATGACAATCAATAACGAAGATACCTGAAGAGGATGGGGCATCGGATGTCTTCTTCTTCTTCACGGACTCAAGATAAATCTTGCAGTTTCTTTGCTAGTGGACTTCCTTGCCACAATGATGGCAAGTGTCCTTTTATGCTAGTTCTGCCTTCTTAGCCTTCTTGTTCTTCTCTTTCTTCTGTTTCTTTGGCTTCCTCTTAGAACCTTTCTTTGAGGAATCAACTAACAGAACCGCCTTCTCCTCATGCTTCACAGAAGGCTCCACAGTCTTCAGCATATTGAGGAGCTCAGGAATAGTGGATTCTAATTTGTTCATCCGATAGTTCATCACAAATTATGAGAAACTCTTGGGCAAACAATGCAAAATTAAGTCAATACTTAATTCATGATCCATCACAAACTCGAGGGTGGCCAGCCGCTCGATGTACCCATTCATCTTTAGCATAAACTGCACTACAGACGAACCTTCTTGCATCTTAGAGGTGAAGAGGAGCCTGGAGACTTCGAACCTTTCGGATCTCACTTGCTCATCAAACAACTCATGAAGATGGAAGACTATGGTATTAGCATCCATATGCTCATGCTGCTTTTGCAGCTCAGGTACCATCGCAGCTAGCATGATGCAACTCGCCAGTTCAGAATCTGCCACATGTTTCTGATAGGCCAACATTTGGTCTGGAGTTGCATCGTCCCTAGGACGGTTGGGAAGAGGCTCTTCAAGGACATATGCTAGCTTTTCCGCTTTGAGAACAATTCTCAAGTTCTAAGCCAGTCCAGGAAGTTAGGCCCAGTCAATTTATTTGAATCCAAAATAGTGCGCAAATTCAAAGACGTCATGATCAATCGATTAACCTAGAAATACAAAATGAGCATATATGAGAAAATGATTTTAAAATGCATCAATATACATTCATAAATCTCATTCATTTTTTGAATTTCAAAACCCCAAAATTACTTCGGGAGATCGTAGGTCCATCTCCGAATGGGCTGATATCCAACATAGATATGAACAACCTTGGAGAGAGTCCAACAAGTCATTCATAACTACGATGGTAGGTATCAAATATACCGATTGCATATCACGTATATGCAACTATCACAATGTGTTATCAACTAATTGAATGTTCACACATACATCGGGTTGTTAACACATTAACAAGTATGCATCATATGCATAGCACCCAACTTCACCTCCCTTCACATCGACCTTGGAGAGAGTCCAACAAGCCGATGCTCCAGGTTAAAGTCAACCCATTAATCGAGAAATAGTTTTAATATGGTTATAGCGCATTCAACCAATTAGCCCGGCTTGGAGAGAGTCCAACAACCAAAGCTAACGATTGACCTCTGACTCTTACCATATTAGTATTAAACTATTCCATGGTTTGAACATTTTCGGGTTCGAGCCGGGCTTGGAGAGAGTCCAACAACTCAAACAAGAAACGAAACTCTGGTTCTAACCATATTAATGGAAGGTGTAGGCTTTAATATTGAGTAAGGGTTTTTTATGTCTCATCATCTTTGCATGCAAATAACTATTATCTATATGACATGGCATACATCTACATGTCACGACACGCATGATATAATGATATGCATCTAATGCAATTACATGACATACAATTATGACATATACAAAATTTCCTTATATATCATAACTATTTACGAAAATAAAATATGTTTGAGATTTGATTCTCCAAATCAAATCATGATTAAATTAGAAAATAAATTTCCAATTCTAATCACATATTTTATTTGTGGAAAGCGTTGATTAAGGAAAGTCAATTTAGGAAACAAATTTTCTAAATCATCAAAACTACTTATGGAAATAAAATATTTTAAGATTTGATTTTCCAAATCAAATCATGATTAAATTAGGAAACAAATTTCCAAATCTAATCAAATATTTTATTTATGAAAAATATTAATTTCCATAAATACTTTTAACTTTCCAAAAGTAGAAAATTTCCATAAATACTTCTAGACTTTCCAAAATTAAAAATTTCCATAAATACTTCTAACTTTTCAAAAGTAGAAAATTTCCATAAATACCATTACGACTATCACAAAACAATTTTACGATTATGTCGAAACACAACCTGGGCTCTGATACCACGGTTGGGTTTCCGGCACCGCGGCGAGTGTGTGTTCGAACATATTTCGTAAACATGTGCACAGCGGAAGAAATAAAAATAATAAATCTAATTTATTACAATACACACACCACACGCATGCATAGTACAACATGTGTAGACATAACCGCAATTTCAAATTTTACAATAAAAGAAAATTTATACTACGTATATCTGGCGTATCACGTGTAGCGGGAAAGACATCAACCGGAGCGATTCTCGCTAGAATCACCTCTATCCGTATCCACGTCGAGTATCTTCGGGATGACTTCACAAAGTCACGAGCCTCGTCTTCGTACGAGTTGTTGAAGATGATGTGATCGAGAGAAGATCACAATCCGAATCAAAATTCGGATCCAAAATGAGTTCTCAAAAACTCGCTTCTCCGGAGAGGTATTCGTCAACCGTTTGACGGATCCTTCGTCCTCCACCTATGAGGATTATCGGAGATCGAATCTCCGGAAAAGTAGCCATTGTCGGAGCTCCAAACGATGCTCCGACTCAAAGAAAAACAAGTTGTCGTAAAACCGACAGCTTGGTGGAGGAGTTCTTGCCCGCCAAAGAGAAGAGGTGAGTCCTTGGTCACTAGAGCCAAGGAGGATCACGGGATCACCGGAGGATAGCCGATCTGAGCTTGGGCCAACAACAAGCAGGCCAGGGCAAGGGTGGCTAGGGTTGGCCCATAAGAGGAGAGGAGAGGTGGGCGCAACTATGGGTTGCTTGGATTAGGTTTTCACAAAACCCTTAAGCCCTATTTTATAGAGAACAAATTCTCTTAATGATTATCGGATCATAACCAAAAGCCCATTAACCCGCTCCATTAATTTAAGTTAAAATAAACCAAACCATGATGGTTTATTTTAAGTTAAAATGAACCGAACCAACTTTGGTTCATTCGTTAAAAACAAACAAAACCCCTTTGGTTTATTCTCCTCCATTGGATTAGAACCAAACCAATTTGGTTCATCCATCATGTCTTCATAAGACACGACCCATCCACGCTTCCATTACGACTAAAATGATTTCATGCTCGCTCCATGTTTGGTCCAACCAAACCTAGTTTCTCTCAGTCTGAGAATCTCATTCTCAAGCTTGTTTTAAATCCTTCGGATTATGCTCGTTGTGCGTGTGACCAAATAGGTTCTCGGTTTATGTTGGCCGTCTATAATTAACCATTAATTATAGAACGATCATGAGTGACACCTAGTAGTACATCATGATCCCCAATTAACCGAAAAGATCAACGATTGATCCAGAACTATTTCTGAAACCCTTCAGCAGCTACAATGAATCGTGCCCCATTCCCTTCACTCATCTTATACCCACTTGGTTCAGGACATGGTCTATAGTGTCAGTCCCCACTAGGTTGACTACGTCACACCTAACCCAAGTATTATTTCCTCGTCCTACGGATTCTAGTTACTGTACATGTATCCAAGAGTACCTTACTCTAAACATGTAATACTTTGGCCAAAGACTTTAGTAACAATCCGATGAGATGCCATGGGTATACTTCTCCTCGCAAGGAGTGGTGAATCCTTTATAGGCTATTCAAACACCTTCGATCACTTCGACTTATACCCAATCATCCCGGGTCCACATCTCCTCAGAGATGCTTGCTTAAGATGTCAAAGCATAAGTCTTTATGATCAAGATGACTTGAATATCGCAAGTCAAAGGAACATCGCACTTAAGTTGCAGTAAGAACTTCATTGACATATCTATATATGCAGAGAACCATATGAAGTCTTACGGCTGGTCACTCCAATGAACTAGTTATCATAACTAGCATCCACGATTAACTCTGGACATCACAATATCTCCGGCCAGTGAGAATCAGCTGCTTGGATACACCAAGGAGTATACCTCGTGCTAGTCTCGACAAAATCGATAGTGTCCAAATCCATCAATTCATCGACTAGGGATAATTCTGATACATCACAATTACACATGTAGAGATACTCACTAGTTGTGATCCAATGACAAATTCTCTCATGCTGTGAATCGTAGCGTGGACATTCAGTAAATGAGTTTAAGATCTAATCAAATACATGAAAACATGTATACTCAAATAGTGAATCTTCATTTATCATATAAATGGTTCAGACATAAGGCGATTACCTTAGGACATCTCTCATATATTACTAACATACAAGAGGGTTAATAGGAACACAATTGTCTTCCTTGTATTGTATGTGGATGACATACTACTCATTGGGAATGACATCCCTTCGCTACAGTCTGTGAAGACTTGGCTAGGGATGTGCTTCTCAATGAAGGACTTAGGTGAAGCAGCCTGTATTCTAGGCATCAAGATCTATAGAGATAGATCTAAGAGATTGTTTGGCCTAAGTCAGAGTACATATATTGACACGGTATTACTACGGTTTGCCATGCAGAATTCCAAGAAGGGACTTCTGCCGATGTCACATGGTGTGAGTCTTTCAAAGACTCAAAGTCCCTCTTCTAGAGAGGAGAGAGACCGCATGGATAAGATCCCTTATGCATCTGCTATAGGATCTATCATGTACGTCATGCTGTGTACTCATCCTGATGTCTCATATGCTTTGAGCATGACGAGTAGATATCGATCGGATCGGTGGCGTCCGATAGCAGTCAAGAATATTCTTAAGTACTTGAGAAGGACTAAAGAATATTTTTTGATATTTGGAGGCGATGAGGAGCTAGCTATAAAGGGTTTCAGCGATGCCAGCTTCCAAACTGATCAGGATGATTACAGATCACAGTCAGGGTTCGTGTTTTGCTTGAATTGTGGCGCTCTGAACTGGAAGAGTTCGAAGCAGGATACAATTGTTGATTCTACAACAAAGGTCGAGTATATCGCTGCATCAGAGGCAGCAAAGGAGGCAGTTTGGATCCACAAGTTCATTACTGAGCTTGAGGTGGTTCCTAGCATAGCAGATCCTATAGAGCTCTATTGTGACAATAATGGAGCGATTGCGCAGGCTAAGGAACCTCGCTCACACCAGTGGACAAAACATATACTACGGCGCTTCCATCTCATTCGAGAGATTATCGATAGAGGAGATGTGAAGATTTGCAGAGTACCCACAGATGCTAACATCACAGATCCCTTGACCAAGGCTTTGACACAGAAAAAACACGATGGTCACACTAGGTCATTGGGTATTAGATACTACGGTGATTGACACTAGTGCTAGTGGGAGATTATTAGTGAAAGTCCTAGAGCTAATCATGTGATGATTGTTGTATGGACTTTATTGTATCATATTCCTATTTATAAAGGCATGATTATTATATTTACTTGTATTGGTGTCAAATAACTAAGTATGATAACGTCCTTGAGTAGAAGGTTCTTATCTATATCAATCGATTGGTTGAATCGATAATGAGATGATATAGAGAACACTACTCTTAATCATTCCTAGTCAAGTATTAACATTCAGGGACAATATTAATGCGTAGAGACTAGCATGTAGGTCAACTCGATGACTTTATCTCACAAGTCATGGATATGAGATATCAAGTTGACACATGAGTATGCATTGGAGAATGTATACTGAATGACCCGCCATGAGAAAGTATCGTGGATCGTTATATGAGTGTCATATACTTTCTCATGTGACTATTAGTATGACTATTAGTCCTTAGACCTGAAGTCACCATGGTTCCCTACATAAGGAGTTGCATACTTTGGCTTCGTCAAACGTCACCCGTAAATGGGTGGATTATAAAGGCGATTACTGGGTATGTAACAAATTATATGGAGGGATGTGAGTGATGTAGATAGGATCTATCCCTCCTATATGACGGGAGTGACATCGATATTCTTGATAGAGTGAGACCACGAAGTGCATGGCCATGCCCAAATGAGTCAATATGAGATATTGAGCTCATTTGATTAGAGTGAGTCTACTTGGAGTTCAAGATATAGATTGTACCGAGGATGACACGGTCTATACCTCAATTAGTCAATCTAGATGTCAAGGATAGAAGGACATTATCACATATTGTGAGAGTCACAATTAGTAGTCACAAAGGTGATGTTAGATCTCAACATTCTTGTAACTTGGGTAGCAATGATGTGTTGCTAGATACCGCTCATTGCTTATGTTTCTAAATCGGTTTAGGAGCATTGCCAACGTTATAAGAACCTATAAGGTCACACACAAAAAGTAATTAGATGGAGATTAGGTTCATATGATGAACCATGAGGATTAGGTTCATGGGATGAACCAAATTGGATTAAGAGTAATCCAAATTAGACTAATTGAATTAGACTCAATTTGATTCAAGTGTTGAATGAGTCTAATTTAGATTTGATTCATTGAGTCAATTTAAATTAATGAATAGAGATTCATTAAATCAAATTGACTTGAATCAAATTGTTAGATTTGATCAACCATGGGAGATAAGAGGTCAAGTTTGACTTGACTTGAGAGGGAAGATGAATAGTCAATTTTGACTTGACCAATTGTCATGTCATGGTGACTTGGCATTGGGACCGACCAATGATGATGCTCCACATCATTATGGACTTATCATGGGGTGCCACCTCATGAGAGAGACCAAGAGTCATTGTCTCTTGGAGTTACATGCATGCAAGTGGTCGGCCACCACTTAGTGGTGATCTAAGTGGAAAGTTATTTGGTGGATTAACTTCATCTTCTTTCTTGGTTCTCCTCTCCCTCAAGCTCTCTCCCTCATCCTCTCCTTGGCCGAAACTTCCATGAGTGTTAGCACACTCTAAGTTGATTTTCTCCACTTATTACTTGTGTGGATACCAATAGAGGAGTGTACACTTGACACTCTTGATTTTCAACAAGCCATTTGGACGAGCGGGATAAGCGAAGGGCGTCGCTACGAGGGTAACGCTCTCATCTTGTAGATCTAAGGTAGATCTAGGTTTCCATAACACATACATGAATCTATTTTATATATCTTCGCACGGATCCGTGGTCGGGCTTCCGAGGTTTCCGCAATGCAAAAAGTGGTTTTTGCGGCTCGGAAAGTCCAACAAAAAGTTGGTATAATAACTAGAAAATGACAATTAAAATTAAAACTTAAGTATTTCTATACCTTTGTATTATATACTTGTCATGTTATGTTTGTCATATGTCATATCATGACATCATATTTCATATGATCATTTAAAAGATAATACTTAAATTGATTTATGTCTTGCTTACACTTAGGTTTGTTTTTATGTCATGATATCATGAATCATTGTCACATGCTTTAATTAATGCACATCTATTATGCCATGATCATATTCATGCATTTATGTTAATTAAATTGAATTTAAGGACAAATGATATTATTTGATGTCCTAGATAAAAGAATCAAATGGATATGCCTAGGTAAAATGCATGAACCCTTAAACTTAGGAAGAACAAAAATCACATCTCACAAAGACTATAAATGACATGTGTGTGTATTGATACATCATAGACATATGTGATATATTAGAAAAATGAGTTAGGTTCATGTGCTTATATGGTACATTTATATGAACTCAAACTCATAATATAACATGGATGAATCATGAGGAAAGCTAATGTACAAATCATGTGCATTGAACCCATTGACCATGATTCAATATAGATTTTGAAAATATTTTAAAATCATTTTAAAAAAGCTTGGTGAAGTCTATCTTTTGATAGCAATCAACATTGATAAGATTGATACAAAGTTAGCCAAAAAACATTAAAGGTTTCAATAAGTTTGAACTTTGTATCAATTCTTCAAAATAATGGGTATTTTATTATAAAATTATTTTTCACCCATTGTACTTGACATAAGTATTGTGCATATGAAATTTTAAGATTTTTAGAAAATCATATAATTACTTATGAATTTTTTAAACTCATTTTTGAAAATTATTTTCTGCAATTGCAGAAACTAGTCGACTGCTGCATGGAGCAATTGATTGATGGTGGTGTTCATAGTCGACTATTTACTGACATAGTCGAATGTTGGAGCTGATTTTTACTGAACAAGTTTTGTTTAGCTAATTATCAGCAACCCTAGGTACCCTAACATCTCATAACCCTAGGATATGCTTTGGAAAGCATTGAAAGGGTGAAATAATCATTGAAAATAAATGATTAGGAGAGTTATTTAGGGTGGAGAATCGAATTTTAAGGGAGGTTAAAGTTCAAGTATGAACTTTTATCCTTATTTTTTATGGTTTATATTTCCTATAGGCTTGGAACTCTCTAAGGACATTGTTGGTGCAATGGTCAAGAGGGAGTTTTATCCATTAAGGGATAATGGATGATTTTTTGTAACGGTGAGAAAATGAAGGATTGTCTATCATTTAGTGATAATGGAGTATCACTAAGAAGAGTGAAGATATCCAAGATGATTTTGAACCAAGGAGGAGAATGATAGTTCTTATTGGGAGATGAGACATTAAAAATATTGGTAGACTTTTTTATGTATGTCAAAGGAAGAGAAGTGAGGGTTTAAGTTAGGTAAACCTTCATTATGATTTGACATAAGAAGAGTCAAGTTGGGCTTATGGGTTAGCATAACTTAAATGTATTATCAAACATCAAAAAAGGAGAGATTATTGGTGCAATCAACATAGGTCACAATTGATCAAACTCGAGTAGTATTTTGATATTTGCCAATACAGTTGATAATATGGTTTGACCATATATTGACCATATGACTAGTGAATGATTGGAATATCCAAAGTCATATGGGGGAGATTGTTGGAGCAATTAACCTCGGGTCAAAGGTTGACCAAGCTCGAGTAAGACTCGAGTGGAAAGTCTAAGTTTGGATACTTTGCAAGGAAAAGTCCAAATATGGAAAGAGAAAAAGTCCAAGTGTGTAGTCTTATCCATGTAAATCCAAGTGTGTAGCCTTGGCGGTGAAAGTCTAATTATGAATATTTTACAAAGGAAAGTCCAAGGGTATAGTCTTGACCACGTAAGTCCAAATATGTAGTCTTGGTGGTGAAAGTCCAAGCATTGAGGCTTGGCAATAGAGAAGTCCCAGAGACACGACCTCTTGACAAAGGTAGGCCCGTTAGCATGACTAAGCCGACGAAAGCACTTGAAGGCTAGGGCCAAGAGTGAGGAGTTGTGGACTCGAACCAAGGGGATGAGGCTGATGGAAGTGGCTTGAATGTTGAGGTCTAAGCTAAGGGTACCTGAAAGCATGACAAAGCCAATGGAAGCATCTGAAGACTAGCGCGAAGAGTGAAAGAGTCATGGATCTATATTATGGGTGTATATCAAGTATGAGGGGATCACACTTGAGTTTACCAGTTGACTGATGGTACTGTAGCAGGCCACAAAAGGCTTGGTAGTCGACTGGGCAGTCGACTAGTGGCTCGACAGTCTACTGATGGTAAAGGCAATCGACTGTTCAAGTATCCATTGGCTAGAATACCAATGTGGATCAGTCCGTTGTGAGACAACATATAGGCAGGTAGTCGACTGGGGCCTTTTGATAGTCGATTGTTAGGCAAAAATCCAGCATATATGAAGTCTTAAAAGGCGCTCGCGAAGGAGGATTTCAATAGCGATTCTTTGGGGGATTTAAAGAGGAAGTGCAGGTGTAATTCTAGATCTTCAAAGTATTCCACAACAATCAAAAAGCAAAGAGATCAAACTTCTCTTTTGTAAAGTGTTCTTTACTTGTATTTGTCTTTGCTTTTCGTATTTGGTTGTGTATTCTTGTTTATTGTTATAAACACTCCTTATAAGAGATTTCTCTACCTCCGACTTGTTGTTGAGAAGGAGAAGCTTATAGTGAGGATAGATCACTAAAGCATCACCGTGGAGTAGAAACCGTATATTCCGAACCACATAAAAACTTTGGTATTGTGTGTGTGTGTTTGTTCTTGTTTTTTGTTTCTATTGTTTTTGTATATTTCACTGTGCACTGATCATTTGTAGACAAATAAGTACAATCGAATACAAAATCGAAGAATCATTATTCACCTCCCCCCTTCGCTAGCGCGCGTCAACGATCCTCAACACATTATAGTCATCCTAATCCAAAATTGATTGTACTAGCAATCTTCTTTTTCAATATTCTCCATATGTAACCAATCCGAGCTTGGTCACTCTTTACTAATAAGCTCTCTCTTAAAAAGTATCGTTTTGTCTCATATTGTTCAAACTCAATCACATGTTGTTTAAACATCAATCTCAGTTCGAACTCAACTCGACCTTAGTAACTTTTACCATAAGTAAAAACATGTCTAAAGCTCTTCTAGGCTATCAAATCATTCAAAATCCTAGTAAATAAGGGCTTAGAATCATTGTCAAAGAACATAAAATACTATTATGATACTAGTAAAGGTGAAAAAAAATGATTTTTAGTCCTTTTATTAAAACACGATGAATAAAGAGAGTCAAATTATAGTTAAAAATATATACATATATATATATATATAAACTATCATGAAACTCACGAAGATGTGCATTGAACATATAATGCAAAGGTTAAAATATGTTAATTTAACGGTCTCTATCAGTCCACTCTCCCATCATAAGGATGCATTGAACACATATGATAGTATAAAACGTTGGGACTATTAGAGATTAAAGAGGCTTAGTGCTATTGATTCTACTATCCCTATAAGACGTGATCAGTAAGAATTAATTATTGGGGATAACTAGATAAACAAAATATCAATTGTTACATGTATAATTCTCGATGAAGAAGGCTAAAATGTAATATGGGTTTAGGTAGTTCGTTATTGGTAAAAAAATATTTTCGATGAATTAAACAATGATTACTTTTCAAGAAAGGAGGACGTCGAAATACACTAATACGATAGCTGAAACAGGAAGTCATCTGCTACATTATAGTCCTTAGCTTTTTATACGGGAGTGGTCCTGATTGAATATTTTATATATTATCGACAACATATTTTTAATAATATACGATGATCTTTTTAAACAGGTATAAATTTATCGTTAAATATCTCTTCTATTAAAAAGGCGTCTCGATCCTGAAGCTTACTGGAACATATTTTTATTTGCATTCACTAAATCCTCAAGTTTATAGTGTTTATTTGTATTCATGATTTTTGTAAAGAGTCCCTAAATCAAATCTAATATGATATAATTTTAACCTCTTTTCTTTCCTTTTACGTGATTGAGATGTTTTGCCTACAAACTTTGATGCATAACAGAATTTTAAAGTCATGATTAAAGAATATAAACACTGTTTATAAACTAACATGGATAAAATTATGATTTTGAGTATGCATGGTTTAAGTTAACATGAAATTTTTATAAATTGCCCTGAAATCTAATGTTGTCTACAATTAAAAGTCCGATTGCAACAGTAAAAAATAAAAAAATATTTCGTAAAAAAATATAATTTGATTTTTTACTGTGGTGAATTTAAAAAAATTCATTCGGACGATTTTGGGGCACAGGAGTTTGTTCGATAGATGAAATATGATTTCGATGTTGAACCGTCATTCAAAGATGATGTGATTTCGAAGTCCGAACTAAATTATAAAAAAGTTACGAGTACTTTTTTTATTTATCTTTGATGATCGATAGAAGTTATTTGAATTTTGATTTTATCCGATTCAATTATTGATGAAACATTTCAAAGATATTAATTCGATCGAAAATTCGAATATCACTGTGGCAATTAAAAAAAATCCGAATTAATAGTTTTTATACGTTCCTTCCAAACTAATCCACTTTAAATCGATTAAAAAAACCTAACAATATACTCAACGTTTACCCAATCAACCCTTTTCATTGGCCCAAAAGGTAAATGATATAGGGAGAAGGTATGAGGTTGGGCTCCCTAATTCAGTGTGAATGTAAAAATTTTCAAGTCGTATTTTTGTGCTTTCTTTTGTCCTTTCTCGCTTTTTTTTTTCTCAGGATAAATTCTCATTCGCTTCGTCTCTTTCGCTAGATCTGCTTCCTCCTCCAATCCGAAGTGGTAATGCCGAACTCGATCTCGCATCTCTGCTGGCTTTTTCAATCAATGAAGCGGGCAATTTGTTTTCCTCATTTCACTTACTTGGTTTCCTTAGGGAATGGATCGATCGGCGGCGATGTCGACTTCCCAGCGGCCCTTAGTGGCCGGAGGTGGCGGAAGGAGCCCCAAAGGCGGAGGCTTTCGTCCTTCTGTGTTGCTTCCCCTTTTCGTTTCCGTTCTGGCCTTTTCGTCTTTCTTGGCGGCCCGAGGCAGCGACCGCATACTGATCTCGTCGGGTATGATATGTTTTTTTACTGCATTTCTAGGATCTTGAAGGCTTGGGTCTTTTAGGGCTCTATCTCCCTAGGGATGCTCGAGCATTTTCCATATCTTCTTAGAGATCTCTGATTCGTGTCCTGATTGGAAACCTGAAAAAAAAAAGTGTTCTTTTAGATGCGATCCTAGTTAACTGCGCCAGTAAATCACCATTTATTTTGCAGGAATGCTTAGATCCTAGTTTTCTACTTGATGATTCTTCTTCCCTTTTTTTCTTTTTTTTTGGTTCTGAAATGCGCATTATTCCGTCCCGGGCAAATTTATAATTATGGTTTTTCTTTCTGATGCAGATGGGCATTTACTAATTGACAGGCAAACAAACTTAACTAGAAGGGTATTCATCTATATCTATCATTTATCATTCTATTGTCTTATGTACTTCATAACTAGGTTTTTGATTAATATATCTTAATGAATGTTGAAGAGTCTGTCTCGCTGATCTTTTCCGATATTCTTATTTCTTCTAGAAATTGAACGAGGTAATGCAAGAGAGGAGATCAGTGTTTGGTCAACAAGACGAAGAGGCAATAGTAAGGCTGGAAAATGTCGCTATTGAGCGTTCAAAAGCTGTTGATTCTGCTGTATTGGGAAAATATAGCATATGGAGGAAAGAAAGTGAGCATGAATATCCTGATGCAAAAGTTAGATTTATGCGTGACCAGATAATCATGGGTAGGATCTACTCTGTACTTGCGAAATCAAGGAACAAGATGGATCTTTACCAAGAACTGTTGAGTCGGATCAAAGAGAGCCAACGTGTAGTGGGAGAGGCCAACGCCGATGCTGATCTCCATCACAGGTGAGTTGCTATATTCATAAATTTTGCTGTGTATGTGTTAATAATCCATTCAACTCTTTCGAATTTGAAACATTGCAGTGCTGCTGAGAAAATAAAGACAATGGGTCAAGTTCTGTCAAAAGCAAGAGAAGCATTGTATGACTGCAAGACAGTGATCCAGAGACTTAGAGCTATGCTTCAATCTGCTGATGAACAAGTCAGGAGCTTGAAGAAACAAAGTACATTCCTCAGTCAATTGGCTGCCAAAACAATTCCTAATGGAATCAACTGCTTGTCGATGCGTTTAACTATAGAATACTATTTGCTTCCTGTGGAGAAAAGAAAATTTCCAAAGAGTGAAAATTTGGAAAATCCAAACTTCTACCATTATGCCCTTTTCTCTGATAATGTCTTGGCTGCTTCAGTAGTTGTCAATTCTACCATCATGAATGCAAAGGTTGGCTCACTGCTAGATCTTTTTTGGGTAAATTTTGTTTGGATTCAATTTTGTTTCTTAGATTATGCTATTACTTGTTGCAGGAGCCAGAAAAACATGTATTTCATCTAGTGACTGACAAATTGAATTTTGGAGCCATGAACATGTGGTTTTTGTTAAACCCTCCTGGAAAGGCAACCATTCATGTTGAAAATGTGGACGACTTCAAATGGCTGAATTCTTCCTACTGCCCAGTTCTACGGCAGCTTGAATCTGCTGCTATGAAAGAATACTATTTTAAGGCTGATCATCCTTCAGCAGGATCTTCCAATCTTAAGTACCGAAATCCAAAGTATTTGTCAATGTTAAACCATCTAAGGTTTTATCTTCCAGAGGTCTATCCTAAGTTGGATAAGATCCTGTTTCTTGATGATGACATTGTTGTTCAGAAGGATTTGACAGCGTTATGGTCTGTCGATTTAAATGGAAATGTTAATGGTGCAGTGGAGACCTGTGGCGAAAGTTTCCATCGGTTTAATAAGTATCTCAATTTTTCCAACCCTCACATTTCCAGCAACTTTGATGCTAATGCATGTGGCTGGGCCTACGGGATGAATATGTTTGATCTTAAGGAGTGGAAGAAGAAAGACATAACAGGGATTTATCACAAATGGCAGAACATGGTACGTCATATAATATTCAAAATGTTTTTTAAATTCAAATTTCATGCTCCAGAAAGTTGTATACGCTTCTTCTGAACATAAAGTCTACTTTGAACTGTAACATGATCCTTAGATAATTAAATTGCCAACCAGTTCATTTGGTTTTCTAGCAAGCTTAACTGTACTTCTGTTGCAGAAAATATCTCATCTTATATGAACATACATTGAGTGCTTTAAGTTTATATGTTTAGGAATGCTTCTTTTTGCATGATTTATAATTTAATGGGGTTAAAGGAGATTATATTATTCTACAATGGATGCTATCTTTCATTGGGACTACATATTTTCTATGTTGCTGATGAATTTGTTGGGAAAAAGACCTTTTGCAAAATGAAATTCATCTTTACGTTCCTCATTCAATTTTGGCTTCCTCTAATTACTCTATCCCTAATTAGCCATTAATTGTTTTTTTTTATTTGCATGGCTTTCTTAGTTCTTATTCGTGACTAAAGCAAGATTTTGAGCATTCTGTTATGCGCTCAGTTGATTCCTCTTAAAAAAAAATGTTTCTTGTTTATCATTCGAACCACTTTCTTTCTGCATCATAGTAGTGCAAAATATTTCATACCTCAGGAAGTAGATACAAAGACATTCAGGATTTTAGATAGCAATGTGCATCTGTAGAATTGATTATTTAGCTATGTACTTGTGTAAATGTGGCTTCTTGAAGGTGAAAACTCGGCTTGGCTTAGATGATTCCAAGTTGGAAATTTTGCCCTCAAAACTGGGTTATTTGCCTGTGCGAAAACTGATCTAGATGATTCCAACTTGACAGCTCGCCCTAGAACCTGACCTAGATGAAACCTGAATTTTTACTAGTATATTGAACTTAAATTTCATGCTGGATATAAACCCTAATGCACAAGCAGTGTGTAAGATTTCATGACTCTATCTGCTTTTCCGCTTAGAATGAAGACCGGGTGCTCTGGAAGCTTGGAACACTTCCTCCAGGATTGCTAACATTTTACAAACTGACTTATCCCTTGGACAAATCCTGGCATGTTCTTGGCTTGGGGTATAACCCCACGATCGATCGCGCGGAGATAGAAAATGCAGCGGTCGTCCACTACAATGGGAACATGAAGCCTTGGTTGGAGTTGGCAATGACTAGGTACAGGTCCTACTGGACCAAATACATCAACTATGAACATCCTTACGTCAAGGTATGCAAACTAAGTGAATGAGAACCGAGTTGCAAAGGGCTATCAAAGACACAACCTGCTTCTTTAGTGATCATTGAGGTTGTTTCGATGAAACAATGATGTTATTGTCTCACACAACCATCTGGCTCTCAAATTCATTTTTGACACTTCTCTTCTTTTGTTAAATTTTATTTTTCAAGTCCTTTCCCGTGGAGAGATGCTTTTGGCAATTTATGCTTGCATCCCTGTTCGTAGTGATTTTTTTTTTTTTTTTGTTTGTAATCCAGAGACCAATTTTTCTTTTTCTTTTTAATCAATTATTTATCATTATTGTCATTATTATATAATGCTTCTTGTTATTTTTAGTGCCCTTGTAGACATAAGCCACTCTTTTGATACTATGCATGCATTCCACCTTAGTCACTCTACTTGATATATATAAGAGATTCACTTTGTGTATAAATTATATTTTGAATTTATTCAATAAACAAACAAACCGTCTAAATTTTCAAAAAGTAATACATATCAATTTGGTTTAAACTAGTCTTTTTTTTTTTTTAATTTTCAAAATTCTCAGAGAAAAATGCTCCTGATCATTTTAGAATTGTCAAAAAGACCTTAGTTTTAAACTTATTATTTAATCCTCCATCATCGACTCGATGGATTTTAGAATTTTGGTCCATTTTCTAAATATACGTAAATTCTAGGCGTGATGTAAAATCGCCCAACGTGTGAGTCGGATTTGAATCAAAACTGCTTCTGCCACTTCATCTTTCCACGTGGATAGAGGAAACTGACTCAACTCTCTTTCACAAACTTCTCATGCGGGATCAATCTTCTTGCACGTCAATTTTGAGTCTCGTCGTGTACCCACTACCCGTACGTTAGCGCTTGTTATAAGTGGAGTTAGGGTTATAAACAAATAAATTTCTACGAATAAATTTGATATTCAGATTATTAATATTTATAAATATTTTTGAATAATATTCATGAATCATATTCATAATTAAACTTATTTATTAATTCATTTATGATCTTATTTATTCTTTTTATACTTAATTGAATTATTTGTCTTAATTAATCAAACAAAGATTAAAATTTTAAATAAATAAATAAAAATTTTAAATAAATAAATAAGTTTAATTTAAAAAATTGATAATATTTATTTGATTCAAATTTAAATAGATTTTATTTAGAAATTGAATACCAATTAAACAAATTAAATTCATTTCCAAAACCGTATTTTATTTCGATTAATTGATTATTTTATTAAATGATTTTGAATATTATAAAATTTAATTTCATTTTATTGGCCTCAAGTGCTCTCTCATTAGTCATTAGAGCCTAGAAAGTGATTCCTATGGGAATGGTATATTTGATAAATACGATGGAATTTATATAAAAAATAAGATTTAATTTTCTATGTCAATAAACTATTTAATATTCGTATCGAGCTATATTCTTTATCGTATTTATCAACATATCAAGGTCAATGATTCTTTTTAATTTTTTTTTTTTTATATTTATGAAATTTGAATGAAAAGATTTGAAGATTTTAATCTTATGCACAAGTGGTCTAGAAAGTAAATAGACATTTTGCTGTGACACGTGGAAGGTAACTGTCGGCGTGTATGATTAGAAGCTCGATTATTGACCGGACAGGTGGACGGAGTACCGTCACTCCCCCTGTACCCCACCTCCTTCCTCAACAAACAAATCAAATCTCGAGGTATTTAAAGCGCGAGCTCCTCGTCTCGATCTCTCGCTTCGCTTCTTCTCCTTCCCCTCGATCTCCACTGCGATCCGCGATCGCCGGCTCCGACGATGTCCACTGCCGTCCTCTTATCCCTTCCCTCGCCGTCCCTAGCCTCTTCGACTGCCCGCTCGAGGCTCCAATGCCGCCCTCCCGCTCTCGCCCCCGTCGCCCGCGGCTGTCCAATCACCACCCCTACCGATCCCCTTAGGTAGGGTTTTCCATTTTCGCTGATCCTGATGAATCTCGATGATTTGGCTTTGATTTCGGGCGTTGTTTCGGGATGTTGTAGGCTGCTTAGCCCTGCTCTTCCCATCCCGGGCATACCGTCGATGATTAAGAAGGCGAACAAAAGGCTTGGTGGAGTGACATGCTATGCTGCGCCGCTCAGTCCGAATACGGTTCAATGGGTTTCTGCTGTCTCCATCGCGTAAGCAAGCTGACTCAATTGGTAGATGTGCTTCTCTTCACTTGGCTCATTTGAATTTATTAATTTATTGTGCTTTGATCTTGAAAGTGAAACCTTTTTCTTGAAGTTCTGGAGTGTCCAAATCACTGTCATAGATTCATAGTAGTTGGTGAGAGGGATGGTTCCACACAACGACGGATTCAGGATCTACTGACTAGTAGGGACAGAATTATTACAACAGAAATTCATGATCGTAAACTAAATCTCACTGCATCCTTTCTTTTACCTCGCTAGCATTATACGAATTGAGTGATCTTAACAATTAGTTAAGTTGGTAACTTGGTATAGTCTACTCATTCGAAGTGTTCACTTGCTGGATCAAATCCGCCAATTGATCTCTTTTTATATAAAAAAAAAGTAGAAAGCAAAAATAATAAAAGGGGTAACTTGAGCCTCATGTGACCGTGTCATCGTTGGATAGCAATTATATTGAACAAAGCATTTTTGTATTTTTACCAGATTCAAGTTAACATAAATTGAGTTCTACTCAAGCTTGCCGCAATCCTGCACCTTGGGTTAAGTTGGGTTTTTTTTTTGTAAAAAAAATCATGAACATTTATTGCAAGATTGAGATTTGGATGGATGTAATGCGAACAGTAATTATTTTGGAATATATTAGTTTCGAATAATTGTATCAATTAAGAAATAGTTGCTTTTGCATTCGGAGTTCCCATTGAAAATATTTTTATGGATTATTTTATAAGTCAAGCTTGCTTAGTTGCTTGCTTTGAAGGAAAGTTTGACTTATTTAATTATTGGATATACTTTGTTAGAATTATATAAAACAACATAAAGTTACAAGAAACATGATAAAAAATAATAGATAAAGAATGCAAAGGATACATTCTTTGAAAATGGGAAAAAAAGATGAGGGACTTCACTCTCAAAGTAGACAGTACCTAGAAAAAAGGAGTTTTGGTTAGACAATATCATATGAGAAACTGTAAAATTTATCAGTCCATATGCATGATTGTTGAGGTAACTCTAAGTCGCATTATAACAAACACATTGAAGCGTGTTTGGGTTGAGGTTGATTTGGCATCACTTTGGTATTTGTGGCACTTCCTGGAGGACCTGTTCCTAGGAGAGATGCTCCAAACAACCACTTCAAACCACCTTAGACCAAATAACTGATCATTCTCTATACTCCTACGACATGGATGTTCAAGATCATATCATTGCTACATTACAGAAGGAATCTAATTTTTGGAAGCACTGTTGCACTTTTCCTATTTCTCACAAAAGTTTGAAGACTTCCACAACTTTGTGCAATTATTAACTTTTTTGGCTATTAAGTTCAGGCCAGTTTCCTTTTAGTATGTCAGCATTTTACCCTTACTGTATCTGTTTCTTCCAAGCAAGATTCCTCAGAAACTTGGAGACATTGTTTCGTTTGTTGGATAACCAGGAGAGAGGAAAAGAAGAATTTTAACAAATCATCCAATGGCTCTTCTAAAGACTTTGTTTTCATCACAGAGAAAACATCTGATGGGGTTCTAAACATTTATGCTAATCCTAATTATCACCAATCAACTTTGTTATGAAAGATGCAGTCTTCCCAGATATAAGAAAGGTTTACAGTATTCCTTCACGAGTTGTTTACGCATCTGTGCAATTAGTGAATGTTTTGGCTATGATAACTAAAGGAATCATATTCATGCCGTGTTATTAATTTTTATTTTCCCCTATGTTTTCACATTCCACTTCCTATTCCCTTGGTGCCAACATCCTTAGTTCCTTATTTTTAAGGTACCCATTATTGTTGTCAAAAAAAAATCTTTATACTGCCATAATATCTTCACTGCACCATCATTCTTCTAATAAGCACTTTATGCTCTCAGGGTACTGATGTTCGCGAAAGGCACAACAATCCATAAATCCTTTCTCCTCCCTCTTTTTGCTTTGCAAGCACCTCCAAGTGTAATTTCTTGGATCAAGTAAGCTGGTCTTGATTCATCTACCTCATATTAATAATCGGCATTTTTTTTTCCTTCTTTTGTCTTATTTTTACTTGTTTAAAATGTGGCAGGGGCGACTATGGCACATGGATTGCGTTTTTGGCATTTCCGGTCCGTCTTTTCTACTACATTCCAGGTTAAGTGTTTCTTGAATCTAATACTTATTCTCCTACATTAATTTATAAATTGTTAATTTCATTCTAATAGTTCTACATGCAGTTTGCATCTGCAGTGCCTTGCCTAAATTTAACTGCTTCTCTGTAATGGCATATTTTTTGGAACTATTTACTTGAAAAAAGCCAAAATTCAACTTAAAATTTTCTTTTTTTCTGTGCAGGCCAACTTGAGTTGCCTTTCTTTACAATGTTGTTTGTCATCGTGGCTCCTCATCAGGCCATGAATTTGAGGTAAAGTAATAAACACTCACCTTTCAGGAAGAAATTTCAGTGGTCTTTAATTACCTATATCTCCAAGTTGTTGGCTTTTCACTTACAAATATACTAATTCTGACTTGAGAAAGTCGAGAACTTTACATTTCAACTTGTAAGTTCAAACTAACCGCTCAATCATGTTGTTACTCAATTCAATTGATCAATTAGATTGGAAAACCACAAATGAATATAAAATCATTCAAATATATGTATATATATATATATATATAAAATTGATCCACTTAGACGAGTAAATGCGGATTTTGGCCGCGATCCGGTCGGACTCTGGTGCCGACCGGATCGCGGCTGGAATTCGGTCGGCTGGCGGTGAATTGGCACCCACAGCCGGTGAAATCGCGCGGAAGAAACACTGTGTATTCTTTATTACTGTGCAATCGCGATTTTGATCGGACGATGGAGATGCTATCGCACCGCGTAACACGTGTAACAGATCAAAACTCTATATATATAGAGAGAGAGAATATCTCCTGCGTATCAGTCAATTTAGCGTTAGTGCACACCTCCACACATGAACAGTAAATCCAAAAATCCACTGTTCATGTGAGGAGGCGTGACCAAAGTATGGGCGTGCAATATATATATATATATATATATTTGCCAAATGTCTGGGCCTAAATACGGATGGGTTTGTGGCTCCAATTCTAACTCCAACTAAACAGTAGATCTGGTTTTATTTTCAAAACACTAATCGCTGAATCTTTTTTCACGTAGCCACTGCACTGAATAATTTGTGTGAAATCCTCCCTACTTATCACGTTGGTGCCTACTTTTCCTTGCAGAGATACTCAATCTGGTTCAATCGTGTCCTTGGCAATAGCTGCCTATCTAGCCTTTCAACACTTCTCCAGGGTTGGAAGCGTGAGAAGTGCATTAGACAAGAGCTCCATCATAGCAACTTCAGCCGTCATCTTTGTCACCGTCATCCCTTGTTTGTTCCTGCTCTGATCCTTCTCCGACAAGAAGCCGTCAAACATAAATGATCTGTGAGCCAGAGTCCACCACGTTTATCATGTGTCGACTCATCTTCCATAGGTTTACCTCCTGTGTGGCATACAGCATAAAGTTTGGCATTGTTATCTAGAAAAGCTTCTACGGAAGCTCCCATATATTCTATAATGGATTTCTTATGCAATTTGTCAAAATCGATATGGCCCTTCATCCCTAATTACGCCCTTAATTAGTTTGGATGGATTCCAAATAAATTGTGAGCAGATACAAGAGGCTGCAAGGTTTTAAAACCATGCGGGTTCAATTATAACATATAAAGTATAATCAATCATTGTCTGGCGATATAAATTGCTGTCCTTTTTGTTGGAACCGGATTGATTATTATTTTATCTTTGATTTTATTAAATTATTAGAGATAATTATACATAATACTAGTTCCGAGCAAGAAATTCGATAAGTTTAATTACTCACCTCCGGTCCTCCACCTGCTGGATGCACTAACAAAATAATGATTCAATATATATAGATACGTCTGTTCCAGCCAGTCGTCGCAAATAATGGAGACAAAATCCTTCACTGTTTTGGCTTCGGTGGTGCCCTTTCAAGCTCCTTGCCACCAATCTCGCACTGAGTTGCTTTGGTAGAAACCATCTGTTCGAATGAGATCCAGCTTATTTCTAATCCAGCCAAATTAAACTCTTCGTCTACTTTATAAATAGAAATAAAATCTAGTAGCTTCGGATTAAGATTAGGCTGTCTTGGATAGAACAGGGATCCGGAAAAGGATGACGTGGTGGACGACAGTTGAGCAATCGGAGCGCTCTCCGAATCGAGAATCAGTGCTTCGTATCTCTGATTGGACGGGTAATCTCGAACGCGTTCTCGACTCAGCACGTGTCGTCCGTAGACGACAGTCGGTGGCTTATCTCGTCATTTTATTTTTAAGTTTTTATTAATTATTAATTGCTAGCCAGAGCAGGAAGCAGGCAAGCAGCCGTCTCCGCCTCCCTCCTACTTCGCCAATCTCGATCCCTAGGCGCAGGTACGATCGTTTCTCTTATCGCCATTTCTTATTTCTTGTTCGATTCGCCCTTTCAGATCCCTGGTAGAGCGAGCGCGACTTCTTGCTTGTTTCTACTTTTCGATTGTGCAACAGGAATCCTAATTCCTCTCCGTTTGATAAATCGTAATGTTTATTCCACGAAAATTTCCGGAAGAAGTCGATCGTGATGAATTGTTCGGTTTTTAGTTTGTTCGAGTGCAAAAAAAGAGTTGTTCTCTTTAAATGGATTTGAATTTGAATCGGTGCGACCGGTTGACTTTTAGACCAATCCCATTGTGAATGTTGCTTCTTTCAAGGTAGAGAGTAGTTGATGTTGGATTTTGAACCTTATGTTGATCCATCGGGCCAGATCTTGATCTAATTTTTAGCTCGTTTCGTTTAATATGAAATCTTCCTGGTGGATTATTTCTTAGAAAAAGGTAATTGTTACCTGAATAAATGATGGTTCCAGTGACATAACAGTTTTGGTCATTTATGAGCCTCACTTTGATTCAGTTTCTGTCCGAAAACTTGATGGTGGATCAGGTTTTGACCGATGCTACTTGTGGACAATTGCACACTGAATCCCCATTTCAGAAGTGTTTATTGAATGTGGTAAACTGCTAGATTTTCGAGTCTTAGAAATCATTCACATTTTTTGGGCTTTCAAGACTGAAAATTGTGTGTGTGAAACCAGATCCAGGCACCATCTAATATATTCTGAACCTATACCTAATTATTATTTGAATTGGCAGGATGGTCTGTAGTCTTTGATACTACTAGATATAGTTGGAGTCTTCTAGCGCCACATGCTACAATAAGATGTCTCAAACTACGAACTTGTCACCTTCACCACAAGGATATCGTGGCAAACTTTTTGTCCTTTTTTTTTTTTTTGATAATCCAAATATCCAGGCTTCGGCCAACTAATCTTGGAGATAGACTGTTTTCTCTCCTAGTTCACCTACTGGGTAAATCCAGAGTATAGCTTATGCACATTAAGCCAACTTCTAGAATATTTATTCCATTTGGGATTCAAACTCTTGTCCTCTCATTGCTCCTTTGAGTGCTTTACCATCCATTGCACCACACTCATGGCGGCAACTTTTTGTCTCCTTTGATCGAATAGCACAAGCACAAAGAGAAGAGAGATTAATGTGGTGTAGTATAATCAAAATCTATATAATATTAGAGCAAAAAGCACAATAAACCAGCATAAATTCATTGTCCACTTCATATTCAAATCCATCTCGATACTATCTAGACTTGCCTCTCAGCCATCAATGGGGAAAACAATGACGTTTCATCTCTAGCGCTTCCCAGGCATAACAATAGTCTCCCACATTTCCTAAACACACATAATGACGCCTTCTAGGTTCCAAAAGCCTCACTTAGTGGTATGGGACTATAGTGTGGAGTTCAACTCATGCTCCCATTAATATATACTAGAATATTTATAACACTCACAAAATCAAATAACATAATTGCTACCTATGGCCAGATACATTTTAGTTGTTATTTTACTAATTTGATCATGATCAAGGAGTTATTTTTTTCCCCCAAAAAAATGTAGTCATGTAGATGGGAAAGATGCTTGTGACTGATAATGGTACTAATTCATATAGAAAATGTAACAATCCTCAGTTTCTTTATTTTCCAAAACTGCAGTCTATTTGGATCAGAATAATTTAAAAAACTAAGCACTTGGAAAAGTATTTTAACAGAATTCATGTACAATGAAAACTTGGGATGATTGTGTTAAAACATTGCATAAAAACAGGCAGTTTTGAGATTTATGTAAACCCGAAAATGGTTGAACATTTCATCTTAGAAATGTTAGATATATTGATCAGGTTAAAGTTACATATTGCTCTGTTGAAATTATATCAGTGTTTTTTACTGGGAAAGGATGTCTAACTTTCTTGAGCTTTGGGAAGCATTTGCCCTGGGAAGATGGCTTGCCTCTAGAGATGTCTATTGTAAGAAAAAAGTTGAGAACACTTACTGGCAGATTGTAGAAACTATCTTAGCATGACAGTATGTTTTTCGTCTCCCATTTTTCCAGTGTCTGCATTTGCTTTTAGTTAGCTGTTGAGACCTCATTCACTGTCATTTTTTTCTTGGCATATGGCTCGCCTAGCGGTTTCTAGGCGATTTCTAGGCGGTCGATTTTTTTAATATTTTAAATATAATAATATATAAAAAAATTAATATATTAGGGGGCACTCAAAAGTCAAAACTCACTTTGTAGCATCCACATGCATGTAACAAATAACAACTAACAACAACTCAACAAGTAACAAGAATATTAAAAATGTTCAAGATTGTAAACAATAAGAATTAAAAACATAATTGCAAACAATATTAAAAATTCATTGCAATAATAAGAATTGGCAATTGTAAACAACAAGAATACTTGACAACAAACAATAATTTACCCAATTTACACATCAAGCAACATTGCAACAATAAGCATTGCAAACAACAAGAGCACAACACACAAATCACAATGAAGCACGACACAATAACAGATTTAACGGATTAAAAAAACTATTAAGAATACTTGACAATAAGCAACGTACCCAACACTAATAGAATGAAGAAAAATACATTCCTACATATTGTGAATGTTTAATTGAAAAAGATCCTCTCTTCAAAAAGCAAGACCAAAGACACATCAATAATAAAGTGGATATCATCTTAACCAATAAACAAAATATCATTTACCTTACAGAGCGATCTAGATTTTACCATAATTCTTTAACTTCTTCTAGTTCATCTCCATATTTCTCCAACACTTCCTCTATATCGGATTCAAACTCAAAATCCATGGCATTTTCCTCTTCTTCATCCGATACAAATTCTTCTTCGTGAAGTTCTCTTACATCTTCAATATTTGTCTCAACATCTTCATCTCCACCATCAACAATCCATCCTTGTGCCATAGTTGCTTCACTAGCAAGTAGCACATCAACTCCTTTTTCTTCTAGTCTTCTTTTTTTGTTTATGATCTTGGCATTGAATTGAACATAGACTAAATTGTTCAACCTTCCGGTATCTAATTTATTTCTTTTCTTTGTATGGATCTACATTAAAGAAAATTAGAAAAATATTAATATTGAATTATTGATTATTGAATACATATTTAGACATTTAGTATAAGTAATTAAATACTTACTCCCTCAAAAGTACTCCAATTTCTTTCACAACCGGAAGAACTCGTAGTTAAAGAAAGAATTCTTTTAGCCATCTTTTGCAATTTAGGTACACCATTTCCAAAAAGATGCCACCATCCAACTAAATAAAAATAAACCCAACAATAAGTCAATAACAATAAGCAAAATCAAGAAACAACCAATAAAGATTAAAAATTACAAAATAAAGTTCTTACCCGGATCATATTTCTCATCATTTTTTGTGCACCCCACTATAGCCAATGCTCTTCCAAACCCTCCCACTTTGTTGATATACTTCAATAACTCCACATTTACTATGTCACTTTGACTATCAATATCATTAGGAAAGAATGTTTCAACACAAGTGAAAAATCCATTCATAACCACTTCTTCACTTCCTATGCTCCGGTCATTGAAGGAGTAATAAGGGTTCAAGAGGTAGGCCGCCAAATGTAGTGGACTATCAAGCCGATTACGGCTTTTTTCATCAATAATATCGATAAGCGGACGATAGTGAAGCTCTTGATTGTTGAATGTCACTTTAATATCCTCTCTCGCTCTAAGTAATTCTCCATACACAAAACTCATAGATGGTTTATTATCCCCATCAACAAGACGAAGCACCTTAATTAAAGGGGCAAACACCTTCAAGCAAAAACTTACCCCATTCCAAAAAGAGGTACTCAAAGCGATATTATATGCCGCCTTCCCCTTTGCACTCTTTGAATGTTTGCATGTATTCCATTCTTCACTAGCAACCATAGTTCTTAGTTCACTTTTCTTCTCTATCAAGCTTTGCAAAGTTAAAAAGGCGGTTGCAAATCGTGTTACTCCCGGCCTCACTATGTCTCTTTTTTTGGTAAACTTTCTCATAATTGACAATGTCTTGTGATGTGCATAAATAAAGATTGTCAAGCTCTTTGCCTTTTCAATCACCCCTTTGAACTTAAGTTGATTCCCAATTCCTTGAAGCATAAGATTCATTGTGTGTGAGTTGCACATGAAGTCCAAAATATATGTGGTCTCTTCTCCTTCAATGCAGATCTTTGCCGCCATATTATTCGAAGCATTGTCCGTTACCACTTGAGCTACATTTTGGGGTCCAACTTCTTCAATACACTTGTCCACATATTCAAATATATAATTTCCGGTGTGTGCTTCATTCGATGCTTCCCTAGAAGAAAGGAAAGTTGTGCCTTCTTTACAATTGATACACAAATTCATGATACTTCTTCTTTTTCGATCAGTCCATGCATCAGTTAAAATTGAACAACCATTCAAAGCCCATTCTTCTTCTTGCTTCTTTAATAGACTTTTAGTTCTATCTACCTCTTCTTTCAATAAGGGCTCCCAGTGTATTGAGTTGGAGGCGATAACTTTGGGCCAAATTGACCAACCGCTTCTGCAAACCTCTTGAAGCTATCATTGTCAATGGCATGAAAAGGAATACCAGACTCACACCCATCGAGCTAAATATTGGTGCACACTATGTGTCCTTTGCTTCCAAAGTGCATCAATAATATTTTGTTGTTGTTTTGTCTTCTTACTTTCACTCAATGAAGAATCAGGATCAATAGCAGATACAAATTGATCCATAGGCCCAAGAGTACGTGATTCTTTTTGTCCTCGACTCCCTTCTCCACACCTCATATTCTTTAAGAACAACTTCTTCTCTCACCTCCATTTCATTCATATTCTTTTGTTTCTTTTTGTTCTTGCATCTTGATAGCATTCTTACACTTCACTTTATCCTCATCCAAGACTTTACACGGGGCAACATTTCCTTTGATATTGGCAACATGTTGTTTGAGCCTATAAATTCCACCACTAGTAATTTTTCCACACAACTTACATTTCAACTTATCCAAATTTTTAGGATCCACCAATTCCGCAAATTCCCATCCAATATCATTGGAATTACGCTTCAAACGAAAATCAATCTCGGACATTGAATTAGATGCTTCAGAAGATATGGTACCTAACATTTTTGATTTTCTTTGCACTGAAGGATAAAAATGAAACCCTTGTATAAGCTGAATCAAAATGCAAGGTGGATCTATTTATTGTTAGTAAGGGAAAGAAAAACCAATTTACGATGCCAAGAAGAGAAAGCACTCAGTGCTACACTACAAGAACAATAAACAGAATCAAATTCACACTGAAGTCAAGTGCAGTACCATCAAAATTGAATTGTATGTAATTGCTGAATGAGGAATGTTAAGAAATGGAACAAACAAAAGGAAAACACAATATGTGTATTAGCTAAGATACCATAGTAAGATAACAATTAGTGAACATCTTGAAATCTTAATCAGAGCAGTCATATGGATCAATCTCATTTTGGACGAAGCAGGCGTATCAAAACAACACAGGCGTGTTATCAGTGACACGTCCGTGTCAGGAGTTCCAGCGCTCAACACGCTTGGCAAACCGCCCCCATTGCGCCCGGACACGGTGGTGAGAATGTGCGACGCGCGCTGTGTGCTGGCTACGCGAGCGTGTCGCACATTTCTCACTGTGCGACACGCCTGTGTTGTTTCTCACCGGCGTGTCAGGAGTTCCAGCGCTCAACACAGGCGTGTCGCACATTTCTCACGGGCGTGTCGGTTGCACATTTCTGTCTATGCTGCAGAAAACATATAACTCTACACACTTGCACATATAATATAATCCCTTACCTTAGTCTGGACTCTGGACTGTGGCGTGCGGCGAAGGGAAGGGCCGACAACAGAGCAGCCGGCGACCTATCCGGGGACGAGGGAGAGCTCAGAGAGGGGAGAGAGGTGAGCGATGAAAGCGAAAAGGGTGTCGGCGAGGCTGGGGATCCGAATCGGGTGCTTGGCTTCCGTCGGCAACGCGGTTGGCGGGCGATGACGAGACTTCGGCAGTCGGAGGCGACAGCGTGAAGTCGGCTTGGCCTGGCGCGGCTGAGGCGAAGAAGCGAAGAGGTATGCCGCGGGATTAGGGATTCCAAAATTTGGCTCGATTAGGATTTAGGCTGCACGCGAGATCGTGATTCAGAAATCGCGATTATTTCAATCGCGATTCGTCGCCCGATTAATCGTCGCCGATTAATCGCTCTGGCGCCGATCGCGCGACGCCGCGATTAAGCGGGCGGCGCTGGCGGCGTCGCCTCTGGAAATGTCGGGGCGGTGGACGAGCGTCCACCGCCTACGCGCCGCCTAATCGGATAAAATCGGCGATTTTTAGAACACTGATCCACAAACGTGCTTAAGCAATTTCCAAACATGATGTCCTTGTACAGTATCGTCCTGCAGTGCTTTGGTTAGTTTATCATGCCTTTCTCTGTTGCATTTTCTTCAAGGTCATTATGTCGAACATGGGTGCTAATGAACATTTGGATCAAAACGAGGAAAATGGCATGCCGTCTTCTCAACAAGAGGTTAGATTATAACGCCTTCTGTCCATTATATATAATGGAAATAGTTAATTGAGATAGACATGCACAGCTTTTTGAGAATATATTGACAAACAAGTATCATTCTTTTGTGGAATCTATGACTTCTACATCGTAGGAACAAGCAATAATGAAGAAATATGGAGGAATGATACCAAAAAAACCACCATTGATATCCAAGGCAAGTGATTCTATCTTGAAATAGAAGCTTCACCTCAGTTTAATAGCCAGATCGATTTCCTTGAAGATTATTGTGACAACCAACATTATGAAACTCATGCAGGATCATGAACGCGCATACTTTGATTCTGCGGATTGGGCTTTAGGGAAGGTATCGGCATTGTATCAAATATCAAGCATGTAACTGTTTTCAACTGAGAGTTTATGTGTAGCCTTATGTATCTTATTTGCATAGTTTATTTCTATAACAGGGAGGGCATGCTCAGAAACCTAAAGGACCTTTAGAAGCACTTCGCCCAAAGCTACAGGTGCTTGTCGATAGAACTCATTCTGCTATCTATAACATAACATTAGACTATTTTCCTTTGTAATTGGTTGTATCACTGAGGTACTACTTGACTCTCCATCTTTCCATTTTCATTAGCCCACACCTCAGCAACAAGTTCGATCTCGCCGGTCAGTGTATGCATCTGCTGATAATGAAGGTACATATGGATGTTTGTAGTTGTTTTCACTGTTCATGTTTACGCTTTGCTAATCTCGACCTTGTTCAACATGTAGATGGTGGAAATGGTGCTTCTGAAGAAATGAATGGTGATAACAACAACGATCAGTAATTACATAAATCCTCATAAATCACCTGGCTTAGTAATTTCAATTCTTCTTTCATTAACCAGTCTGAGCCATTTATTAGTTCGCATGAGTAGTAATGCATTTTCATAAGCTATCAGATGAGGCTATTTGCATTCGACAGCAGTAAGATTTTAAACATACCAGTGGTGTAGAAACTGCAGCCTGAAGTGCTAGTGTTCACAAACAATGTGCTAGTTTGCGCGATATTGTCACGGTATATTAAGCATTTTTTTCCTATGTTGCTAGCAAAAGAATTCCAAATTTAGGGGCTTATACATAAACCCAGCGTAGTTGAGCTAAGGTTGAGATGTAAGTTTGATCTATCGAGCTTGTTTGGATATCAAGGTATAGGTAAGCTTGTTATGTTTGTCGTCTAATCTTGTTATTGATTGATTGAAAGTGAACTTTGAACCATAATTCACGAAGACACTTCAATAAATCTAGTGCACTAAGTTAATAGAAGTGTCAAATAAAAGATATGTATCAATTTTGAGATCATTTAGGCACTTAATAGTACAAATCATTTTTTTTTTAAATGAGGACCTCAATCAAATTTCTTAGAAATATCTTTTTCCTAAAAATGTTCATTTAACTTTTTATTTGTCAATGATTATCCCAATTCATTGTCCATCATTCTGTTGAAGCTTTTCGAATTGCTTTTCCAAACAAATCATAAAATGGGTGGCTTAAAATAGAAGTTCTTGATGAATTGATAATATCTAACTAAGACCTAATTAAGAAGTCGAAATCATCAGTTAAATATTACTACTAAATTTTCAACCACGTATGCTTATGATAAGTCTTTTTTTTTTTTAGTCAACATCAAATATACAAGTTTTTTATTCGATTACTTCTAGGAATCGATTTGGCTTCATAAAAATTTTCAAGACCATATGTACATAGGGCTTAATAAATGGTGTTAATCCTAAAGGTAGATTTTTCATGTTAAAAAATCATACATGCGATTGAATGCTTGTGACTTTTCCAATAATTCTAGATCTTACAAAGCAATATAATGAATGTAGGAGAATTAGAATTTTTGAACATAAGGGAGCTCAAACTCAAATTTTCTTTATTAGTAGGAGCCCATAAATTTTTTTTTTAAAAAAAAACTTTAATATCTAGTGTTTTAGCTCTTAGTTCTTTGATCACAAATCATACTACTTGTAAAAGAGTGATGAAATAACTTTATATATTATCATTTATGAGGTAATAAATAAATTAACTCGATCTAGTTTAAGTGTTTTTATAATTTAAAAAAAAAAAGAGAGAAATGAAATTTATTATTTTTAATCTTAATTAAATTCATCATCAATGCATTGTAAAAAGATTGGAATCGTTAATCTAACGATCATTGATCAGATTAATGATCATTATAAGGATCACGGAGGATCATATAGACTTTGATATGATGGTTAAGACATGTGTAAGTCATCTGAATTCAAAAAAAAAAAATTTAAATCTCTTCTAAAATTGATTCATATCATTTCTATAAATATTTTCATATCTTAACTATCATATCATCTCGGTAAGAATAATTCATCATCAATGCACACACACACAAACCAAAAGTGGGATGGGATTGTATAATTTCCCTCTCGAAACCTCCACGCCAAGCACGAGAATGGAGATTGGAATGGAAGGGCATTGTGATCGTGGGGTCCTCGTTGCATGCCATTGGCCATTGTCCATTGGCGAGTCGATATTTGCAGGCCTATTACGTGAGCTTGTGATCCTATACGCCTGTAGCATAGCATAGATACACACAACATCTATCTGCCCATCAAATCTAATCTTTCCACTACGGTCTGTCACTGTGTTTGGTTTGACGACAAACCCTACTTTTGACCAACTTTTGTCAGTCAAACATCCGTTTGGTCAACGGTTGGATTGATGCATGAACGATGCGTTCCATCCTCCATTTCATTTCCTTCGATGACGAATTGATTAATTTTTACAATATTTGCAACCGCTCGTATTCTCGCTTAATTCCATGGTTCTTTCTATCCATTCTTTTTGCTTGTAATTTTTTAACGGAAGATATTTCATTTTGTTTCCATCTTACTAAACAATTTTTTTTTTATATATAGTTTAGATGTTTAAATTTTTTACTATATAAATTCGATGCTCAATTTATATACACTTAAATATTCATCTTTTTATTATTCTTCTAGTACTTTAAATTAAATAAAACACACTAACATAAATTAATATATATATATATATATATATATATATATATCCTAGACGCACACTGTATGCTCAGCCGTGCTCCTCTTTTGTACACGGTGTTTATATAGTGATGTGCACACTATTTGTGTAAATATTGTGCATCATGCTCCGTTGCTCATTTTCGATGTGTATTATGCACATCCAAACTTAGATATATATAGAAAGAGAAATATAATGTTACATAATTCATTCGTGAGTATTTTTATTATCAACCGTCCAATCGAATATGTACTATATTCTGATCCTTAAACTCTAAGAGATCGGACGATGGATAATATAGATGCCACATGAATGAATTATGAGATAATATATATATATATATATATATATATATATATATATATATATATATATATATATATATATATATATATATATATATATTATTCACCGTCCGAGCGGTGAATACATAGTTTAATCCTTGAATTCTAGAGGAATGAGCGTGTGATGAATAATGTAGGTATTCATGGATGAATTGTGTAAGATAGCATTATTCTTGTATATATATAGAGAGAGAATGTTATATGTTACACAACTCGCTTCATGAGCATCGTGATCAAAGACCTCCAATATTCACCATTTGATCCACGCATTATAGTCCAACCTCGAATCCTAGGAGATTGGATGACGGATAATGAAGATGCTCACGACGAGTTATCGTCCGCGTGAGCACCTCTATTATCCACCATCCGATTGGGTGTGCACTATGCCACAATCTTTGGACCATAGGGGATCGGACGGTAGATAATAAAGGTGCTCATGAATGTTTATAGATGAGTTGTGTAATATAACATTTCTAATATATATACAACTCATCCGTGAGCACCTCCATTTTCATCGTTCGATCCCTTAGGATTTGGATTGGGTTATAGTGCTTATTTGATTGGATGATAGATAATGAATGTGCTTACGGATAAACTGGGTAGGAGATTATTCCTCTATATACATATAAATTCATCTGTAGCACCATGAGCAGGCAATACACACACACACAATAGCAATCCGATAATTGTCTGTTGGGACTTCGTGCTCGACTATGGCGATCGTAATCCGATCGAGGTCCTATCAATCAGACGGCATCGATGACGACCCCAACAGGTTCAAGAATTAGATGATAGTGCTTATCGAAAAAGAAAAAGTCATCGGAGAAGAAGAGACGGAGAAAAGTAATTTGCATTCTCCATTACTGTACAATCTCATTTGATCGAACGATAAAGAAACCGTCGTTCACACAACACATAGTGATTGTCGTCCAACATATCAAAGCTCTCTCTATATAAAAGAAAATGATGGAGGAAAGTAATTTACATACATACTCCTGGACAATTCTATTTGATCGGACAATGAAAAAGCCTGCGTGCACAATGATTATCATCCAATATATTAAAACTTTCTCTTTATATATATATATATATATATATAAACTTTTAAAAATAAAGTAAACTCCTATTTAATTTTTTTTATATAAAATTATATATTCAAATATTGGAAGCATTCAACTTAAAGAGAATGTTTTGGAGAAGAAATCCAAGGATATATTTTGAGTGAAGATTAAGATAATACAAGTCGAAGCGAGGTCAATGTCAAATGATGCATCTTTCTTAATAATACAACAAGTACAGTTTGCATGCCACACAACTAGATAGCACTTGTATGACCTGCGTACAAAGAGCTTGCACAAAGTACGTACGTACCCTACCTTGCCATTACTTTTTTAATTAAACTCATTTCTTTCTAAAATGCCAAATTAATTATGTAGTTAATTTTCTAGGTTTACGCGATCCACACCGAGAAATAAATAACACCGTGCAACTACTTTACTCCACGAGAGAATATTAATCGAAGATAACATATATAATAAATCCCTCATCGCATCACATATTTAATTAATTAACTCCAAAACTTAGAGGAGAAACCACGTAACCAGCTAGATTCATTCTCTGATCGTCTTCTTCTTCTGATCAGTTAAGCCTGCATAGAAAAAATACAAGAACATTAATTCCAATTAATTAATTATATATATACAAAGAATTAATTGAATTGTAAAATATCAAGAATTTAACCAAATAGTAAGAAGCTCCATGTTGAAGTGGATGAACGGTGATGCCCAACTCATTGGTGATCACCGGCCGGCCGGAGTGATCAAGTAACAAAGCCTCGCTGCCAAAGGCCTCCTTCACGTTCAGCCGCCGGTCGCCGGAGACCAACTCGAACGCCACCTCATTGATAAACACAGTTGATCTTCCTCCTCCTTCTATCAGTCCTATAACATCAAATTTTATAATTAGTTATTTATTTTTTTTCCTTTTTTATGAATTAATGTAATGCCATGCACACGTCCAATTATTTTCTTTTCTTTTCTTCTTCTTCTCCATCTTTTCGAGGGTTGTAAATTCTAAACCCCCTCGAGAATCCCCATGACATGACCCAAACAAACCCCCCCTTCCTGATCCATCACCTCATGTCATCGCACCTTTCATGCTCTCGTTGTGTTAATCGAACTTTTGACAAATCCCAACACTCAGAGACCTCCTGCCCGGCCATTAATTTCCTCCCCAACTTGAGGTTGGGCACGTGCAATCACCTCCTAATCTCTGCGACTAAAGGTCGTGACTTGCCTACACCTATCCATTTTTGTACTTGTGGCTTAAAACCCTAAAAAGATTGAAGTGAAAACACAGGGTGTCGCGTGGTGTTCATGCACACTGATATTTTCTTTTTTTTTCAAGATGTTAATTAGAGGGGGGGAAAAAAGGTTTAAAAATGTAGAAATTGTTGTCTTTGACCATCATCTCACATACCTTGTATCTCAGTTGTAGGGTTTGTGGTGGTGGTGGTAGGAGTTGCAGTAGTAGAAGGTCTTCCAGTTCCATAGAGTTGGTGCAATTGGACAGTGGTACTCTTGTTTGGGGTTTGCCCTAAGAGCTCACTCCACAGGGCGGTCGAGCTGATGTCGGCGGTGGTCGCGTGGAAGCCGGTGAAGTACTGAAGGTTGAGAAAGTGGTCTCCTATGCCACTGAGGTCGAGGGGCAGATTATAAGTTTGGTTATTCATCAATGAAGTGGCCGTGATCGGAGGTGGAGGAGGAGGAGGAGGAAGCGGCGGCGGCGGTGCTGAGTGCATGACTGGTAAGGCTTTTCCGGACGCCGCGCTGGATTTCTCCGGCGAGGAGGAGGAGGAAGACGACGAGGAGGTTGTTATCGCCGCAACAGTGGCGGCGGAGGAGACGTTGGTAGCGGGGGGAAGCGGAGGTTGGGGGTTACTGCGGCCGGCGGCGCTGCCGCGGAGCTTGCTCTTGCTGCGGGACTTGCGGTTCTGAAACCAGTAGAAGACGTTGGCGTCCCCGACCTGGCCGTACTCCTGCAGCCGTGCTCGGATCTTGCGAATCTCGTCTCGCGGCGGGTTCACCATCCCGGAGTTGAAGATGGCCTCCAGGATCCGGATCTGCTCCGGCCGAGGGTTCCACCGCGGCTTCGGCTCCGGGCTCCTCTCCTCCAACCCTACAAACCACGACATCAACAACAACAACCACATTACTCAAATTCAAAGTGAGGGTTTAGGGTATAACGGTAACCCTAAATCTCGAAGAATGAAGCAGCATGCAGCAAGACCTGAGGAGTGAGGGGTGGGCTTGGGGTGGCAATTAGGAGAGGCAGCACTGTCATGCTGCCATTGGTGGTGGTTGCTGCAGGGTTTGGACTTGAACATGCTGGGCCAGTGCCTGTTGGAGGAGGAGGCCATGATGATGGTGCTGATGATGAGAAGGTGCAGTTTACTGATGGTGGAAATGCAAAACACACAGAGAGAAGAAAGGAGAAAAAGAAGAGAAGACGAAGAAGGAAAGAGAGAGAGAGAGAGAGAGTGAAAGAGAGAGAGAAGAAGAAGAAGAAGAAGCTGCTATTTTGCACTAGTGCTGTTTGTTTCTTTGCATTCCCTGACTCTTATAGTGGGCATCCTTCCACCTACTCCTCTACTCAAATTTATAGCACATCAACTAATAAATCCAATTAGTTGAATTAATTTAAAGTAATTAATTATCAAAGGTACAAAAGGGATGGAGAAGAGACAAGGAAGGAGGGAGGAGAAAGGTTCATTTTGCTGTGGCTTTTTTTGTACTAGAAAGAATAGCAAAACTAGGGAGATGTGTGTGTTCAGTAGTCATCACAAATGTGGATGAACAAATAGTGGATGATGTATGGATGTAGCTCGTATAGATAATTTTTCAAAACTCAAGAAATTGATTGCTTATATAAAAGAATATTATCCTATATAATTTATCCGTTAACATTTCTATTATCTATCATTCGATCCCTTCAGATTTAAAAATTAGATTAATTATAGTACTCATCCGATCAAATGGTAAATAATAGAAGTACTCACGTCGAATTGTTGATAAATATGTATCTTAACAAATTAATGTTTTCGTAGATCGTTGAGTTCTATTGGATTAATAGAGTGAAAACTATATTTGAAATATGACTCCTATATATATATATCGATGTAGACATGGTTCAATAATCAAATATTTAGAGAAATAATAAAAGAATTAAAGTTTAAATTCTAAATGCGATTATTATTTTGAAGATTGACTTATATATATATATATATATATATATATATATATATATATATATATATATATATATATATAAAGAGACATTTTTTCATTCGCCTGTAGAAAAGAGATATTATCTGTTTTGGCATTTTGTGTGATAGTTATCTCATTTGCTGGAATTTTGGAGGGGTATTGAATGAAGAGGGAAGATGGTGGAAGAGTTATGTTATAGTAAAGATTTAAGATATAATTAAATAGAGGAGGTTGTTGTGGGGAATAAATGCAGTGAAAATGAGGAGGTTTGAGTTTGATTGGAAAATGAGAAGAAAAGGGAGAAGTAATTGCAGGAGATTGGGGAATGGATTGGATTGACTCGAGGGCTCTCTTTTGTATGTATATATATATATATATATATATATATATATATAAACTCCTAATTAATTAATTAATAATTATGAAAGATTGGGCTTTTATGGAATAGAACCAATGTTTCATTAATATTGGCAACAATAAAAAAAAATTTAGTGAAGCAAAAAAGATGAGGTTCATAAATTATGTTCTTTTTTTTTTTTGGGAAAAAATAATCGTTTTTAAACACAATAAATAAATAAAGAAGTAGAGTGAGAGCAACTCTTAAATGGATTTGTGGATTAGAAAGTAGAAACGCGGATTTGTTCATTTATAACTCATAGTTTTAAATTTTTTATAAGAGCCCATATAAACATATGAAAATACTATGTAAAGTACGATTTGAAAGTTAAAAAAAAATTTAAAAGAATATTATTCGAACATTTTTGCTATTATAGTTATAACTTAAGAGAGAATTAGAATATATATATATATATATATATATATATATATATATATATATATATATATATATATATTAAACAAAATATATTTAATTTACCTCAAGAAGTATGATCAACAATAGCCTTTATATGGTCCCCACGGGGATGGCGCGATGGTAAAGCAGGGGGTTGCTTGCAGAATGGGCAGAGGTCGATTCCGGATGAGGGGTCTAAAATCTCCCCTGACTTGGATGACCCCCTCCGCGCTTGCCCGTGTGTCGAGGACCTCGTCCCCCCGCGATTTACCTCCCTCTTGCCGCAGCCTTGGGACGGGTGGCAGGGGGCTGCTAATTGGACAGATTCCCAACTTTTGCAAAACAATAGCCTTTATATGGTCTTCATGGGGATGACATATTAGTTGGGACAAAGTGACACTTATAAAATGAGTATGGATCGATTCTGAAGGAGGGTCTAAAACTTCTATCTGAGCTCAATGACCCTTCTCTGCCTTGGCTAATCACGTCAAGGTCAAAGGTTCTCCGCAATTTACTTCTCTCACAATGACCGTGGGACAGATCGGTGGGGTTTGCTAAGGTAGCGGTTCCAACCTTTTTGCGAAACAATAGTCTTTATATGTCCCCACAATATGGGCAGTTGACTAGAACAATGCAGAAGTTGTTGCAATGGGCAGGAATCAAATCTCGATATAGGGTATAAAACTCTCACCCTGGCTCAGAAGCCCTCTGTTGTTCTAGCTAATGGCTCAAGGGACATAGTCTCTCTGTGATTTACCTTCTTTGTATTGGTTGTAGAATCGACTGACGAGGGCACTAGGGGAGAGCGAATCACCTTTTGCTACAACAATAGCCTTTTTATGTTTTGAAAGCTACGATGTAATAATAGGACATCCATATAATCTCTTAGATGTTTTCAGTTTGATTCTCAACTACAATACATTGCATAAATTTTTCTTCAATGGAATAAAAAATATTTGAAATGCTATATTGTTGCTCGCTGTAAGCGCTTCTCAATTTATTTAGTTAGGTGATCGATGGAAAACTTTAATGATCGATTCGAAAGATTGAAGATCCGATGCTAACTAAAAATAATAATAGACTTTAAATCCTAATAATTTGGTTGTACCATATCAAGCCACGTACTAATAATTCACATGTCTACGATAACATCCAACCTTTTTTTTTTTTTTTTTTGCACACAAGTAAAAGGGTTTGGAATGACAAGAGGAGTTGGTTGGAGGAGGATCCCTAGGAGATATGTGCATAGCTTAAAGATTGGTTATATACATTCACATATTCCAATCTTTTACGGAAGAAAGAATCTCCATAGGTTTTAATGTAGTGGATAAATTAGAGGATCAAAATTAGAGAATCTCCCCCAAGGCTACGATACAATAGTAGGGTATTCAACTCGACTCCAATATACCTAAGATTCGATTCTCAGTCATGGTACATTTGCAAGGTTTTCTCCAAATGATATGACAAATCAAAAATGCTGCAACTGTTGAAGTTATCCATGCAAGCACTTTCTGATTTATCATAGTGGTTGGTAGAGCATATCTCGTCTATGAATTATTTAGTACCTCATTAGAGATTCATGGGATAAAATCGACCATCCTCATAATTAGTCAGGCCGAAAGCTTGAATATCCAGTACTAATAAAAAAAAATCTCCACAAGTTTAATATAATGGATAAACTAGAGGAACAAAATTTGAATCTCTCTAAAAGTGAATAAATCTAAAGATTGACTTCTGAGTGTACATAAATTGTGCTCCAAATTTATTTAAGGGATGAATTAGGACAATTCCTTAGGAAAGAGTCATTGGGCAAAACTTCTTAGGGAAGCTGAAAAACTTCTTAGGACAGACTTCACAGGAGGTAGATATACTGCTCTCCATAGTCGTGACCAAAATCAAGATCAGGTCGTGGTTCATTTTGGAGGTGTTGAGTAATTCAGAATTTTCATTAATATATAATATTTATGGTAACCCTAAAATAACATGTATGATTAGGATTGTATAAATAAAATTATTGTAATCCTAAAATATTAATCCAAATGAAATTTTGCACAATTGTTTTTGTGGAGTAAGTACATCGCCGAACTACGTTAAAATTTTTCTATGTTCTCTTTTTGTTTTTTTCGATTTATTTTTTCTCATCTCCGATTTTATTTGCTATTGTTGTGGTATGATCTCAACAACTGGTATTAGAGTCAAGTTCAATATGGTTGGGATTTCTTTTGCGAAATTCGATCTTGAAGTTTGATGGAACTAAAAATTTAAGATTATGGCAGATGAGGATTAAAAATTTGTTGGTGCAACGAGGTATGGTAAAGGAATTAGGAGAAAAGAAATCAGATAGTATGGAAAAGATAGATTGGGAGGAACTGTAGGCAAAGGCAATTGCAATGATCAAACTTTATTTGATAGATGATGTGATGTATCACGTCATGGATGAGCAATCACCGTTGACAGTTTAGCTGAAACTGAAAATTCGAGATATGTCAAAGTCATTAACAAGTAAGTGTATTTTAAAAAAATATATTTGGACTTAAGATGATAGAAGATATCGATCTGATATAGCATATCAATGTATTCAATTAAATTATTAGCAATTTGAAGCGGATTGATATGAAGATCAATGATGAAGATAAGACGTTGATGTTATTAAACTCTCTACCTTTATCTCCTACATATGAGAATCTGATTACCACCCTAACGTGGGGGAAGGAAACTCTAAATCTGGAGGATGTCACAAGTGTTCTATTGGACTTTCATCAGCGAAAAAAAGCTAATGATGAGACTTCACAAGATGAAGGACTTGTGGTGAAAGGTAATCAGGAACATGAAAGGAACAAGACTCGATTTGGGTTGGAGAATAATAAGACCTGATCTAAGTCAAGGAGGAAAAAAGAGTTCACGTGCTATAAGTGCGAAGTAAAAGGTCACATCAAGAGAGATTGTCTAAAGAGAAAGAAAACTATTATAGAAAAAGATAGTTCATCAAAATATGCAAATATAGTGGAGAAAGAAAATCCAGAGAGCAATGATGGTGATATACTCTGTGTCCTATATGGTTTAGAACAGTTTACATATTCTTGGATCCTGAATTCAACATATTCATATTACATGACACCCAACAAGAATTGATTCAACACCTACAAATCAGTTAATTCAGGTTCTGTTCTGATGGACAAAGATGCATCTTGCAGTGTCATTGGAATAGCGAATGTCAAAATCAAGATGTTTAATGATGTAGTCAGAATATTATGTGATGTTCGACATATACTGAGTCTAAGGAAGAATTTGATCTCTCTGAGTACATTGAATGACAATAATTGCAGTTACAGATGGAGCCATGAAAGTCAGTAAGGGTGCTTTGATGATGATGAAGGGATAGAAACTAGTAGGGAATATTTATAGATTGCTAGGAACCCCAGTTATAGGTGGAGTTACCACCGTACAATTTGAATTGGATAATACTGCCTTGTGGCATATGCGACTGGGGCATATGAGTAAGCGTGGGATGTTAAAGCTTTACAAAAGGAATTTATTGAAGGGTGTCAAATATGCAAACTCGATTTATACAAGTTTTGTATTCTTGGAAAATAAAATAGAGTGCAATTCAAGACAACAACTCATAAAACATAAAAAATTCTGGATTATATTTATACAATTATGGGGACTAGCCAATGTAGCATTAAGTGGTGAACATATGTATTTTGTGAGTTTTATCAATGATTACTCACGGAAGGTCTGGGTGTACTTCATGTGGCACAAGTTAGAAACTTTCTCAAAATTCAAATTGTGAAAAATTGAAGTAGAGAATTAGACTGGAAGAAAAATTAAATATCTTAGATCAGATAATGGTACTGAGTACATAGATACAAAGTTCAAAGAATTTTGTGAACAACATGAGATCAAGAGATATTTCATAGTATGTAGGACACCACAATAAAATGTTGTGGCGAAAAGAATGAATAGGTTTTTAATTGAGAAAGCTCGATATCTCAAATTGAATACTGAGATTGCAAAGAACTTCTAGACAAAGGTAATAAATATGACATATTTTCTAATCAATCGACCACTAAGGACAACACTAAATGGGAAAGTGTCAAAGGAGGTGTGGATAGACATAGCAATCGATTACTCTAGCTTGAGAGTATTTGGATGTGAAATCAATTCAGTGTATCTTTCTGAATTATCAGAAAGGGATAAAAGATTTCAAACTTTGGGATCCTATGGCAAACAAGATGATAATCAGTCAAGATGTGGTATTTGATGAAAAGACTATGTTATAGTGTACTCAGGGAGATGAAAATCAAATACTTTCATATGCCAGTAAAAAGATGTTGTGCATGTGACATTTGCATTGATGAAAGAGTTATATTATAGTATACCCGGGGTGAAGAGAAGCAAATACCAAAAAATGACAGCAATAGCAAACATATTATGCAGGTGGAGCTAGAGACTCATGGTGTTGATGATGCTAGCTTAGAACTCATGGAGCATCAAACTATAACCACAGATAAGTCTAGGCACACCTTAAAGTCATCTGTCAAATATCGTTTTGATAATTTGATTTCTTATGTACTTATTATTATTAGCAAAAATTTTACTACTTTTCACGAGTCGGTTTACAACTCTGAAAATGGCAAATGGATGAGTAATATGACAAAGGAGATAAAATCTTTGCATAAAAATCAGATTTGGGACATGGTGAAACTTTTAGAAGGGAAGAGGACTATATAATGCAAGTGGATATATCATATACAAGAAAGAAGTCATATCAAAATGTGAAGAAGGAAAATTCAAGGATCGGAAAGTAACAAAGGATTACTCATAGCGAAAGGAGATTAACTATGATGAGATATTTCTTCGATTGTCAGACATACATCTATTAGAGCAATGTTAGCTTTGGTAGCGCATCATGATTTGCGGTTAGAGCAAATTGATGTGAAGACTACATTTCTCTATGATAATTTGGAAAAGCAAATTTATATGTCACAACCAAAATAATTGAATCAGTCCGAACAAGAGTACTTAGTCTGTAAACTAAAGAAATCACTTTATGGACTGAAACAATCTCCAAGAGTATAAGCATTTTGATTCATACACGATTCAAAACGAGTATATAAGGTGTGAGTATGACTGTTGTATCTATGTGAAGGGTTTTGATGATGATTCACTTATCTTCTTGTTATTTTATATGGGTAATATATTGATTATTGTAAAAAGTATGACTGAGGTCAATAAGCTGAAGAAACTATTGAGCAAAAGATTTAACATGAAGGACATGGGTGCGACCAAGAAGATTCTTGGGATTGATATATATAGAGATAGAGTCTCTGAGAGATTATGATTATTTCAATGTGGTTATATTGAGAAGATGTTGAACAAATTTAATATGGGTAATACGAAATATGTGAGTACACCTCTAGAACATCATTTCAAATTGTCCATTGCACAGTGCCCAAAGACTGATGATGAAATTCAAGACATGTCAAAGGCTTCTTATGCTAACGCAGTTGGTTGTCTAATGTATGTCATGGTTTGTACAAGGTATGATTTAGTGCATGTTGTTAGTATAGTAAGCAAGTTTCTTTTAAATCTTGATAGACAACATTGGAATATTGTCAAGTGGATTTTTAGATACTTAAGAAATACTACAAGTTATGATATAATGTTCAATAGATAACAGGATAACTCTCCAGTTGCAAGATATGTAAATACAGACTAAATAGAGGATTTGGATGACAGAAGATTTACTATAAGATATGCATTCACTGTAGCAGGAGGATCTATCTATTGGAAGTCCATAGTACAATCTATAGTTGCATTATCCACTATTGAGTCAAAGTACATGACAATTGTTGAAGCAACCAGGAAAGCATTGTGGCTTACAGAGTTCGACAGAGAACTGAGTGTTCAACAATGTGGAGTCAAGTTGTATTACAATAGTCAAAGTGTTATCTATTTGACAAAGAATCATATGTATTATGTGAGGACTAAGCATATAGATGTGAGGTTTCACAAGATCAGAAAGTTGATTTATTCCGATAAAATTCAACTTGAAAAGGTTCACACATTTGAAAATACTGTAGATATGTTAACAAAGTCAATCCTACAGAGGAGTTCAAGCATTCCTTGAACTTGATCAATTTCTCTAGTTGCTAAAGAAGGTACCATCTGAATTCAATGTTCCAAGAGGAGTTATTCTCATATGTTCATGTTTCTCCTAAGGGGTGAATATTCACAAAGGTGGAGATTATTGATGATGACTCATATTTGAGGAGTGTTGAGGAATGACTTGTCAGGAAAGACACTTCAAGACAAACTCCTCCCGAATGACTTGTCAGGACATACTCCTCAGGATAGATTCCTCATGACAAAATCCTCACGAATGACTCATCAGGAAGAGTCCTCAAGAAAACTCCTCAGATAAGACTCCTCATGGAGGAGAAAAGACATTAGGATAGATTTCTCATGAGACAAATAGATTGCTCTCCATGACTATAGCTCAAAACATAATCAAGTTGTGGTTCATTCTGAAGGCGCTGAGTAATTCAGAATTTTCATCAATGTGGTATTTATAGTAATCCTAGAATATCGTATATCGTTAATATTGATCCAAATGAAATTTTACACAATCATTTTGTGCAGTCACATCACTGAATCATGCTTGATATTATATTTCTATTTTTCTTCGATTTCTTCTTTCTCATCTTCGATTTTCTTTGCTATTATTGCGGTACGATCTCAACAGAAGAAAAAACCATCTACCTCTAAGATTAATCGAGCGAAACATGAACACTTGAATTATAGAAAGAAAAAATCTCTCAACATCATATTGAGAGCCCAATGAAGTAGGGGTGATATGATTCTAAGTCATCCTCCACCCACCTTCATCGTACCCTTATATATATATACAGCAATTAAAGATATATATAAGATAAATAAAATTACGTCGATCTTAATTCTTTTGAAAGTGTGGGATAAAAGGCCGGATTTAGATCGTAAACATAAATACTTATTTTTCAAAATTTGAGATGTAATATTATATTAAATAATGCGTATTATATAAAAATAAATTTATAATATTCTATGGCGTCACAACTTGTGCTGTTGGGCACACACCGTCTACGCCTAGTTCAGCATGCCCAGCGCATGCCCAGCTCAGAAACAATATATTCGTATATTTATCTCATATTTAATTAATACTTCCTATTGTAACGTTCACCCTAAACGTCTCTCAATTTCGATAATATAAAAAAGATAAAACACGATTGATCTTCGATGTACTAATACCTAGTGTAGTGAAAGACAGACACCCTGATTAATATTGTCACCCAGCAATGATGATTGACTTTTGTCCATCTATTACAAATCTATATTACATTAGTCATCAAACTTGGAGCCACATTTAATACATAATCAAAGATAAAATAAAATAGCTTCATCACCAATCTGATGTACGGATAGTAAATTATATATATTTATTCATGAAGAATTTTTTTTTAGAAAAAAAATGTCAAAAGGAAGTAGCAGCTGCAGTACTGCAGAGATTAATAAAGATTATTAAGTTAGAGCAGGTCCAAACAACATAAATTTCCAAGTTCGAACCCATTCAAGCATGAAGACAAAACTGTCAAAATCTGAAAAGGTAATAAATTTATGGCATGATTACATAACATGATGAAATTATGAAATTTTCAGTCCATCAAATTTTCACTAGTCGAATTTGCAAATGAAAACTTTTGCAGGGGAGATCTTGGCAAATTGTATCGAGTATTTTTTTTTAATCAGGAGTAGAACGTTAATTATATTAATATATGATCAGCATAACAAGCCAAAGATGGAGGTGGAAATTCTACAGGGCTGGATGACACCAGACCATTCTCATCACCAACACAAACTTAACTAGCTGCAAAAAGAGAGAGAGAGAGGAGAAATTAATTAATGGAGGAGAAAACAACGGTGAGATGCAGTACAAACTCAGGACTCGAGAAGAAGAGAAGGGAGAGGGGAGCAAGAGGAGTGTACCGTGCATGCAGTGTACTGTTTTGTGTATGGACCTGGAAGTTTGTCTCTCAATCAAACCACCAGTGACCAATCCCATTAATCATCATCACCAACAGCAGAAGCGCCATATCCACCTCACTGAGAACGAGATAGTGAAAGAGGGAGTGCATATTTAATTTTAGTTGACTGTTGTGTGGGGAATCTTGATGCTGCCGTGTGAAGGGTGACATTATTTATTATGGCATGTCATCGTCCTCCCTACGTTAAGGTCCTATGTGGTGGAAAATATTGTGCAATGGAGAACAGTGTCTAATGGTTTAGATTATGAAGTTATTGTTATACAGAGATTTCACATAAAAAATCTCAGCTAGCTTGCTCTAAAGCTTATTGAAATGGTATGGGATTCTTGTTGACCTTCACAATCATTGTTCAAAAGCATATTACAGGATCATTTAGTCAATCGAGCCTAATTCAATCGCATACTAATTAGTTTGATTATTGTAGTCCATGAGGGAATGATTAGCCTTTGTAATAAGCTAGTTGCCCGAGATGGTCAACAGGTGTACAGATCAAATCTGTCTATAGAGTGGACACAAAGTGATCCACAGTAAAATAGGTAGACTAAACAAGAAAATTACACTAGGTGCAAGACAATATTAGCCAACACTGACATCCACCACTCTAAATAGATAATGTAATAGTATGATCAAAACTTTGACAAACATTTCCAGACATAAATATGCAAATTAAAGCTCAAAGAGCACCAGTCAGTAGTTCAGTACTTCAGTACTTCAGTGTCACCTTAGTCTCGACCTTATTGAATTCAACTAGTACTCATCTAACTGCATGTTTTACTATCATCCAAGCCTAATTAACAAAATTAGCATATTACTCTTATCTATTGTGTCCGTACCATAGCAACCATTGCGAACTTAAACAAACCTAATTGAACATGTCGATTCAATCCTCAAGCCGTTCAAAAGAAATTTGTAGTCACAAGTAGAACAGTTAAAAGTGCATAACGATGCTTCTTCAAGCCTGGTGGAAAAATAATCATCTCTAATACTACTAGAACATTTAACAAATTAAGAACTAAACCTACAAAAATTGAATCTCATTTCAGATCACTGCCTTCCAAGTAAGAATATACCTGATTCGGTTACAGACATCATATACAAGGTTTGATTTTTATTAGGAGGTCTCTGACCTTCCACATTAAATGCTTCATTGAAACAATTCTATGTATATTATTATAAGCAAGCGAATTTCTACTAGCCACCAAAAAAAAAGGAAAGCAAACATGCTTTTTGAGGTGTGAGAAGGATAAGAGTAAAGGTAATGGAATACGTGTATGTCTCCCTACAAGTGCACTAGATTGCCAAAAATCAATTAATGTTCAGCATTCCCACATGCTCACGCGCATGGATTTAATGCATGGGGCAGGCATAACCCCGACCATATTGCCATGCGAGAAATGGCAACCCTAGTTAATAAATGCCAGTAATTATTAATCCATGGAGTTATGGCTTTGCTGGGTGTCAACTGGATGCATGAGCACATTTATTAAAGCAGCAGGGGATGGAAAGGGCCAAAGGGATGAGAGCAGGCACTGAAAATTTTGAAGTGGGTCAGCGTCTGATGAGGGCCGCTGTTGTAGCTGCACACCAACTAATCTATGCATATGCGCTTAAAAAAGAGACAGGGCCCTGTGTGACTCTGTTTGGCCAAGGATGCGTTATGTGAAATGACATGAATTCATTTTGGAGAAAAAAAAAATCATAGAAGCAAATATTAAATCTAGGTGTATGTGTGTGTGTATACATATATGAATGCTAACATTGAAGTACAAGCAGTTGTTAATTGTCTCTCCGAACAGGTAAACCGAGTCTATCTATATACCTGGACCTTGGCTGCTTAGTTAAGCTCAAGCTCATAATAGATTGGACCAAGGCTAAGCTCCGGTATCGATCGCCAAGGTGATATGAAATCGTCGTTGAAGGCTCTCATCAATATTTATTATCTGCATCAATCATCAACAAAGTCAACTTTAGTCACATCAAAGATTATCTCTAGTCATTTGCAAGCTCCTCGCTCACATGAGGGAGGGACACAATATGTATTATTCTAGTCCCGCTAATTATCCACTCCTGTTATGCCATATCGGGTTCAAATTCTCTCCTCAATAGGTCAAAGTTTTCAATACTAGGAAACATTGGTGCTCTTGCGGAGAGACAAGGTATCATGCATATTTGTTTGTGTGCATTAATTAGAGGGTTTGTTGAAGCATATAATTGGATAAATAAAATATATATATATGTACAGATAAATGATCAAGATCTTGTCCAAAGAGATTAAATTTGAAAGTTATCAAGATTAGGGAGAAAAAAGAGTAACCCAAACTTAACGAGCAAAACAACTCATAAACAGGTATTAAACAACTGCAACATCAACCAACTAAATGTGACTAACATGAGTCATTCAATAAAGACATCACCCAACAATTCTAAATAGAAACAGCGTTGTTAGCATTTATTGACATTGTGATATAGAAAATAATTCTCAATGCATTACTTAACAATTCATAATTATTTTTAACCTTCCTATTATAACACTTTTTTTTTCACAGTAGGAAGCAGGAAAATCATATATCTCATGGTGCTGCATGCAAATATAATGTTTAGCCTAGCTGATGAAGACACTAGAAAGCCTGCAGCTGTTTAGCTGGGAATGATCTGGAAATAGTTGGACCATGGAGCATGAAAATTAATCATTTCTGTGTAAACATATTAGTGACCAATTTATTAGGTAAGTTCACAACCTGTACTTGACTAGGGCTAGGGTTATGTAGGCATTTAAGAGGAGGCTTCAACATTTAAAACTAAGAGACAAGATATGCTTTTTATTTGGTTCACTTCCTTAAGACTACTCTGTATCTTCCAGATAAAATAACTCGTGTGTCTCGCTGAAGGTCTAGTTCAATTAAAAGTGTCATCCATCCACCCAACTCTCTGTCTCACTGATTAAAAAATTCTAGAAAAGGAAAGTATGCTTAAATTTTGCCTTCCCCAATCCCCATTTCCATCCATCCTAAGAAATAGCATTAGTCTCCCCTATTTTCTGAAACAAGATATCTGAAGATTTTTCTCAACTAATTCTACCATTAAATAAGATTTAATAGTTTCGCACATTAATGTCTAAAGTTTTGGGAAGGTACCCTATACATTAGTTATTTGTTTTAAGGGAGATGTACAATATTTTCTATGGATCATTTATATCAGTTAAGTTCTTAACAACTCTATAGATTACTCTAAAAAAATACTATATTACTAATTCTGTCAACATGACTAATTCCAAATATTTTTAAAATAAGCATTGCATTTAGCACATGCATAAGCTCACCTTAAATGAACAATCTGGAGCCCTAATTCCTTGCAGCATATGCTTTTTAATAACCTGATTTTTCATGTTTTACATAGTATATTTGTTAGAGTTAATTTCATTTCAGTATCTGTTTATCTATTTCCTGAAACAGCTACATTCTATCATGCATTGACCCCTTACATTGCCCAAACTCCTTGTGACTATCAATTCAGTATCAACTTTATTAGCATCAAGAAAACATATAAATAATTCAAGAAAATACTAGGAACAGTAGTAGAATATAAATTCTGCAAAACAAAATTTGCATGGGAAGAAGTTGGTAACTATACCAATATTTCTTGTATTAAGGATTTAGTGAGCAAAACAAAAGTTTGACATCTCCCTCTTTCTCCAACTGTCGATATGTTTGTCACCTCTTGCATTTACAAAGCTCGCTACAACCATGACAATCTTTGCATGGTCATTGCAGGGATGAAGAAACATAACGTCAACAATTAAATGAAAATTGAGCTTACAATTAAAATCAGTATTGCACATGTTGACCATTAATAGTCTCCTCATATCTTCAGGTGTAAAACGAAGTAATACGGTACATTTGCCAATCTGGACAGGGAATTGAAAGAACAAATGAGCATCCAGAAATCATCTTCATTACAGGTGAGACAGTTTGATGAGCATCTGAAGGCATAAGCACATGAGCAGTGATGAATCCTCAGCCATCAGTTGGTAGCTCATGATCCAGTAAAGGGAGCAATCAAAAGCAAAAGCTTAAGTACAACTATTGGATCAAGGAAGGTTTAGAGTGAAATTCCTTCCATAACAATTTTTGTCCCATCGCATAAAGAAAAGAGCTGCATTGAGAAATGATTTGGGAATTAGTTAAAAATAGCCAACTCATTAAATGCTATTTACAAGAGAAGCATAAGTTTTTCCAATCATTGCCTTCTTTGAAGCATTTTACCTCTTTAAACTTGCTTCTTTCAAATGTAATTTTCATACTTTACGGATACTATTGGGGCTAAGGTTGAAATGTATAACATAATAGCAAAACTGAAAATGAATAACTTATTGCTTCAGTATCAGATAACATCATGACTGCGCCTTAAACTCCGGATGGTAAAGCAGACAATAATTTTATATCAGAAACTGTACTATCAGGTTGACAAACCAATGCATCTACAAAGAATCGGCAAGGAAGGGAAAAGTTACTAGCACTGCATTCTTAGAATTCCGAGTAGACCAAAAGCTTATCTTACACTATGTTAAACACTCAGCAAAGAAACCATTCTTCATACATAAAAAATGGCATCAAGATTGAAACAAAGTAAACTGATTTCTCTATAGCATGAATATGAAAACGTAGTCCAAATTTCAAACTTTACATCGCACTATTGTTGACTTTTCAATCAAGCAGCATCATAACTAGCTTTAAAGCATAACAAACATGGAAATAAACTAATTAATTACATATTTTTTATAAATTAACATAAAAATGAGGACGCTGGGGAGACGTCGAACAGATTTGCAGGAGTAGACGATGCTAATACGAAAAGCGAGGATGAGATGTTGGGGATCACAGGCACGATTACCTTGGACACGATGGTGAATGAGGACGGCAAACTGAAGAACGAGGGAGATGTCACCGATCGATCCGTCTTGGCGGACGTCTCGGTGCTGTATCGGAGGAAGCAGCTATCGCCGCCCCTGCGACGGAGGGGCATTCGGCCTGGCGATCCGGCCCATGACTAGATGGGTACGGTCCGCTATCGAATAATTAAAATTTAAGGAATTATGCAAATAAGACCTTTGATATTGGAAAATATTAAAACGGACAGTCAAGTTTAACGTGTTCAAATTTTTTATGTAATGCAGGTGTCCGGATCTATGGCTCGACTAATTCCTCTCGATTGTCGCATATCAAGTAAATTAAGAGCAGAGCCGGGGCGGCTGGGGCTGCATATCAAGAAAATTAAAAGCAAAGCCGGGCTGCTGGGCTGCTGGGCTGCCTTTAATGTCCAAAAATATTTTACTATTAAAGAGAATTTAATTTTTAAATTTTACAAGAGTCTAATTTTCAATTTTCATTTATGACTCTAAATTTAAATTCTAAAATCACATCGGTCGAGTTGTTAGGTTGACGATTCTGACCTTTATATAGAAGAAACAACGGTGATTTATCAAACAGCACACGTAAAGTTTAGAATTGTCCAAATAACATCCCATATTTTTATATTTACCAAAGGACGCACCTCATTCCTTTTTTACCCCTCTCGTCAAATTCAGATATTGCATGCATCCGAACCATAATTGAAAATCCCGAACTATTCAAACATAGTGCTAGAAATTTAAATCCCAGGACCACTGTATTCCTGAAAATATAATTCCCGACACCATCTTTTTTTTATCTAATTTCTAATTTATATCGACCTGATTTCTGAAATATTTTTGTAAATATTTAATAAAACCTTGAATATCAGAAATTTTGGCCACGGATACATAGAGGGATACTACCCAAACTCAATGAACTTGGATTGGATCGAAAAGATCGATAGATCTAAGTCAAATTCGAAATCTTGACATAAACTGAAAAATCTTACAACATGAATTTTTGATATGTCGAGGAAACTTAGTTCTAATCCTCCTATCTCCCAATTTTGATGGTTTGTCGAAAAAAAATAGTGCTAAGAATTAAATCTCAATACCACTGTGGTACTGGAATTGCAAATCTCATCACCACTATGGTGTTGCAAATCCCAGTACCACCACTATGGTACTGAGAATTGCAATCCTAGCACCACTGCAAATTCCAGTACCACAGTGACGTTACAAATCTCAGCACCACCACTGTGACGTTGTAAATCCGAGCACCACAATAAATGTTGAGACCAGCACCACCACTGTGGTGCTGGGATTTGCAATTCCACTGTGGTGTTGAGATTTAATTCTCAGCACTATTTTTTTGACACACTGTCAAAATTGGGAGGTAGGAGAATTAGAACTAAGTTTCCTCAACATATCAAAAATTCATATTGTAAGATCTTTCAGTCTATGTCAAGATTTCGAAATTTGGACTCCTCTAGATCCATCAATGGATTTCAGTCAAAATACATTGATGGTCATATTCACATCTTCTTTAATTTAATTCGCGTATCTGTGGACAAAATTTCTAATATTCAAGGTTTTATTAGGTATTCACAGTAATATTTTAAAAATCAGGCCGATATAAATTAAAACCGTATAAAAAGTGATATCGAAATTATATTCCCAGAACACGGGTCTGATTTGAATTTCCAAAGACCACATTTGGATGGTTCAGGATTTTCAATTGTGGTTCGGATGCATGCAATATCTGAGCATTAAAAACATATTTGACAGGAGGGGTAAAAAAGGAATGAGGTACGTCCTTTGGTAAATATAAAAATACGGGACGTTGTTTCGACAATTCTAAACTTCACATGCGTTGTTTGGTAAATCGCCGAAGAAACAATTTGATTTGTCCCATGGGGATGCTGTGTTGATAAATATCGTATAAAATTTACACAAGGAGCAAGATTCAATCCTCGTATTAGCGGGTTGATTAATATCCGTGTCAAGCCACGTCCTCCACTGCACTTGCTATGACACCAAGATTAATGACCACTCGTGATTAACTCTCTCTCATACTTATGGAGCCGAGGTAAGGGAACTGCTAAATTGACGGTTCCAATCTTTACGCAAAAAAAACAATTTGACTCGCTCTTATGGACAAAATCAGATGGCTAATACAGTACAAATTTATACCAAATGAGCAAGATCAATTCTCCGCATTTGCATCGGTGTCTATCCTCCACTGTACCAATAGCTAAAAATCGATCATAATTTATAGCCAACAATGAAAAATATTTAAGATGAGCGCATCATTTATGCACCCAGAAATAATTTGACTCCATGCTACTAAATTAAACATTGTTTCTCTTTTGGCTGGTTATTTTTCTGAAGCAAAGACTAGTTAAACTCTCATCGAATCACAGTTGACGGGATCACACACTGAGTGAGGAACACGAATAGATTTAATAATAACATTTTTAAAAGGATTTAAGTTTTAGATTGGTTTAGACTTATCACTTTAATGAAAGGTTAATGCAATAAATTTAGGCGATCAATACAAGGGCTTTCAAATGACCGAAGCAAAAAAAATTCATTACTCGTTAGAACATGAGATATTTGCATTTCAATAAATTGACAATAAACTAGTTGAGCAGGCCATCCTAGTTGGGAAAGCAGTATTTTGGAACTTCGACAAGAATAGCTAACCAACGTACAATCTCGGAAAGACAAGCCAAGCCCCAGCGAACATAACCAATTTGTTACTCCATTGATTGATAGAGTTATTACAATGGACAAGAATCAATCCTCGGTATAATTAATTTTCTTGGAGAAGAAACCCGGACTAAACATTATCACCTTTTGTTGCAATAGGAAAGACAAGCCAACGATCTTGGCCAAAGATACTAACTGAAGCAGATATTTTAGTATAATGTTTAGAATTCTTGTTTACAAAACCAAACGTATGGAAATTACTTGTTGAAATTTCAAACTGATTAAAGAGCATATCTAATGAATGTTAATGCAGCAAAGTAAAATTTGAGATCATAATTTACTAGAAAATACAAGCAGATGGAAACTGCTCTTGTCCATTATTATCACTTGCGAGCTTCAGCCTTCTTCTGTTCTTTAGCTGCAAGATTCAGAGGTAGCTTTCAAGTACATTGGAATGGTATCAGTATGAAAAGTGAACAGAAGTAGTGCATTGTTTAATCTGCGAATACATCAGACAAATATCTCAAACAATTCTCTATCTTAATGCAACTCGTCAAAAACTTTTGAATAGGGTTGGAATTGGAGTAGGTATTGATGTAAGAATATGTAATGGAACTCTTTCGTGAGGCATGTGTAATAGAATAGGATGGAATGGAGGATTCTCATTTTTACAATTTTATTCTAATATTTGAATTGGACACTCTCAGAAGAAACAAGTAATGCAACGTATTAATAGCTTAAGGGTGAGAATACTTTCAGAGAACAGATTCATCCTCAGAAGCCAAGATCAAGCAGGTGGTTTCAAAAACACCATGCGCATACACAAGATCATATAGAGACCCCAAGCGCTTACACCTAAAATCAAGCGGAAGCAATGGAAGGGAGGGGATTTGAAGTGGAAAAATGAAACCATACGTCTTCATCCTTGAGTGGCTTCCAAAAACAGATTGTGGATGATTTCTCCTGCATCTTCACGAGCTCAATGGCGACTTCAAGTGGCATTCTCTGCAGTTCCCTCGGATCCACCAAGCCTACACTATCCAGAAGGCTTCAATCTCACGCTGGAAAACAGCTGAGGCATCAAATTGCAGTGTGTACGAGGTCAACCCTAGCCTTCTGTCCAATGCATTATCAATCCATCTATTCTGAGGTGTGAGGTTAGGCAGATTAGTGGAAAGATTCAAATGGTACAAACAGGGAAGGGAAGACCAGTCACAACGATGAATCATGTCTCTGAAATTGTGGAGCCAGGGTATATCAAATAAAAACTGAAGACAAAGGGGTAATTTGGACAATTTCCTTCTGCCTACCTCTTTATCCTCGTCCCTTTCTCCACCAAGTAAACAATCTACCCCATTTTTTCCCCACTTCCTCTCCATCTCACTTTCCTTCTCTTCTTCCATCAAACTCCCCTCTGCACCAGTAAATAGATCCTAAGAGTTGGAATGAAGCATTTAACCTCCAGCTAAAATAATGTTTTCCTCATTTCAAATCGAAAATGAAATTCGATAAGTTAGTTAAACAACACACTAGATGAATCAGATGGACTGCAAAAGGCAGACAAAATGGACAAGGGGGATTAAATACGTCAAGTGATTTGGTGAACTGGACAAGTCAGGCTAGCCAAGCAATCAGGCATACCAGACTCATCAAGCATACAAGATTGACCGACCAACTGAATGAATATATCAGGTGGTTCAAGTGTGTTGAAAAAATAGGGTGGATCGAACAAGTTGAACAGAGTGAAAAAAACAAATGAACAAACCAGGCGTGATATATTGACAGAAGGAGTCGGATGGAGCATACTGACTAGGTGAACCTGACGGACCGAGTGGGCTAGATGGATTAAAAAAAATAAGAATCAGACAGATCGGACAGTTAGATGAGCCGGAAAGACCAAGAAAATCAAGTTGGTTGAGTGAATTGAATTATACAAGATAGAAAAAAAAAAAAAAAGAGGCAATGCTAGGCTCAATTAGTTGCTCAACAACGGCAATAGGGCATGCCAAGCATAAGAATGAAAAGTACCACTTTCCATACCATTCCATCAATGCAACCGAACAAAGGAATACATCAACCATTCTACTTGATTGCACTCCAAGCTCATTCCCACACCATTTGCTCTTACAAAATATGGCTTAAGGTAATGTCTGAGTTGAATCGGATAGATGGTTCCAACCAAACCAATTGATGATTTGAAGATTATTGATTTTCCAGATACACTATAATTTTGCATGTAGAGTATAACTTAAGCAATCAGATAGACAGAAGATTTAGTTAAAGGATATTCACATATGAAATTACATACCAGCTTTTTCCTCCTCTCTTTTCTTTGCAGCTTCAGCTCTTTGTTGTCGTATTAATGCAAGACGCTCTGTGAAACATAATAAATTAATAAAAACAACTTTAGTAATTATAACCAAGGGAAGAATTGCTTCTATGCAGCGCAACGTGTCAACGTAGTTTGATGTTCTGAAGTGAGAAATGATGCTTTTAGAAAAGATTCAAACAGCACACTTTTTTTTTTTTTGCCACAGATCCTTGTAGTACCAAACCACTATCACTGCCATCAGATGGCACAGCATTTTCTCCAGGGATAAAATCCTACGTTGCCCTCAAATATATAGTCATTCCTATGTTCAAGTACACTGAAGATATCAAAAGTGACACGAAAAAAGCTTAAGCCAAAAGCAAACAAAAGACAGATTTTCCTTGCGAGCTTCAAGTCAAACAAGTTTCACGAATGAGCTGTGACAGTGGATGTCCCATTTTACTACTAACAGAGAGACAGAAAAGCATTTAAACGCTTGATGTATCAGAGCTACACAGATTGGAAGTTCAATAAACAGCATGCCAATCATGAGTACCACCACCAACATTTTATGATTCAGTAGAAACTCAAGATATCATACATACTTTACGAGTTTGTCCCATCTTATTAAATGATTAAGTTGTAAAAACAAGTGAGGAGCCTAGATGGCTTTCAAAAGTCAACTGCTAAAACATGAACCTTAAAAACAGAAGCGCTTCAACAAACGAGGGATAGAGACATGAAAAGGTAGATGGTTGTCTGGTTTTACCCAAATCTTTCCGAGCTTGTTCAGTTTTCCCTTGTTCCTGCAACCTCATGTATCGCTCATGAGCTTTTTGTTTCTCTATCTCTTCCCTATAGAAAAGAGATCACGACAATATTGATGATGGTAATATATTAACGAACAAATATTGATGATGGTAATATATTAACAAACAAGGAAATAAGTATAATAAACAGCTCCTAATTGCTGATGCTAAAAGTAGCATCAGAACTATAGCAAAATAAAGTTTTTGACCTTTGAGGTTTAACATTATGAAACAGTAGAAATAGAATAGTAACCTAGATTATGATCGTATTAAAAAAGTTAGAAGAGTGCTGAGTTATTGAATTTTCAGAGGATATGCAGAAATTATCACAAGTAGATTAAAATGAAAAATATTACTCGTATTTGACGTCATTATTCAAGCATCAATGTGAACCTGAAAAGTTCAATGCACATATCATTATACTATGCAGCAAGACATGGAACTCATATGTCTTATAGAGGCTGGAAAACCACAGCAAGCTGAACCAATATAACAATATGTAGGCGATTACAAATAGAAGTTTTCTCCAACAGTTATCGCCTAAAGATTTCAGTCGAGATACAAAGTAAAAGTTCATGACAGCCACAAGGTTAAAATGGACGAACGATGATACAGATGAAGTGAGAAGTGAATGATGCAGAGTGGATAGTGGTCCAAATGGAACAGATCAGGCTAAAATGTCCATACCTACCCTCTTCTGTTAGTCAACCCAGATCAACTAAAACAAAAGCATCATTAAAAGTCATATGAAGTTTGATGTGTACTTGACAAAATTTGGAAAAGTACAAAAGATATCGGTGCAATCTTGCTCCAAGCATTAATTACTTATGATGTTTGGACAATCAAGTTTAAGTTAGACAATGTTGGGGATCTAATATGAATATTGAGTGACAGGTACAAGGAAAGTCCAAATATGTAGTCTCGGCGGCGTAAGTCTAAGTGTAACTTGGCAATGGAAGTTCGGAACGTGGCTCTTGGTGGAATAGTTCCGGAGGCGCGGCATCTTGACAAAGGAAGACCCGATAGCATGACAAAGCCGAATGAAGTACTTGAAGGCAAGTGCAAAGGGTGAGGAGTCGTGGACTTGGATGCATCTTAAAGGCGCAAAGCTGATGGAAGAAGTATGAAGGTTTAGGTCTAGACTAAAGGTAAGTGTCAAGTATGAGAGGATCATATTTGATACGTTAAACCTCAATTTTGAGGTGTGCTAGTCGACTGAAAATTTGTTCCAATTGACTAGTCTAAACACTAGTCACCTAATGATTTATTCCAGTCGACTGATGATTTAACAAACGCACAGATTGTTTGAGAATCGACTGGTCAGTCGACTGGGTTGAGACCAATCGACTGGTAGAATGACAGTTGATTTGCAACATTCAAAATCTTGAAAATCATGGTAGTATCAGAAGCCGTTGGAGACGTTCAACGGTCCTACCAGTCGACTGATGAAGCACCAGTCGATTGCTAATGTAAAGCAGTCGACTGGCGAAAGGAAAAATAGGTGACCTCAAAAGTGGGCTTCAAAACTCTATATAAGAGGAGTCTTGGAGTTTGGAGAAGTGTCCGAAAACTATCATAGAAACATCCTAAAGCTCTCCAAGTAATTTCTAAGACTTTCTCCACTTAATTTCTTCTTCCAAAGTTTATTCATCAAATCTTGTAAGAAGAAGAGATCATTGTTATAAGAGGGTTTCCTCCACCTTGGTGTTCATCCAAAGAAGAAGATAGCGAAAGCTTGCAAGAGGGATAATCCACCTTAAGGATTGTCGTGGAGTAGGAGTGAATCTCTGAACTACGTTACATCTCTGTGTTAGCATTGTGTTTCTTGTTTCCATTCTAATTTTTAATTTATACTTGCTTCCGCTAACAAAGTTATAGAAAAAGTAGAAAAAAAGCTATTCACCCCTCCCTCCCCCCCCCCCCCCTCTAGCCTTAACAAGATCCCCAACAATTGGTATCAGAGTCGGATTCGCCTCGAAAGAATTGATCGTCGATCGAAGTATCAAGATGGCATTTCAAGAGGGATATAGCACCACACGACCACTTTTCTTTGACGGCAACGATTTCGCATATTGGAAAGATAGAATGGAATATTATTTAATGAATGCTATAGAAAATTGATTTAGCATTGTAGATGGATTCGAAAAATCGGTGGACCAATTTGGAGCACTTCTCCTAATCAAGGATGGGAGAAGAGAAATGTCCAAGAAAGCTCAAGCAAATGCAAAGACCACAACCACACTACAATGTGGACTCTCGAAAGAGCAACTCAATAAAGTTGGTCCTTTCAATTCCGCCTAGGAGCTTTGGGAAAAGCTCGTTGAGTTGAATGAAGGATCAAAAGACTCAAGGAGAGTCAAAAGGGATCTCTTGGTAGGTCAACTTCAAATCTTCACCATGAAAGCAAATGAAACCGTGAGTCAAATGCACGATAGGTGCAAAGTAGTTGTCAATATGCTTTGTTTAATAGGTGAGAAAATTGACAACCAAAATCTAGTGAGACATGTGCTCCAAGCTTTTCCTAGAAACACCCTATGAGTATCAATAGTTGATGCATATAAGACTTCTAGAGATCTTTCTTTAGTTAAACTAGATGAATTATTTTGTGAATTTGAACTTCATGAACATGCTAACGTGTCTTTAATTGAGAAAAGTTTAGCTCTTGTTGTAGAAAAGAAGGAAAAGACAAAGAAGGAGAATGAGGAATCTGAGTCCGATCAAGAGTCATCAAATAGCAACGAAGAGATGTCCGCTAGTGAAGTGGCTCATCGTCAAAAAAATGATGGGAAGAACAAGAAGGTTCAAGAGAAAGGATGTGAAGAAGATGTTTCAATCTTCAAAAGATAAGTCTAATAATAGTTCAAATGTTAATACTAATGTTATTTGTTATGAGTGCAAAGGACACATCAAGTCAAATTGCCCAGAACTAAATGAGAAAAGGAAAAAAAGAAAGAAAGAAAAAAAGAGGTTATGGTGGCCCAAGCTACATGGGACACCCCAAACATTGATGATTCTTCGGATGAGGAAGAACTCTGTCATATCACCCAACACATGACATTTATGGCCTTTGAGGATGACAAGGAAGCCTCAAGTCAATAAAAAGAATCAAGTGACGATGAGGTAAAAGATTCTCCCCAAGCAGAATTTCTTTATAAGACTATTGCTTATCTTAAGAATATTTAGTTAAGTCACAATCTAAGGTTAAGAACTTAAAGGTTAAAATTAAGACAATTAGAAATAAAACATCCACATCTAGTTAGTCAAGCATGCTTAAGGAAGAAAATGATAATTTGAAAAATCAAATAATTGCACTAAAGGCATGTTTAGAAAAATTTACAAATGGCTCAAAATACCTTGACATAATTCTTAGAGATCAAAGAGTTGTCTATAATAAGACCGGAATAGGATATAAATCTAAGGACAAAGAGGTTGTATATATTTCTCTTATAAGTAGAAATTCAACCATTAAGAGTAAGACAAACAACGCATGGGTATCTAAGAAAGTATTTAAATGATGGTTCCGGACCAAATGTATGGGTACCAAAGAATGTTGTTTTTCATGTTGTCTAGGTAGAAAAATAAATATATGGATTGTGAATAGCGGTTGCTTAACATATATGACCAGAGATGTGAGTAAATTCTCCACAATTAACTATATAAAGAAGGTAACAGTATCTTTTGGAAATAATGGAAAGCTCAATAGAGATACAATTGAAGTATCACCCAAAATTGTTATTCATAAAGTTTTATTAGTTAGGAATATGAAATTTAATTTGCTTAGCGTAAGTCAACTATGTGATGTCTGGTATAATATAGAGTTTCAATCCACTAAATGCTTGATTAGACATAATAGTCTAGAAGATTTAATGTTAGTTGGATATAGGAAAATAAATCTCTACTATATTGATCTTCTCTATACTTCTAACATTTCTACTAAGTGTCTCGTATTAAAAGAAGAAGAAAGATGACTATGGCATAGAAGACTTTGATACATCAATATGAAACACATAGCCAAAGTAGTCAAATTAGAGCTAACAAAGGAACTACCAAAGATCAAGTACAAGGACAAGATGTGTAATGCATGTCAAGAGGGTAAACAATCTATATCATCACACAAGGGTAAAACTCTAACTAGCACTTCTTTACCTTTAGGCTACGTTTGGTAGGACGTAATATAATTACGCTTGTAATGTAATCATGTTCGTAATGTAAAGTAATGTAATCTGGATTACATTACAAGGCAGATTATAGCGTACCAAACGCATCCTTAGAGTTATTACATTTCGATCTTTTTGATTGTCATAGTAATCCATCATTAGAAGGTAACAAATATTGTTTAGTGATAGTTGATTTTTCTAGATATACTTCGGTTTATTTCATGAAACACAAGAATGATACCCTAGAAATAATTATAGGATTTAGCAAAAAGATAGAAAACGAAAAGAATCTTAAAATCAACCAAATTCGAAGTGATCACGGTGGAGAATTTGAAAATTTTAAGTTCTCTAAATTTTATTTAGAACAAAGATATAAGCATGAGTTTTCTTGTCTAAGAACACTCCAATAAAATGGGATAGTGGAAAAGGAAAAATCGTGCTCTACAAAAAATGGCTAGGACTATGCTTAATGCATACTCTTTACCTAGTTACTTATGGGCGAAAGCGGTTAATACCGCTTGTTATATCTAAAATCGTGTCCTTATCCATAGGTTTTTAAGGAAAAATACCTTTTGAATTATGGAATGACACAATTCATTATTTCAAAGTCTTTGATTGCAAAGTTTGTATATTAAGTACCAAAGATAATTTAAGAAAATTTGAGTCTAAGATGGATGAAGGAATCTTAATTAGATACTCATCTACTAATAGGGGATATAGAGTATATAATAAGAGGACTCAAAAGGTCAAGAAATCCTCTAATGTTGAATTCGATGAGTCTGCTAGTACCTACCCTAGAAAATCCTCTATTGATAAGGATATCAATGCAAAAAATCAAGACATTATCCAAGGGATTCAAAATTTAAATTTAGGGAGAAATAATCAAGGAGGAGGAAGAGGAGATTCCGATGATGAAAGGAGGAAGGCTAATAATAATCAATTTGAATGTAATTCACCCACACCTCCTAGGACCTTAAGATTTCATCAAAATCATCCTCTAAACCAAATAGTAGAACTCTCACAAGGAGTAAGGACTAGATCCTACTTTAGATATCCTACTAGTCAAGTTGTCTTAATCTCTCAAATTGAGTCAAAATCGATTAATGATGTCTTGCTTGTTCCGGATTGGACACTAGCAATACAAGAAGAGTTAGCCCAATTTGAGAGAAATCAAGTATGGGAGTTAGTCTCTAGATCCAATAAAGGTACAATTGTTACAACAAAATAGGTCTTTAAGAATAAATTAGATGATCAAGATAGAGGCACAAGAAACTAGGTTAAGTTGATAGCTCGAAGGTTCAATCAAGTTGAAGGACTTGATTATAATGAGACCTATACTCCGGTAGCTTGGTTAGAGTCTATCCGAATCTTATTAGGATATGTCGCTCACATGAGCTTTAAACTCTATCAAATAGATATGAAATCGGCATTTCTAAATGAGTTCATTAAGGAAGAAGTTTACGTGGAACAATTACCCAAATTTGAAAATGTAGATTATCTAAACCATGTTTATAGACTTAAGAAAGTTTTATATGAGTTAAAATAAGCTCCTCGGACTTGGTATGAAAGACTCTCATCATTCTTAATTTATAAGAACTTCAGAAGAGGCCAAGTTGACCAAACTTTATTTCTAAAATCTAAGAAAAAAGACATCTTTGTAGCTCTATGACATCATATTTAGGTCAACAAATTATGAACTTCTCCAAAACTTCATCAAACACATGGAAAATGAGTTTGAGATGAGTCTAATAGGAGATTGACTTTCTTCTTGGGATTGCAAGTCAAACAAACTAGTGAAGGAACCATGTCTACCAAACCAAATATGCTAAGGAAATTATTACGAAATTTAATTTAGAACAAGGTTTTAAAAGCCGTTTCGTTTCGCCCGAAACGGACGAAACATTTCGTTCCGACGTGGGATCGAAATGAAACGCCGCGCGAGATTTCGCGCGACAGATAGAAATGTACCTGGAAGCAGACGCAAAGCAACGGCGGCGACACATAGCAGTGGCGATGAGGCAGGTACGACGCAAAGGCGACGATTGTGATCCCCACGCTATCGTGGGATCGCGATCGCGTTCCCCGCACTTCTCGATCTACGATCCCACATTAATTAAAAATTAAATTTATATAATTAACTAATATATAAATTATAATATAATTATAATTAAATAATTTATTAATTAAAATTTTATATATAATATAAATTAATTAAACCGTAAATTTAATTAAATAAATTATTAATTAATTTATATTATCGAAACAGTATCGACACGCACGATACAATACCGAAACCGTATCGTTCCGGTCACTAACCGAAACCTCGGTACGGCTCGGCATTTAAAAATTAAAACCTTGATTTAGAAAATGCTAAAATAGTGTCTACTCCTACGGGAACTAATACTAAGATAGATGGTGATCTAGATGGAAAATCAATAGATCCAAATTATTATAGGATTATGATTAGTAGTTTATTATACTTAATCGCTAGTAGATTGGATATACTATTAACGATAGGCATGTGTGCAAGATACCAATCTTATGCCAAAGAGTTTCATTTAGTAGCGGCTAAGAGGATCTTGAGATATATCAAGAGTACTCTTAATGTAGGTCTTTGATACCCTAGATCTCGAAATTTTGATTTGTTTGGGTATATCGATTCTAATTATGCGAGTTGCAAATTGAATCGAAAAAGTACTAGTGGTAGATGTCAATTTCTTAGATCCTCCCTAGTAAACTAGAGTGGTAGAAAACAACCTTGTGTTGTTTTGTCCACAACCAAGACCGAATATGTGGCCATGGGTGGTTGTGTAGCTTAATTACTTTGGATGAGACATATCCTGGAGGATTATGCGCTCTACTACTCCAAAGTCAAAATTTATTATGATAATGCAAGTACCATCAATTTGATAAAAAATCTGGCACATCACTCTAGGACAAAGCACTCACATCATTAGAGATCATGTGACAAAAGAAGACATTAACTCAATTATATTGAATCTAAGTCTAATCTTGCCGACATCTTCACCAAGACTCTACCCAAAGCAGAATTTATATCACTTAGAAGAGAACTTGGAATGTGCTTTATAGAGTAATGGGTATAGTCTTGCATTATCTCATAGCTAAAACTTAGGATTATACCTTAAAACATCTCACAAAAGACTTAAGCCTTGATTTTTGTATTTAATCACTTTGACATCATGTGAGATGTTAGAAGGATGCATTTGGTCCATCATGCTTATTATGATACATTACTTTGAGCCAAAATGACATCTAGAGATATGAATTCTTAATTAGACCAACCATTGGGACGACTTGAGTATAACTAATATGCACATAACTCTTAGAATATGGTTAAAAATGTCAAACAAAATATTTTTCAAAATGTATTTATTATGCTTGGAAAAACAGATCTTATTAGTCAAGCAAGAGTGATACAAATTTTTTAAAATCATTAAAGTTTTCGTTGGCTTCTAATTTTGTGTCAATCTAGAAATCTAGAAAATATTTATTTTTCAAATTATTTTTCCTTGATAGGGAATGAATTGATAAATGTGTTTAAATTTTTTTATGAATTTTTGACATTCATAAATTTAGTTATGCATTTCTAAACATCGTCTGAAAAACCAACTACCGATTTCAGTCGATATCAGTTGACTGCTTAGATACCAATCGATTGGTCTTATAGTAGTCGACTGGTTTTCCTCTTAGTCGACTGCTAGGACTGATTTTGGCTAAATGGGTCTGATTTAGCCATCTAACAACAATCCTAGGCAGTTTAACTACTTTTAACCCTATGATATACTTAGAGAAGCATTAAAAATGTAAGATTTTTTGATGAAAAGGAATAGGAGAGTTAATTAGGATGAGAATCAAACTTTAAAAGAATGTTAAGGTTCAAGGTTGAACTTTTGTCCTTGTGTTTGGAGTTTAGATTTCCTATAGGCGTAGGATCTCACCAAAAGAAAAATGGTTAAGGAGAGCAAGCTTTTAGGGGAGGCTTAAATATATATATTATCTAAACTCAAGTTTTAATAATTGTTGGTGCAACGTTAGGCGATGATTTCATTCATTGATTGGTTCATCATCTTAACCTTAGAAAGTATCTTGTATTAAGGGGGAGCCTTAAGTGTATTTTCTTCCTTACTTCAAAGTATAAATCTTTATTGGTACAAGATCATGACAACTTTGTGTTACAACATATCTTTTGCTGTCACCATTAAATATGTTAGTTTAGTGACTAAGTGACCTTTCTTTTTTTTGTATGTATGTTAAAAGGGGAGAAATAAAAAAAATAATTAAGTTAGAACCTTCATGTTAAGGAAAAAGGCATATGGTGCTTTCATATTATATATCTTATTGTATATTTAAAGACTTAACTTAAATATTTGTCAAACATCAAAAAGGGAGAGATTAATGGTGTAATCTTGCTCCAATCATTAATTACTTTTGATGTTTGGACAATCAAGTTTAAGTTAGGCAATGTTGGTGATCTAACATGAATATTGAGTGACATGTATAAGGAAAGTCCAAGTATGTAGTCTTGACAGCGCAAATCCAAGTGTAACTTGGCAATGGAAGTTTCAAAGCGTGGCTCTTGGTGGAATAGTTCCGGAGGCACGGCGTCTTAACAAAGGAAGACCCGATAGTATGATAAAGTCGAAGAAAGCACTTGAAGGTAAGCGCAAAGGATAAGGAGTCATGGATTCGGATCCATCCTAAAGGCGCGAGGCTGATGGAAGAAGCTTGAAGGCTTAGGTCTAGGCTCGGGATAAATGTCAAGTAGGAGAAGATCATACTTGATGCGTTAAATCTTAGTTTGAAGTGTACCAGTCGACTGAAAATTTATTCCAATCGACTGGTCTTTAAGAAACACATAGAATATTTGGGAGTCGACTGGTCAGTCTAGTCTAAAAACCAATCGACTGGTAGAATGACCGTTGAGTTGTAACGTTCGAAATCTCGAAAATCATGGCCGTATCAGAAGCCGTTGGAGGGGTTCAATGGTCCTACCAGTCGATTGGTGTACTCTACCAGTCGACTAGTGAAGCATCAGTTGACTGGCGAAAGGGAAAATCGGTGACCTCGAAAGTGGGCTTTCAAACTCTATATAAGAAGAGTTTTGGAGCTTGAAGAAGTGTCCGAAAAACTATCATAGAAACAATCCTAAAGCTCTCCAAGTAATTTCCAAGACTTTCTCCACTCAATCTCTTATTCCAAAACTCATTCATCAAATCTTGTAAGAAGAAGAGATCATTGTTGTAAGGGAGTTTCCTCCACCTTGGTGTTCGAAGAAAATAGTGAAAACTTACAAGAGAAGTAATCCGCCTTAAGGATTGTCGAGGAGTAGGAAGATCCCCTACAAAAGACACCTAGACAAGGGCTAATCAGTAATTGATGTAAAAAATTCACTACTGCTTTCTCTTTTCTCTTTTCTCTTTTCATTTACCTCACCACATCAATAACATCCATCATAAATCTTGCCCACTTTAAGTTTCATTCAAGCTATTCAAACAGTGCAGGTGGAGGCTGTGATCAACGACATAACACTCTTAAATTTCCAGTAATTACAGGCTATTAAAACTTGTATCCTCATTTATTTCATTAGTTCAGATAAGATGCTACCAATTGATATGGTACAATTTGCATTACATTAGTTAATTAAAAATAACACATGGATGACAAATTAGATGGATCAAGCAATAAGAAATACAAAATGAGAAGCTTAAATGAACTAATGTGGAGAAACTTCAGCAAAAGCCTTGAAAAGAATAAAAAAGGAATACTTAACATACCTTTCTCGTCGAGAGAGTTCAGGGGCGCTCTCCACCTGCATTGAATTTTTAAGAGAAATAATGAAATGTTACAAAACTGATTGACAAGAGCCAAGAAAACACAATAATATAGCACTTCATAAACTAAGAAATATAAAAATACTACTGTGGAGAAGCCATATGTATGAAGGCTAGTATACTAAAATGGTAATCTAGAAAGACAAAATTTTGCACATAGAAATATAATTAATAGGTCACAATGAATTTTTAAAGATAAAGATGGGTGAACATGAAAAAGTTTGCATGTGTCACCTAGTAGTAAAGGATTTTATAATTTATAAGGGCAGGCTAGTGTACGAAACTCCCACCATACGAGGTCCCGAGGAAGGATTTATTATACGCAGCCTTACCCTGCTTTGCAAGGGACTATTTTTAGAACTCAAACCCATGATTTCTAAGTCACAAGACAACAACTTTACCGTTGCGCCAAAGCTCCCCTTCATTTTACAAGATTAAAAAAGGAAGAGAAGTTTCTCAGTTCTCACTTACATCGGCTGCTCTAGCTTTCACATTCTTAGGCTTTACCAGGTTTGGATTTTGAATCTCACTAATGTCAACAACGCCCTTCTTTTTCTGCAAGAGATACAGTGGCAGTGACAAAGGATTCAAAATATGAAAAAGAACATTATGGATACCCAAGTATGACAAATGATATATATGCAACAAGAAAGCGGTCTGTAACCTCAGTCCCATCTTCAGAGTCCTCATTTTCCTCTTCAGATTCCTCGTCTTCAACTTCCTCTTCAACCTAGGTTAGTTACGATGATATCCTTAGTCCTTATACCAAAGAAAAAAAACAAATAGCATAACAGAAAGAACCTAGAAGTCCCAGAAATCTTTTTAAAAAAAAATTACATCAACTGTATGTGTAAACTGACAAAACAAGACTTGGGAGAAATGTCTACAAAATCTCAATTTACAGTTCAACAAAAGTTAACTCTTTAAGAGCATCCCCATCGTTCACAATTTTCTAATAGTTCATACCCAGCTGAAGCAATCAGAATTGTACAACAGATTTCAGCGCACCTGGCATTCTCACTGACAAGCTATCTTCATCATAGCCTAATAGGCTAACAATCAATTAGTATAATGTTCAACTAAAAAACAGATGACAAAGAAACAAGTTGCCTTTTCTCCATTTATAGTATATAAAGCATAGTTAACAAAGATGTTGAACATTTAAGTCCAATTTGAAATAAATTGTTGTCCAATTAGGTCAGATATGAATCCAAAACCATTGTATATTCCTTTTTTTCAAATTGATATTTCATCTTTTTTGTTCTTTGAAGGTGTCCAGTTGGTGCAAAAGAGAGAGATTTTGAATAGGTGCTCCTTATGAGTCAAGTCCAATAGAAATAAATAATATTACTTTGTTTAGAGCCTTTTGTCTATCCCAATTCTTTCCTCGATAATTCTCACACCACACCCGCAGTTATGAAGCTGACTTTACACCAAATTAGTCATAAATATCATCCAGATATTTTAATCTAAATTCATAGCAGGACATTTTATGACTTCTTTGAGTTCATGACAGCCATACTATCTTTCAAGGAAGGAATTGGTGAGAAACAAACTATCATTGACTAGTCTTCCCTTACGAGATAAGCTTTACATGGAAAAGAATGTGGAAGCGAATCAAAAGAATAAAAGACATCAATCCAGGTTCCCAAGAATCAGATTGAACAAGTTCAAGAGAAGAAAAGGAAAAAAATGAGGAAGAAGAAATATCAACAATAGAATAAAATATCGGGTTCTTGACCTCCAGTGAAAGATAAACATCTTTCATTATATCGATCACATTGTTCTAAACACTTCTCTTAAGTTACTCTTCTCATCTAATCCTTCTCCAACTAGAATCAAGGGACTTACAGACACAAGAACAGAACAGAAAGGCCCTGTGCAAAAGAAAAAGTTGAATCAATTGATATACTTTTATCACTTGTTACAGTGTCAATCTACACAGTGAATAGCTTTATACATGCTCTATAATCTGATAAGCAAACAAGAAGGAAAGAGTGCCTATTCAGAGTTATCGAAATGAAGTACATTCTGGCAAAATTGATGTAAAAAGCAATCAGCAATGACAATCAACGAATTGTATAGGAAGAAAAAAATTTGTAACAATGAGTATCAAAAGTGGACCAATTAAATAATTGCTACATCCAAGATTTTTCAAAAAAAAATAGAAGACATTATCCTGCTCATTTAACAAGCATAAATAACTGCCAACCTGTTTGAAGGTGCGAGGACGAGCTGAGGAGCCAGCAGCTGCAATTTCATTGAATAGATAAAACATGTCATGCAGAGAAGCTGGGAGCACATAAAAAAAAAGACAACTATCCAATCAAAGTCTTCACTATATGTAAGATACTTTTTCCAGCTATATGATTCTAAAAACATTTAAACATTGCTGATCTCAGGCATACAGGAAAAGAACCCATTGGCAACCTAAATATATCCTTAGCAAAGATAATTATTTAGCAGCAACAAATAAAAGGGAAGCGTCTTAATTTCATACTACGGATCTCTTCAAACTCAAGTTTAAGACATTTTACAAATAGGTAAGCTAAGCAAAGTTGCAGATCCACTCAAACCACATTTTTTTAGAAACAAGGAATTCAAGGAAACATATTGTGCATCACAATAGTCAGAAATGGTCGGGAATGAAAATCCTACAGATCTATCCTAGCAATATTTCAGGAAAGAATTGATGTGAAAAGGCAGAAAAAGAAGTCATTTGCAGAAAACAATGTTGGATCCTTTTCTTTACAAATTATCACTTCTAACTCACTTCTAATCTAAGGTACTTAAACAGAAATAATTTAGGATTTTGATAAAGCTAAACTAGTATTGATAAAGTGAAACAAAGTTGTCATTGGCACTGTCAAAGAACTTGTTAGAGCAAAGAGATGGCTATCCAAGCAACAACTAGATTGTCTATGAAGGCATAAACTCACTTTTTTTCAGGATACCAAAAGGTATTATCAAATCAACTTGCTTTCAGAGCAGATGAACTCATGATTAGGTTCCATATAGTTACATCTAACTGTGTATTTTTCTTTAGTTACTTCAAAACGTTCTACAATGAAATAGAATGAGTTTGGATGCACTTGTATGAAATTTGAGTGGTCAGGTATACACACAAGTGAAGTGAAAACTCAAAGTTTAACCAAACATTCTCATTCATCACTCAACCGCTATTATAACCAAAAACTGCTAATTGCCAATCTAAATTTCCGGATACTATGTTGACCTAAACCAATTAGAGTAACATCGAAGGTAAATATCTAATCGAGAAACATAGCCTCACTAGGTCACACCACTACCAGATCCAACAATTGATCAAATACAAGCGGTAAACAATACATCGAGGAACTAACACATCGTTCGAGTAAATATTGCCAGGCCCAGAACATGCGAAAGCAAGGAAAGGAAAACCTAAGAGGGACTAGAGAGCATCACCTATCTCTTCAGGCGTGGAAAAGTTTCTCCGGCCTGTTGGCTTGGCCTTGAACCTGCCTCTCCCCATGATCAACTGGCGAGGTCCCGATCGAGATCGAAGACCTCAAGGAGGGATCAATTCAGATGATGACGATCAGGCGGTTGCTTTGCCGCTCACCGAAACCCTAGAAGCCGCTTTCCCCACAGGGCACACGTCGTCTTCTCTTCCACCGAGTAGGGAATTGGAATGGCTCCCTTTCACCTATTCACCGAGGTCTTAAATGAAAATGACGTTGCAGCAAGGGTCATTTATCGTGAAGTTTCTCCAGTCACAGAGAGGTCCCACTGTATTTGCTCATTTGCTAAAGTTTTTACTCGGATTCAAAAATTTTTTATTATTTTAATTAATAAATTAAGAGATATAATTTTTTATAATTTATTTTTTTTATTATCATCGAAAAATCGAACATTAAAATAAATATAATTATCTTTTGCTAGAACTGAAGTTCCATTGTATTTGCTCCATTTATTTGTAACTTGGGACTAATTCATTCGGTAAATATAAAAGAATAGATCTATAATAGGCCGAGTGAAGAGGTCACCATCTTAAACTCTCAGAGACTTCCTTCATTCTATTTTTTTGTTTTATATAAAGCAACGACATCTCACATATTAATGTACTTTGATTTTTCACTGAGATAAATTTAATTTTAAATTTTGAAAAAATTTAGATCGATAACTCTGAGCTAGATGTTTATCGAAAGTTTATCTTTTCGAATGGAATAGATCTTCAATATCAGACTTATTTTACAGGAACTATATGATTGCGTCACCAAACTTAACCGTTGAGTCGTGAATATTTTTCTAATTTATTTTGATGGATTTCGTCTAAAAATCACTTAGCACATCGTAAAGATTCGCGATGTCCAATCGATTATCTTCAAAATTAATTAAGTGGAAAATTTAAATACCTCGCGCTAGTAAATAAATAAATAAAAAGTCCTGGAGCTGAGATTTCGTCATTAGAATTAGTTTAAGGGTGATTTTCAAAAATGCTTCCAATATTTATTAGTTATCTTTATCGTTAAAAGGCCACTAAAAACGTCTTTTTAGTATTTTAAAATACTTTAATAATAAAATAAAAAAAAGTTTACTTTTGATATCAATTAAATCACAGAGGATATTGTAAAAGTCAATAAATATTAGAAATATATTTAAAACACCTTTAATTTGATGTAGTTTTAACGGTAGTAGTCTTTTGAGGTAAGAATTTGTTTAAGAAACATATTTTTTGTAAAAAGATATCCTTTTTTAAAAAAAAAAGTTTACATTTTAACATATTTCCGCTGAAATAAAAATATTTTCGAATGAAAAATATACTGCTCTATTATTTTTTATTTTTTATTTTTTAAAAAGAGGACAATCGAACATGAGTACTTTTTAATTTTTTACCCTATTTTTTTAAAATATTTAATAAAGTTAGATGCGCCGTCCTTAATTTGTTTCCTTGCGTTCTGTGCTCTCTTCATAGCGTTTGGAGCCGCGAAATTTCGATTCAAACTATAAATCCCTTCATTTCCACAGCTTTCTCTGCTTCTCTCTGTCTCTCTCTCTCTTCTTGCTCCGTCGATCGGTCTCCATTCCGGCGATTCCATCAGGAAGTAGCAGCAGCGAGAAGGAAGAGATAGCAGAAAGGGAGAAGCGGGCTCCATTGTTCAGCGTTGAATCCAGGCGTGCCTTCGCTTTCAAGAATCACATCTCCGGTCTTCCCCCAAATGGTCCGTCTTCAATTTCCCGGGCCCGACAGTTTGTACTACCAGAGATTGACGGTCTGGGATTTGCTAGACCGGCTCAATAGCGATGATCTTAATCCAGGTAGCTTTTCTTTTCCGATCTAATCTTCTCCACCGCCATCTTTCTCCGAATCTGGTTTTCTCCTTGTTCGATCGGGAACCCGAGTTCTTACCCTAGTTCTTGGCTTCCAAATTGAAACCTTTGCAGAAGATTTGACCGTCTATGAATTCAAGGTGGAAGGGATTCCACGGCCCTTAACCTGCCCGTACTGCGACGAGCCCCATGATCTTGGTTCGCTGTGCTCTCATCTCGGACAGAAGCATTTTTTCGAATCTAGACCTGCTGTGAGTACCGTTCATTCCAATCTATTCTCGACAAGGTTTTAGGCCATGGGTTCAAATTGCTTCGTTTGCATGATTCATCGTAAAGGTAGTCTTAAAATTGGTCTTGCTTTCTTGTTGACAGAAGTAGCTCCAATGTACTGCTAGGAATAATTCAAAATTTTAGATTTTTACAAGCTAAATTTGTTCTCTAGTCGGAAATATGAAAATTTCTCAATTTGATGCATTCAAAAACTTTAGGTTTCTATCTAACGAGCTCCCTAAAATTCGATTCTATTCGAGTCCTCTTCATTTTAGATTTCTTTTTCGTTCTGTCTTTTTTCCGTCTCCCAAAGTTACTACAAATATAATTTCTTTGAACTCCGTGCCTAAAGACATCAATATTCTCAAATTGTTTCACGCTGTGAGCAAGTTTATTTTTCATTAAGAATTGGTTACTTGGGGACCAATTACTTGATTGAAAGAAAATGATATAAATAAATATTGTCATTTCACAAATAAGACTAGATTGAGGTAAACAAAAAGTATTCATACAACTAAGTTTTATTCTACTAGGTGGGATCGACTATATGAATTTTCTATATTATTGGATTCTAACCCCTACTATATTATCATTTATATTTAAATAAATTTTATCTTACTTTATCGTTGTTAATCAAGTCTTCTTTGATTTTCTTATTTTTCATTTGATTTGTATATTTGTAATAGTTTTATATAGTTTAATTGGAGCATCTATCGGTCGTTAAGTATATGTCCGTATCATCTTAAACGTACCTCTCAAAGTTTTTCCTTAATAGGTGCAACCCTAACTTTCACTTTAATATTCTCATTTCTTATTTTATCTATCATTATATGTTCACACATTTATCTTAACATCTTCATCTCTACAACTCTCATCTTCTACTCATTTACTCAAGTTATACCCCAACATTCAACTTCATATAACATTGCAAGTCTAACTGTTTATTTTGTAAAATTTCTCTTTAAATTTTAAAGGTACCTTACGATCACAAATAATACTTGATGCTCTCCTTCATTTCAATCATCCTACTTGTATTCTATATAAGACATCTCTCTCAATCCTTCAATCTTTTTACAAAATCGATCATAAAACTTTCAGTTACAAACAACTCATTATCTCCTAATGTAACAATTGTCTCATTATATCTAACATTACTAAATTTAAATTTCATATATTTTGTCTTCACTCTACTAAGTGTAAGACTTTTTACTTCTAGGATTTCCCTCTAAGATTCAAGTTAAGTATTTACTTCTTCACGTATCTCATCTATCAAAATAATATCATCTACAAAATAACAGACACCATGGTATCATGTTCATCATGATTAGTGTAAAAAGATAGACTTAAAGTCGATTCTCGATGTAATCCTATCTTTATGAGAAATATTTGGTTAATTTTCTTGGCGTTTTCACTCTTGTCATTGTCTCCTCATACATATCCTTAATTATTTCAATATATGTTATACTGACCCCTTTTTTTCTAGAATTTTTCACATAATTTCCCTTGGGTCTCTATCATAAGTTTTTTCAAGATTAATAAATAACATCTTCATCTCTACAACTCTCATCTTCTACTCATTTACTCAAGTTATACCCCAACATTCAACTTCATATAACATTGCAAGTCTAACTGTTTATTTTGTAAAATTTCTCTTTAAATTTTAAAGGTACCTTACGATCACAAATAATACTTGATGTTCTCCTTCATTTCAATCATCCTACTTGTATTCTATATAAGACATCTCTCTAAATCCTTCAATCTTTTTACAAAATCGATCATAAAAATTTCAGTTACAAACAACTCATTATCTCCTAATGTAACAATTGTCTCATTATATCTAACATTACTAAATTTAAATTTCATATATTTTGTCTTCACTCTACTAAGTGTAAGACTTTTTACTTCTAGGATTTCCCTCTAAGATTCAAGTTAAGTATTTACTTCTTCACGTATCTCATCTATCAAAATAATATCATCTACAAAATAACAGACACCATGGTATCATGTTCATCATGATTAGTGTAAAAAGATAGACTTAAAGTCGATTCTCGATGTAATCCTATCTTTATGAGAAATATTTGGTTAATTCTCTTGGCGTTTTCACTCTTGTCATTGTCTCCTCATACATATCCTTAATTATTTCAATATATGTTATACTAACCCCTTTTTTTCTAGAATTTTTCACATAATTTCCCTTGGGTCTCTATCATAAGTTTTTTCAAGATTAATAAATAACATTTTCATCTCTACAACTCTCATCTTCTACTCATTTACTCAAGTTATACCCCAACATTCAACTTCATATAACATTGCAAGTCTAACTGTTTATTTTGTAAAATTTCTCTTTAAATTTTAAAGGTACCTTACGATCACAAATAATACTTGATGCTCTCATTCATTTCAATCATCCTACTTGTATTCTATATAAAACATCTCTCTCAATCCTTCAATCTTTTTACAAAATCAATCATAAAACTTTCAGTTACAAACAACTCATTATCTCCTAATGTAACAATTGTCTCATTATATCTAACATTACTAAATTTAAATTTCATATATTTTGTCTTCACTCTACTAAGTGTAAGACTTTTTACTTCTAGGATTTCCCTCTAAGATTCAAGTTAAGTATTTACTTCTTCACGTATCTCATCTATCAAAATAATATCATCTACAAATAATGACACGTGGTATCATCATCATGATTAGTGTAAAAGATAGACTTAAAGTCCATTCTCGATGTAATCCTATCTTTACGAGAAATATTCGTTAATTTTCTTGGCGTTTTCACTCTTGTCATTGTCTCTCATACATATCCTTAATTATTTCAATATATATTATCGTTTTTTCTAGAATTTTTCACATAATATCCCTTGGGTCTCTATCATAAGTTTTTTCAAGATTAATAAATAACATCTTCATCACTACAACTCTCATATTCTACTAAATTACTCAATTTATACACCAACAATCAACTTCAAATAACATCAAGTCTAATCATTTTATTTTTTAAAATTTCTCTTTAAATTTTAAAGGTACCTTACGATCACAAATAATACTTGATGTTCTCCTTCATTTCAATCATCCTACTTGTATTCTATATAAGACATCTCTCTAAATCCTTCAATCTTTTTACAAAATCGATCATAAAACTTTCAGTTACAAACAACTCATTATCTCCTAATGTAACAATTGTATCATTATATATAAAAATACTACAATTAAATTTCATATATTTTGTCTTCACTCTACTAAGTGTAAGACTTTTTACTTCTAGGATTTCCTCTAAGATTCAAGTATTTACTTCTTCACGATCTCATCTATAAAAATAATATCATCTACAAAATAATAGACAAAGATGGTATCATGCTCATCATGATTAGTGTAAAAGATAGACTTAAAGTCGATTCTCGATGTAATCCTATCTTTACGAGAAATATTTAGTTAATTCTCTCAAGGCGCTTTTCACTTGTCATTGTCTCCTCATACATATCCTTAATTATTTTAATATATGTTATACTAACCCCTTTTTTTCTAGAATTTTTCACATAATTTCCCTTGGGTCTCTATCATAAGATTTTTCAAGATTAATAAATAACATCTTCATCTCTACAACTCTCATCTTCTACTCATTTACTCAAGTTATACCCCAACATTCAACTTCATATAACATTGCAAGTCTAACTGTTTATTTTGTAAAATTTCTCTTTAAATTTTAAAGGTACCTTACGATCACAAATAATACTTGATGTTCTCCTTCATTTCAATCATCCTACTTATATGTTATATAAGACATCTCTCTAAATCCTTCAATCTTTTTACAAAATCGATCATAAAACTTTCAGTTACAAACAACTCATTATCTCCTAATGTAACAATTGTCTCATTATATCTAACATTACTAAATTTAAATTTCATATATTCTGTCTTCACTCTACTAAGTGTAAGACTTTTTACTTCTAGGATTTCCCTCTAAGATTTAAGTTAAGTATTTACTTTTTCACGTATCTCATCTATCAAAATAATATCATCTACAAAATAACAGACACCATGGTATCATGTTCATCATGATTAGTGTAAAAAGATAGACTTAAAGTCGATTCTCGATGTAATCTTATCTTTATGAGAAATATTTGGTTAATTCTCTTGGCGTTTTCACTCTTGTCATTGTCTCCTCATACATATCCTTAATTATTTCAATATATGTTATACTGATCCCTTTTTTTCTAGAATTTTTCACATAATTTCCCTTGGGTCTCTATCATAAGTTTTTTCAAGATTAATAAATAACATCTTCATCTCTACAACTCTCATCTTCTACTCATTTACTCAAGTTATACCCCAACATTCAACTTCATATAACATTGCAAGTCTAACTGTTTATTTTGTAAAATTTCTCTTTAAATTTTAAAGGTACCTTACGATCACAAATAATACTTGATGTTCTCCTTTATTTCAATCATTCTACTTGTATTCTATATAAGACATCTCTCTAAATCCTTCAATCTTTTTACAAAATCGATCATAAAACTTTCAGTTACAAACAACTCATTATCTCCTAATGTAACAATTGTCTCATTATATCTAACATTACTAAATTTATATTTCATATATTCTGTCTTCACTCTACTAATTGTAAGACTTTTTACTTCTAGGATTTCCCTCTAAGATTCAAGTTAAGTATTTACTTCTTCACGTATCTCATCTATCAAAATAATATCATCTACAAAATAACAGACACCATGGTATCATGTTCATCATGATTAGTGTAAAAAGATAGACTTAAAGTCGATTCTCGATGTAATCCTATCTTTATGAGAAATATTTGGTTAATTCTCTTGGCGTTTTCACTCTTGTCATTGTCTCCTCATACATATCCTTAATTATTTTAATATATGTTATACTAACCCCTTTTTTTCTAGAATTTTTCACATAATTTCCCTTGGGTCTTTATCATAAGTTTTTTCAAGATTAATAAATAACATTTTCATCTCTACAACTCTCATCTTCTACTCATTTACTCAAGTTATACCCCAACATTCAACTTCATATAACATTGCAAGTCTAACTGTTTATTTTGTAAAATTTCTCTTTAAATTTTAAAGGTACCTTACGATCACAAATAATACTTGATGTTCTCCTTCATTTCAATCATCCTACTTATATTCTATATAAGACATCTCTCTAAATCCTTCAATCTTTTTACAAAATCGATCATAAAACTTTCAGTTACAAACAACTCATTATCTCCTAATGTAACAATTGTCTCATTATATCTAACATTACTAAATTTAAATTTCATATATTCTGTCTTCACTCTACTAAGTGTAAGACTTTTTACTTCTAGGATTTCCCTCTAAGATTCAAGTTAAGTATTTGCTTCTTCACGTATCTCATCTATCAAAATAATATCATCTACAAAATAACAGACACCATGGTATCATGTTCATCATGATTAGTGTAAAAAGATAGACTTAAAGTCGATTCTCGATGTAATCTTATCTTTATGAGAAGTATTTGGTTAATTCTCTTGGCGTTTTCACTCTTGTCATTGTCTCCTCATACATATCCTTAATTATTTTAATATATGTTATACTAACACTTTTTTTTCTAGAATTTTCACATAATTTCTCTTGGGTCTCTATCATAAGTTTTTTCAAGATCAATAAATAATATCTTCATCTCTACAACTCTCATCTTCTACTCATTTACTCAAGTTATACCCCAACATTCAACTTCATATAACATTGCAAGTCTAACTGTTTATTTTGTAAAATTTCTCTTTAAATTTTAAAGGTACCTTACGATCACAAATAATACTTGATGTTCTCCTTCATTTCAATCATCCTACTTGTATTCTATATAAGACATCTCTCTAAATCCTTCAATCTTTTTACAAAATCGATCATAAAACTTTCGGTTACAAACAACTCATTATCTCCTAATGTAACAATTGTCTCATTATATCTAACATTACTAAATTTAAATTTCATATATTCTGTCTTCACTCTACTAAGTGTAAGACTTTTTACTTCTAGCATTTCCCTCTAAGATTCAAATTTAGTATTTACTTCTTCACGTATCTCATCTATCAAAATAATATCATCTACAAAATAACAGACACCATGGTATCATGTTCATCATGATTAGTGTAAAAAGATAGACTTAAAGTCGATTCTCGATGTAATCCTATTTTTATGAGAAATATTTGGTTAATTCTCTTGGCGTTTTCACTCTTGTTATTGTCTCCTCATACATATCCTTAATTATTTCAATATATGTTATACTAACCCCTTTTTTTCTAGAATTTTTCACATAATTTTCCTTGGGTCTCTATCATAAGTTTTTTCAAGGTCAATAAATACCATGTGTAAGTCTTATTTTCGATCCCAATACTTTTCAATTAGTTGTCTGACCAGCTGTATAACTTTTATTTTTGATCTTTTCAACACAAATCTAAATTGATTTTCGATTACTATGGTCTCCTTTTTAAATCTTTTTTCTATTGATTTTTTCATAGTTTCATGGTATAACTCATTGATTTAACGTCCTTATAATTTGTATAATTTTATATGTCTCCTTTGTTTTTATATAAATGAACTAAAGAACTTATCGTCCGCTGATCGGATTTTTTTCTATTTTCATTATCAAATTGAATAACTTTATAAGTCATTTAATACCTTTTTTACCTAGGCATTTCTATACCTCTATGGGAATATCATCTGGTCCAACTACTTTTTCATTTTGCATCCCTAAAACCCGCTCTCCTTTCGAAGATTGAATTCTACAATAAAAATTTAAATTTATATACTCATTTAACCTACTTAAATTACCTAAATTAATTTGATCATCTAAACCTTTATTGAAAATTTGATGAAAATATCTCTTCCATCGCTTTTTTATTTTTTTTTCAATATCCATTAATACTCTATTGCATTGATATCTAATGTATCTTATTTAGGCAAGATCTCTAGTTTTTCTTTCTCTGATTTTAGCTATTCTATAAATATCTTTTCTTTTCTTCTTTTGTATCCACTTGTTGATATAAGCGTTCAAAAATTTTATTTTTAGCCTCACTTGTTATTTTTTTATCTCCTTGTTGATCATTGTATATTTTTTAAAGTTTTCTCATTCTTACAAAAAGTATTCATCCTTTTCTAAAAAAATCAATAGCAGAACTTTGAACTTTGTTTCGAGCTGACACGGTGATTTTCTTCTGTCTCAATTTGTAACATCAGTCTTTCTACTTGATAGAACTGTCAATATTAGAATGGAAATTTTAGTGAAGCAGTTGTTATTAAAAAGTTAGCTGATGAGAAACCTTGTATCAAATTAAAACAGCTAGTCTTGAACTAGGTTTCTAAATCATATCCACTTTTTTTCTCTCAAAGTAATGAAATGCTACACAGGGATGTGCCTTAAGTTTGAAAAGGAGAAAATAAGAATGCTCGTTAGACTGTTGTTTCTCTTCTACAGATTTAAAGAAGACTGACTAAAAAATTAAAAGGGAGGCAGAAATCTATATCTTATTAGAACTAGGAAGCTAAACAGAGATGAGTCTCAAGCTTAAAATGAGAATAAGATCTAGGGCTAAACAGGGATTTGCCTTGAGCTTGAAAAAAAATCGTCGGTACTCTGATGTTTCCCTTCTACAAATTTAAGATGAATTTATGTTTTCATTAAAAAACTCTGAGATAAAAAAAACATTGATTAAATATGTTTTCATCTTTTTCATGTCCATCTAAAATTTTCTACTTGTAGATTGGATTTTAAATTATAAGTGCAGATAGGCTTGACTTTCTAGAAAATGCAAGTCCTTGAACTTTCATATCTTGCTCTTGCAGGAGTCTGATTGCTAATCTTTTTGTTCTTTTTGCAGGTTTGTCCTGGCTGTGATTTGAATCAAACAAACATGCTTTATCACATTGTAGCAACTCACGGATCCATGTTGAGGATATCCTTTTTTTTCCTGGCATAATTCGGCCAACTTTTGAATTATGATGTTTATCCGATTTGGATCAGGACTCGTGTCAAAATTTGAAAAGAAGATAAATTCCTGGGCCAGATTATTTCTATGTTTGTGTATTTTGTCTCTTTAACTTTGCATTACATAAAGAGAAGTGATTATCTGCAATATTTTCCTCCCATGAGCCCCTCGGTCAGGAATGCAACCTCTCAACAAACTCAACTGTCATCTGAACTCATGATTGCAGTCTCTCAACAAACACCCCTAATCAGTCTGGAAGCCTCCTTGCAAAAACTCCTAGACAGGAGTAAAACCCATCTGCAAAGTTCGGCTCCCGTGGCAGATAGGTTGACGAACAGTATCTCAGATGCCTTAGATGATTTGTTGGCTGCATCTAACGCTGAAGATACACTGACACCTTCTGCTTGCAAAGAAGAAAAAAGTGAAGAGAAAGAAGAGAGGTAAGCTTCATTGTCCTTGTCTTTCTCATTGGTATATTTTATTGGTATTCATCTGTATTGTTTGTTATCAACATGAAAATGACATTAGGTTTTTTAGTACATTTATAATTACATGGCATTCTCTCATTCAAAATGTTAATTAGTATGAGCGAATATTCAGAATTTTCAATTTCTATACCTCTTGTTAATTTTTGTTTGATTAAATTTGTCTTGTGCCACCTTTATTATTTTAACCGAGTTCCAATAGGAGTAACTAAGGCTTCTTTGTCACAACTTTTGCAACCATGATTAACACCAACCAAAAGAAAAATAGCACTTTAAGATGACAGATGTTGAAAAGTCGACATGGATATGGCAAAATGATAGTGAAATTTTGATTTATGGGCTTGTGTTTGGTAAAATTGTGATGAAAGTAATATGAAAGTATTTATCAGCTATTCGAATTTTCAGTTTATCAATGTAGAATAGTTTTCTTTTCTCTCTCATATTATTTGTATAGAAACATAGTATACTTAATGTAATTGTAAATCCACAAAGGATAAGGTGTGTGCTAACATCCTCCGTAATCAAAAACTTATACCATCTCTCTTTTTAAAGTATAGTAGTTATTATTTATGATCGTACTCTGAAATTTCAAGAGGCCAAATTTTTTGGGAGCACCATGCATGCCAATTTTTTTTTCAGAGTGATTCTTTGAATATGAACTTAGTCTTCCTGTCTTTATATATATATATATATATATATATAATATGCTATATGGTTGTATTCTGTTTGAAGATATGACAAAGTATGATCGCAATTGCTTGTTTGGAACCCTACTTCTAATCCAAATTATTCTTTTTGGTATCAGTGATGCTTCATTGACTCCTGAGGAGAGGGAAGAAAAGCAAAAGCGAGCAGCTTTTGTGCAAGAATTGGTTATGTCCAGTATTTTAGATGATTAACAAAATTTAGCTCACAGAAACATGACAGTGAATGGATGACTAGGAACAGAATATGAAAATATATAGATAAAAAAAAAAGAGAAAGAGAATTAAGATCTTGAATTTGTTCTTCTGGTTCTTCTGTTATACCAACAATTCCAACTAACGTCAGATAGAGTAGAACCTGTATAGTTTGACCTTTAAGAGTGACAAATTTTTTTTCTTTATGTTCTGGAAGTTTGATTGGAGCAAATGGAGATTACTCTCTTGTACATCACTGAGAGTCTATATTTCTTCTGGATTTATTGAAGGTCTTATAACGATTAATGGTGAAACATAAAATAAAAAAATTCACGCACTAAAGTTGAACGTGTGTTATCCACGTTAACTTCACGTAGTTTCATATTGGATTCAATTTGCTTAGGGTTGAGTTGTAGACAAGCTTAATATTTGACTATATAAAAATTTATTTATGGTTGTTAAGCATTAAAAATAAATGTAAAATAAATAAGCATCAACACTAATAAACTCAGGTAAATAAAGCTTGTGAATAATTTACAATCCTAAATTTAGGCAAGTTAGGGGACTTGAGCAAGCTAAACAAATCAAAAGGAGCATGCAAAATAGTATTCATAGGGTCGTTTCATTCTACAAACCAAACATGTAGCTGGCAATTAAATATTCATTTTATTGTGTAAATTAGGATAAACAAAATGATATATTCTATTTTAGTTCTCTATTTATGGATGTCTAACAGTTTATGATGATAAATTAATGCTATTTTTAACAATTAAACCAAATAAAACAACATAAAATTACAAAACATATCTAAACAAATCTCAACTTATCCTCTTCTTTCCATTTCCCACTGAAACTTGTCTAATTATACACCAATTGCATTAAAAAAAAATACAAATTTCTTCATCTCATCATGAGTGTCATGTCCAATTCATATTCAGGGCACAATTTGTCATCTTTTTAATGGACCGAATCATGTCCAAAGTACCCAATTAACCTCAATGTGATCCTCGCAATCAAAATGAAACTATAAATGTTTACATATTTATTGCCATGGTGAAAAAATAGAGTACCTAACAATGCATTTTCGTATATCAAGAATTACTAAATCACCCCTTTCATTTTAGGATGAAGGAGGTATTAACATTATTGCTCATCATAGTTACTGATGCAAACAGTAACTGTTAGTCATTGCTATGTGCAGTGACTATGCACACTTTGTGCACATAATGCACTTAGTACATTGTGGTAATGAAGAGACGTCCAAGTTATGAGATAAGAAGGACAATAGAAGCATTGGGTGTGTATTGGCTGAGATTGTGTGTCTTTGTGGAGAAGAAGAGCATCCAAGACATTAAAGAGATTTAGCTTGTGAACCAAGAAAGACTTTTCGATTTTGTATCATAATCTTTCTTCATACAATGAGTACCAAATCAACAGATCTTGTTCAATGTTCCTTCAATTTCAGAATCAACGAAATTACTATAAGTGTTTATAGTTTTAGACTGATTCATGCAATTAATACGAAGATCCAAGATTGATATCAGAGTACAACCTCGAAATTGAAATCAAGTAACAGATGTTGTAGGTTGTATGATTTTATTTTTATGTTTGTCAATTTCTCAAGTTCTTCGTGAAGAAGATGAACAGTGTCGAGGAATATACTCGGTACTGCCGAGTGGGATCTACCTCGACTGAGTACTTTAGGTGTTCGACATAGAGGAGAGTGTAGTGCTTGACGTTCTCAAGGCATGCTCAAGATAGTTTTTCGAGTGCACGAGACCGAACGTGATCCTTGGAAAGCAAGTGCTCAGGACGAAGCACATAAGCACTCAAGTGTTGGGGAGGGTACTATAGTTATGCCCGTGTGCTCGGATGAAGCACAAGAACTCGGGATGTGCTCGAGTTCTCGAGATGCTTGGCTGAGGATCGCGCGATGCTCGAGGCGCAATACTTGGGAGCACGGGGTGCTCAGGGGCAAAATGCACGGTGCTCGAGAGCACAGGGTGCTCAGGGCGTGGAGTACTTGGGAGCATGGGGTGCTTAAGGTGCACAGTACTCATGAGCACAAGGTGTTCAGAGGTGAAATGCACGGTGCTCGGGATCGCGCAATGCTCGGGAGCACAGGGTGCTCGGGGTGGAGCGTCGCAGAGGGCACATGGAACTCGGTATTATGCTTGAGTTCTCATGGTTCTCAGCATACTTGGGATGTCGAGTCGAGAAGTTGGGGTGTCGCGTGTGGTGCTCGACTGCTCGTGACAGATCGTGTAATGCTCGAGATTGTGGAGCGCACGGTGCTCAGGGGGTACTCAAGCGAGGAACATGAAGTGCTTGGGATTTAGAGTGCTAGGGTGAGCATGTGGTGCTCAGGATATCGAGAAGTTGGGATTGCACGGTGTTTGGGATCTGAGGTGCTCGGGTAAGGAGCGCAGCACTCGATACTCAAGGTGCTCGGATGAGGAGCATAGTGCAGTGTTCAACTGCAGAGCACGCAATGCTCGAGCTTGTGATCAAGTGATCGGGCTTGTGCATGTGATACTCGAATGTCCACGATGAAGTACAATGGTGCTTAGGATTGTAGTTTAAGCACTCAGGGATCAATGTTTGGGATCCGAGGTGCTCGGGTAAGGAGCGCAACATTCGGTACTCAGGGTGCTCAGATGAGGAGCATAGTGCGGTGTTCAACTGCAAAGAACGTAGTGCTCGAGCTTGTGATCAAGTGCTCGGGCTTGTGTGTGTGGTACTCGAATGTCCATGATGAAGTACAATGGTGCTTAGGATTGTGTTTTAAATACTCAGGGACAAAGCGCAAGAAAAATGTATGGTGCTAAAAGTGTTGCATAGAATGTGCATGTCTCGTCGAATTGGTTCTGGTTGAATCAGTGTTGGCTGAGTTGGGACTAGCCAGGTAAGCACCAAACTAAAATCCAATTATACGACTCAGGATTTATTTTTCAAAGTCAATAATTATCAATCCAGTTGACTGATCTGGGGTTACAGTTTATCAAAAACTCTTAAAATTCAAAAAGATTTATTTTTCTTGATTTATTTTGTATTGGTTCTATGTTTGTTCAAATTTAATTAAGTTGATTTTGTATAAGGATCCTACTGAGATTAAGGAAAATCCAGAAGAGGATCTGGAAGAAGATTTAGATGTGGACTCGATAGACGATCCTGAAGTTGGTCAGCCTGAATGTGCTCTAGTTGTGCCAAAGAAGATAGAGCTAGTAATTATTACTACTGTCTAGTGCTTGTCCAAGTGGGAGAACTAATTACCTATCTAATTTACTAGAGTAGTTAATGTCTTAAATAAAGAATGTTATGTATTAACAGTTTTAAAAGAGTTTGTTATATGTTAACAAAATACAACATTTCTATATTAATGATGAGTTCATTTAATATTATATATTCTGCATAATAAGTTGATTAACACTCTTGATAATTAGTTCATCTAATTAAATGATTAGTTTTTTTTGTTAATATCATGATTAGTTCATGCGATACATTAATGGTTAATTCATTAAATGGAATGTATGTAATATAGTTGATCAATGTCAGTCAAATTGGTACATACAAATGATGAGTAGAAACATAACTGCCATTTGATTTTGTAAATCAATTTAGACTTATATCAAGTCAATCAGAAATTGCATACATATGACTTACACTGCATAACTAAATAATATATTTATTTATGGTAGATTATGATAGTTAAAAATATCATAGTTGTACTCATTAAGGGTGAGAAATTAAATGGGACAATTATAAAATCCGGCACCTCAAGATACAATATGTTCTTGAGGAACAAAAAGTTCTAGTGATTGTTCATCAGGTTATGGAAGAACCTGTTGATGGTCCAACTGCACAGCACAAACGAGATCTTGATGCTTTTAAAGCATGGAAGAAAAAGGACTCCACTGCTAAGGGTATATTGATTAGTTCAATGGTAGATGACCTGATTTTTGAGCATGAGTCATTTCTATCGGCTCATGCTATCTGGGTACCCCTTAGGAAAAAGTACAGTGGAGTGAATCTGAGCAAGTTTTGACAATTGACAATTAAATTTGATAGCTACAAAAATCACCTGAATGTCTCCATGGTTCCACACCTGAGGGAGATGTCTAATATGATTCGGGAGCTTAAAATTGCTAATCATGAGTTGACCGATGAATAATAGGTTCAGACAGTAATCCGTTCCCTTCTAGATTCTTGAGAGATCATGAAACAAAATCTGACTCACAATGAGAGTATAAAGACTTTCATTGATGTCTCATGTCATGTTGAACTGGAGGCGAAGAGAGTTGAAATCGCAAGGATTTCTAGACAAGCTTATGCAGTTATTAGTTCTGAGAGAACATCAAGATCCAAAAAGAAAAAGTGGTTCAAGAAGGAAAGGGAAAGGGAAAAGAAGCTAGTGTCAATGCTGGGATGGACTCAAACAAGAAGAAAAGAAAGAAGACTAGGAAGAAATCTAAAATTAAGTTGGCTTATTTTAATTGTGGTAAGAAGGATCATTTAGTATGACATAGCCGATGGAAGCACCTGAAAGCTAATGCGAAGGGTGAAGGAGTTGTGGAGGACTCGGATGGATCCTGAGGGCATGAGGCTGATGGAGGTGGCTAGAAGGCTTAGGTCTAAGCTAAAAGTGGTCGATCAAGTATGAGGGGATCATACTTATGTTAAACCTCACTTTTGAAGTTTACCAGTCGGCTGGTGGTATTGGTCAGTCGACTAGCCAAGTGTTCAATACTCGGGAGCTCAGTTGACTCGTAGTAGTTGATTGGAGTCAGTCGACTACTGGCTTGGCGGTCGACTGATGATATGGCAGTAGACTACTCAGATATATGTTGGGCAAAATCCAATGTGGATTAGTCCGTTGTGAGACAACGGATAGACGAGTAGTTAACTGGGGCCTTTTGATAGTCGACTGTCATGTATGAAATCAGTCCGATGCAGGATATAAAGGAAGTTGCGATGGAGGGTTGAAGAAGTCTATTCTTGAAGCTTTTGGAGGAGAAATGTTGTTGCTTTCCAGACCTTCAAAGACACTCAAAACAACCAAACGATCAAACAATCAAAAGTTCAATCTTGTAAAGTGTTTTCACTTATTCTTTCATTTGCTATTGTATTTACTTGTATTTGGTTGTTTACCTTATTTATTATTGTAAATATTCATATTGTACGAGATTTCTCCACCTCTAGATTGTATTCCGAGAAGGAAACAAGTTTTAGTGGTGTGGACACTGGAGCTCGATCGTAGAGAAGGAACTAGGATTCCGAACCACATAAAATATTGGTGTAGTGTTTGTGATTATATTTCTATGGTTTGTTTGCTATTTGTATTGTATTTCTGCTACGCTAATGAATTGTAGACAAGCACGATCAAAGAAATCGACTCAATGCTATTCAACCCCCCTCTAGCGCATCAAATCAGTGCTTATAATCGTAACATATGATTCATACCATATGTATTAAAGCGATAATAAGAGCAATAGAAGAATAAATTTTTGCTTCTTTAATATATGAGTCCTTGAGATTATATATTAATTTTAGTATTTATTCTGAGTGACTATTTAGCTGGATGCTTGAAGTTTTAATTAGGGTCTGCTATTTTAGCATGTAAACCTATTGACTATGGATGATTTGGTCTATAAAATATGACTAGGAAAGCGACTGATTAAAATGAATGAATTCTAGCTAAAAAGAAAAATTAAATAGATTTACATCTTTTGAAAATTATTCACTGATCGATTCATTTTTATTGAGTATACATATGAAATTGTGAATATTAAAATATGGAGCCTGCTTTTGACATGATAGTCATTATGAGAGATTAAAGATGTTCATATTGATATAAATGATTTAATATGAGTAAATATCAAAGCATGAATGTCACTTGGAAAGTAGTTGTGTGCGGCTAAGTATTATTTGATGAGCGACTAAGTAAGGTGTAATAACCTTCATAGCATTGATCTCTCAATGAGCAGCTATATAAGGTGTAATAATTTTCTTAACATTAATTACTCGGTAAATTTACTGTCGCACGAACTATTTTTCCTAAGTATGAATTCAATATTGTTTTATTAGTCTTTGTGGCTATCTAGTCTTGGAGATTATGGATCTTTGTTCTTATTTAGTCTTTGTAACTATTGGGTTCTATTCTTAATGGTTTTTGTGACTATTTATCTTTGTGACATAATTTAGATGAGTGAGAGATGTTGACATAATTGATCATCACCAGTTACTGATACAAGCAATAACTGTTAACATTATTACACATAACATGCACAGTCATTGCTACGTACATATAATGCATGCACTTAGTGCATTGTGGTAAAGAAGAGACATCCAAGTTATTAGATAAGAAGGGGTGTGTATATTGACTAAGACTGTGTGAAGAACATCCAAAGCGCAAGAGGGATTTAGTTTGTGAATCAAGAAGGACTTTTCAATTTTGTATCGTAATCGTTCTTTAGATGACGAGCACCAAATCAATAGATCTTGTTTAAAGTTCCTTAAGTTCCAGAATCGACGAAATCACTGTAAATATTTATAGTTTTAGATTGATTCATGCAATACGAATATCCAAAAGGGATTTAAGATTTAGGATCTTAGGGTTAGAGTTTAGAGAGGGATTCTACTATTTGAACTTTTTTTCATTTTTTTCAAAGGTTTGGAGAAAGTAATATTCAATAGAATTTTTCTAATCCTCCCTTTTTAAAAGGAAGAACATGATTTTTTATTATTTTTTGTTACGAGAGTCAAAAATATTTTATATAAATAATTCACTTCTTAGTTTTCAATCCCCTCATATCTCTGTAACCATGAGTCCTGAAAATGGAATGTGTCTATTTAAAATGCAAATCAATTTTTAAAAAATCTCAGAATGTCTAAATTAAGTTGAGTAGGGAGAATTAAGTATGGGATGTTTATTAGATTATTTATTATATATCATTGAATAATAAAATAAAAATTATTTAAATGTAGATAAATAATATAGTAAAAAATATAAGAGGATTTAGAGAGTTAACCCATGGGTGGAATAAAGATCGATTAATTTGATTGTTATTATTATTATATATGACTTATACAATCTGAAAGGCTAACATCAAATTCTTTCAAATCAAAATTCATATATTATGTGTTAATTCTAATTTTAAAATAATACGATTAAAAGGGAAAAAGCCAAAAATATCATGTTATTGTTCATAAAAATTTCACAAACATAAGAGAAGTTCGAGGTGGCATCTGGAAAAAAACATCATCAATATAATGGAAGCTTCAAGTAGAAACATCTTCAAAATGTTAAATAAGGATAAATTTAGATTGTTGATAAATTATTAGTCATTATTAATTTGCATTTTGACTATGAATAGGTATAGGAGGGAAATCTTTAAGGAAAAATATGTTAAACACTATTTGATAAAGATTTATTATATTTAGTATTATATTGCTTTACAATATTTTTTTTTGGATTTAAATGTGATAATTTTACCGTTACATGGAAGCTTTTCCTCATTAAATGCTATTTTGATATTGTTTTTTTAATTTTTTTTTGAATTAAAATGATATCAAGAGTGCATTTTTGATTTTTTATTTTTTATTATCATCATTCGAGATCAAATCTAGATCGATAGAACTCACTTGAGTTTTAATTTTATTTGACTCAATTATTTATGAGATATTTCGGAGATATGTGAGACAAAAGATTAGTTAAATTGAAAATTTAAATATTCTAATATGAATAAAAAAAATAAAAAGTTCTAAAAAAACCCTCCGTACTATTCTCATCCAATTTAAAACCAATAAGGAACACAACGGTGCATGTATATACATAATGCCTACTCCTCACATCACGTGACAAGCATTCGGATTCTCGTCGCTGAACATCGTCGGCGGCTGGTAGTAACCGTAATAGTTCCCCTGCATCGCCCGCGCGTCGTCGTACCCATGCTTGTAATAATTGTACGACGAGGAGGCGGCGCCGGCGAGAGCCGGGTGGAGCTGGTGGTTCTGGTGGCTGAAGTTGTACTCTGCGCCGCCGCCTCCGTACTGGAACGGCCACACCACCGCCCTCCGCCCCGTCCGGCGCACCGCCTTCAGCACCTTCTTCTGCTCCACGTGCCCCGTCACCGTCACCTTCTGCCTCGCCATGTCGATCTCCACGCCGTCGACGCCTTCCAGTTTCTGGAGCGCCTTGCGGATTTTGCTCTCGCATCCCGCACAATCCATATGTACGCACATCTCTACGATCTGTTTTTTTTTTTTTCAAAAAAAAATAAATAAATCAATTATTAATTTCTCAAAGACGAACAGACCTAATTTTGTAGAAAAGAAAACAATACTCACCGTCATTTTTTGAAATCTTTCTTCCTCTTTTTTCGCTGAATTATGAATCACTTCTGCAGTTCTGCTACGAACGACGTAGTGCTGTTGGATGAAGCAAGTAGCAGTGGCTCTCGTGCTTATTTATAGAGCTATATATGCGTATTTTTTAAAAATATAATTATTTATTTAATAATTTAGCACCGACTTCGTCTCGTTCGATTCCAGCGCACAACATGGTTGTCTTCTATGAGTGCCCAGGTATTATGCGGTCGCTTCTCTAGTTCAATAGAGCCTCGACACGTTGTGTCCGCCTTCCTTTTCCCGGAAGCAGAGGGAGCGTCGGAGGCGCGGTGCTCTTTTAGTTTCGGATCCGCTGTCATTGTCCAAACACGAACAATCTTTTCTTATTGGATTAACGATTAACTGAGAAAGAAACAACAAATAGAAGGATGCCGCGTGCATACGTGTTTGATGTTATAAGAAAAACCATTGAAGGGATCAAAATACGGAATCTCGGATTTCGAGTCGGCCGCGTCGGAGCCTGTCGACGGTAACGTACGCTCGACTGCCGCGTACCACGTGTCGCGAAGTTATTCGTTTTCTGCATTGAGGTCGGCAGGGGCGGTGGAAGCTATGCTATCATTCTTAGGACAGCAGTCATAAAAGAAGAAAGATTTATTGGTCTACACTGTGGATTCTGATTTTTTTTAAATGATAACATCGAGTAACAAGTCGCCATGTCATCCTTGTTCGTGTTTGCTGCGTGAGGCGCGTTCATGGTCGCCGGGCTGCCAGGCACGTGGAAGGTTGGGAGCGCGACCGGAAGCTATGGGTCTTCGGCGGGGCGGATTATGGGCGAGTGGTTGGCAGTTGGAAAATGGGATGAATAGAAAAATAAATAGGGTATTCCGTTTTTAAGTCATTAAGAAATATGTGACGTGGCGTGATTTTTTTTTTCCTTCGAAATTTAAAATACATTGCTATTCAGTTACTTGAGAAAAATATATATATATTGGACATAATTCATGAAAAAATATTGGACAAAACCTGTTTCATTTATTGTCAAAAAAGACATCTACCTCTTTTTTCCCTCTATTAAAAATACTCTTAATTCTAGTCGTTATGACATAAAAAAATAAGTTAAATATAGCTATAACAACCACATAATTGTAGTCGTTATGAATTATAGTTAATGTACATTTATAACGATTACGGATTATAACTGTTACATATTTACAGCAATTACAATTTATAACTCGTGTAATATAAATATATAATATTGTTAATATTATCAGTGTTAAAATATTAATTTTATACCAATTAGAATCAAAATTACTACAACATCATCATCAGAAATAAGAATATTTGCCCTAGGATAACAATTATTCACAAGACTTTTCTCTTCATTTCTAAGGGTCAATTTCGTCCTGACAACTTAGGCTATACGAATGATGATAGAAATTAATTCCTCCGTCTCAATGTGGTCGATCTTCTTGGCACTGGCGGAGTCAAAAATTTCATTTCACCCGGACTAATATCCGAAAAAATTGACCTCGAGCTAATAATAAAGACATAGATAAAGTTAAAAAAATTTATATGGTCTAATAAGATAAATTTTTTTTTTACTCGGGCTAAAGCCCGAGTAAGAATATATGTGGCTCCACCCTTATTTTTTGGTGTCGCATGAGTATAAACGTGCTTGAGCCATGTGTCATCTTGATTTATCCATGTCGATCGTTGGAAAACTTCCATGAGACCAGAGTGATTGATCGTCAGAATTAATAGGGGAAAAAAATAATGTAATAAAAAAAAATATTTTAGACGGGAAAAAATAGAGGTACCCTTTCGATAATAAATAAAAAATAAGTACTTTTTCAACGATTTTAATAAAAACAGATTGTTTTTTAAATCTTTATCTAAAAAATTCAATAATTAATGAACGTTTACTTAAGAAAAATATTTGTATTAAATACGCCTAAAATTTTACAGAATTCTAAAAGGAAATTCCCAGATGAATAGATGTGCATGCAGTCATGTAACACGAGTATCATAGAATAATGAATTAATTTCAATTTCTAAATATGATAGTGTTATTTCTTTATATACTAATTATTAATTTTAAAAATAAAAAATTTATCATGATTTATCTCTTTTATGATGATCCGGAGACTAACCTTTTGTATCACAAGTACGAATTCAAAAATCAATAGCTAATTGATCAACTATTGACGGTCTAGTATTTCGAATAAAATTTATTAACGACTATAATTCAAGTAATAACCATCAACAGTTTACAAAACTATTTTATGATTATTAGTAGTTTACTATTATTTGGGCAGAAATAGATTCAGCAAAACAGATAGATTGGAAAAAGAAGTATCTTAAAAATTTTTATAAATAGATATGGGATTTGATAAATTTCAAAATAATGTGTTATATTTGGATATTTTTACAATTTTAGATATCCCTTTTTATTAAAAATAAATAATTTTTGCGATACAATCAAGACTGTCTCAAGCCTTAAATAGGTCTTAGGTTAATTTTTTTTTATCAAATTTTAAATAGGTTCTAGGTAAAAAAAAAATTAGGTCTCAATTTTAGATCTTTAACATTGGATTTCAATTTTATTAAAATTAATAAATCTAAATTTTATTGGGACCTAGACATGGAGTTTAATGGTCTATGCATAAAGTCGACAACGTTTGATAAATTTTTAAAGTATCATGGTTTAAATGTCAACTAAAATATTCTTATGATGGGTGAAAACCGTAAAAGTTGGCTACTAGTAGGGTTATAAACAAGTTAAGTCAAATTAAATTTTACAGTGTTCAAATTTATTTGATAAGATAATCAAGTTGAGCCAAATTAAATTTAAAATTAATCAAGTTATTGAAAAATCTGTTCAAGTTTGATTTTTTTTTTTTTTAGATTGAGTTTCATTTGAACTTGAATTGAACTTGACTTGTTTAATGAATATCAAACTTCTAATCAAGCTTGAATCAAATTTGTTTAAGTTTGATTTATTTAAATATTATCCAACTCTCAAGTCAAATTTTTAAAATTTTAATCCTTATTTATAAATTAGTATAAATAAGTTCATAAATAATTTTTAAATCAGTTTATTTATGAACACTGTTCACAAATACTATTTATGAACTCTGTTCACGAACACTGCATTAATATTAACAAACCGAATACATATGTGTTCAAACTTATTTATTAATTGACTTTGATACATATTGAATGAATATAAATAAACTCGAATATTAAACTGGCTCGTGAACACTTGATTTGTTTACGATCTTAGCTGCTAGGGCATTGCTGCGAGGACTTTTAAATTTATTTAGTGAGCAAATAAAAAAATATTAATTGGGCAGAATTAGTTGGGCCGATAAAACACTTAGATAATAATAATAAAACAATTAACCGTTATTAATTTGGGCCGGACAGGGCGGCCCAAAAGGGCACCCTCGAGTAGATATTATTGTCGGTAACACATGGACGCAGAATTGACACACTTCGTGCTTCGCCATCGTGTATTTGCTACTTCACCCAGAAGATACACACCAATGACGAACTGTGAATATATACAGGCGGACCCACATACGGTTTACTTCCTAAATGGGCTAAAAGGGTTCACTGAAGGCGTCGTTTGTTTTCCCAGTCACTGAAAGCATCACCGACGCCCTCCGCAGCGCCGGCGATGGCCACCTTCGCCGCCTCCGCCTGCTTGACCTATCGCCTAGTGATCCGCTCGGAGGCGCACTCGGCGGAGGAGGATCCATATCCCTCCCAGAGCCTCCCCACCCGCATCGTCCTCCCTAAGAAGAAGCCGCTCAAGTGGTCCTCCGGCGTCGCTCCCGGTGAGTACGGGGGCCCCCCGACAACCACCAAGCTCAGGAAGTACTGGGGCGGGGGCGACGAGGATCCCGTCACCGCCACCGATGACTTCATCTGGAACAAGGAGTTTCTAGGCCGCATGCAGCAGCTCCTCCACGGAGACCAATCAAACCGTAATTCTGTTCCCTCTCTGGTAATTTCTACCTTCTTACCTCGAATATACCTACGACTGTCGTGATTTCAGATTTGAATTTATATCATTTAACAGAACAAGAAGGAGCCAGATTCAGGATTCCTAAGCCTCAATCGATCCATGAGCCTTGACAGGTTTACCATCACAATTTATTTTCCCATTGAAAAATTCTTTGTATTATTATTTGGTCCTATGGATTGTGAGTAAGTGTGCCATTTGCAGCATGGAGGTCGATCTTAGCAAAGAATTGATGCCGTCGCCGAAGCCGGTGTTGGAGCAGCAGGTAGAAGCCGCAAGGAACGGTCTTTCTTTCACCGAAGTGAGCTTTTTTCAAACCATCTCGATGTTGAAGTGAGGAACTTGATTCATTGAATTTACTGATTAAACTTTTTTTTTCTTGTTAGATTATTAACGATGCTTCATCACCGAGATGGAGGTTCGTGCCTACACGAAGGGAGCAAGCAAAGTGGGATAGAGCGACTAAGGCCGCCACCGGTGGTAGTGTAAGTAATGACAATTGTTAAGTTCTTCCCGTGATTAGTGTACTAGATTCATTGTGCCTTCAGAGTTCAAAATTTATGTAGGTATCACAAGTTTCTCTAAGACTTCTGGATTGGTTAGAGATTGCTCTAATGCAACTTGTAATTTTCTAGAATCCATCTCCACAAATCATATACACTTGCACATTAAATCCAATGTCTCTGGAATATGAAATAACTTCAACCATTGGCCTACACGATGAAATCTTTGTCTCCATTGGTAGAACGAAACAAACACATATGACACAAACAATTTTGTGTGTTTGAGCGTAAGATTATATCTTCAAAGAGAATCCATATCTAGGTAATATGAAAGAAAAAATTGAAATCAAAATTGGACAAATCATTGTTTACACATTGTACTAGATACCTCTCAATCCTTTATAGGTTCTTCTCTCAGCATAGATCCAAAAGTGAAAATCCTCACCTTTAATTTTTTCTGGCATTACTCTCCTCAAGAAAAATAAAAATCTCTTTTACAAGTCTTTTAATCTCTTGTAGTACTCAAATGTACCTCACAACGTCTTCTAGGCTTCTAAGCACACAAAAGGGTAGTTCGATGTATGAATTTCTCGCCAATGCAAGGTCCCTAGGAAGGGTCAGACCACATTGGGTAGGCTTCTAAACACACCACTTATAAAAAATTACTAGCCTTGAAAACTCTATAAAATATCTCTAAAATAGAGTGCATTTGGCACTTGCTTCATAGTCAAACTATTAGGGCCAATATGTTGGCGAACTTATAAGTTAGAGCACACAATGGATGAACATAAACATCCTCACTTATTATGGCAGAATCTTTTATAGATAATAAAGACGTCCTATGAGTTGTAATAATTTGGTTGCTTAAACACTTGACATAAGATATGTTTAAGGGATAAAATTTATGCGAAGGTACCCTTGCACACATGATAATGTGAAGGATATCTGCATCATCCATGCACAAATCTTGGAACAATTTTTCACGCCATAAATACTATTTATTAAAAAAAAATTAAATGAAAGCATCTGTTACAACTAAATTAAAGTAGCTTCATCCTTGTTTGTTTTCCCAAAATGAAGACATCCATTACAACTAAACGAATATATATATATATATAATAACTAAGTGAAAACACTTGCATTCTATTTAATTTTTTTGCGACAACTTAACAAGTACATCTATTATATATTAATGAAGACACTTGTTATGAACTGGTGCACCTGCATTGTGATTCTTTTTGCCATACCGCTGCTATAACTAAACAAAAAGATCTGCTTTAATTGAACAAAGACATTTGTTATAACTAAAGAGGCACTACTACAACTAAATGTAAACATCTGCTTCAACTAAACGGAGCCACCTACTATAATTAAATAAAAAGAATGATATGACTAAATGATACATCAGCATTCTGTAAATTTTTCTTTGCCAAAATGATGGCATCTGCTATAATTAAGTGAAGGCATTTGCTTTAATAAATATGAAAAAAGACATCCATCTCATTAAAAAATTAATAAAAATGCTTTAAGATTAGGGTTGCCAAAATTGTGTAGCACCAATGCAGGCAATACACTTCACATATCCGTACGCGATGGGTGCCTTTACATGTAAGTTTTATCCATGTTCGTGTGCTAGGCTCCATATTCCATTTCTATTCCTTCATCGAAAGATCAATGTAACTGATTTCTACTTTAACTATGAAAGGTCATAAATTGCACCAAAGAAAAAAAGATAATTCCCTTTCGTCAAAATTTCTTTTTTGTTTTCGCCATATGACTATAAGATTCTAAAACTTTGCAGGAACTTATTTTGCGTGAGTCAAGACGGGATCAAAGGGATCCAAAGGTATTGGCAGCACAGTCACGACAGCAGTATCTAAAGGTAAAACTCGTTAGAGAGGAATACATAAATCATAAAACTCTAATGTTAAGCATACTGTATTCCTTTAATTCTTTGTTAGATCCACTATTATTTGATGTGGCAGTTACCTGTTAACTTTCTCTAGACATTGTATTGCTGTGCTGTTCTTGCAGTTGAAACAGAAGTTACAAATCCTTACTGCCAGTATAGGTGGAATTGGAGTTGTATCTGCATATTTTACCTACACTCCTGAAATTGCAGTTAGGTAAGACAGCATCACAATTATCAACATTTATCTGTTCACGAATCATCTCCATCACTGCGATGCCTGTTAGTTGTGTTATAAGTCTGAGAGAGCTTAATTCAACCGAAAATCCATGCATTGATGTGGGTGACAACCAAAATGGGCACTTAGGTGGGGACCTTTTTGTATTTAAACATATTATTAGAACTTTCATTTAGAGATGTGAGATTAAGAGGAACTTTATCTCACACTTTTTATTATCTTCAAGGATCCTCCGCAAGCTCAACAACATTAGAAAGTGAGGGGCTGACTCTAATATGATATTTAAGTTCAAGAGGGAGCCCAATCTAATCCAAAATCTCAGGGCACTTAGATAGGGTACCTTTATGCATTCAATGCAGTTATATGAATCCCCATTTGCAGATGAGGGTCTAAAGAGGTGGTGTTTTGTCATACACATTACTAGTCATTTATCGCTCATCTTCCAAGAGATTCATTTTTCCCTCGTTTGGTTTTGATTGTATTATTGAATGGAATTACATTAAAGTAATTCAGTAATTAATTTCTTCGTCCTCGCTATCTTAACTTATCTATGCCCCTCTTTGAAACTATTTCTAGCAATATCTCAAATTACGTTACAGACTATTTACTAGCAAGTTTTATTTCTAGGATTGGAAATTTGACAATTTTATTGCTTCAGCTTTGGTGCAGGACTGATTGGTTCATTGGCGTACATACGGATGCTAGGCAGTACGATCGACTCCATGGCAAATGGTGCAAAAGGGATAATGAAGTATGTGGCATCAATATGTGTTTTTTCCCTAGTGAAATTAAGAACCCTCTACATGAAAGTAGTCAACTATTTACATCTCTATCCATAAATAGGATGGGATCATGCTTATTCATGAGGTTGTAAATCTTTGGGTCCTGTGGTACAAGAAATAGAATAGACAAAAAATTAACTATCCATTTGACTTGATCAACCCATTTCACTTACTGCACTTGATTGGCTCATCCAATTCATTTGCTCGATCTCTTTTGTTTGGTCAGTTCATGCTCGGGTTGACCAATTTACGGAAACTCAACCAAACCGAACAGCTAATTTGGTCTAACCAACTCAACTACTCTCGATCCCCTTGACCCAACTTGCTCGGCCCCTTGGTTGCATCTAGTGCAGTTGACCTAGCTAGTGCATTTGGCCATACAATATGTCTGAGTTATGTTCAACCTACTGATCTTGTTTGCCTAGCTAGTCATGCCATACTACCTAATCAATCCACTATTCTATCATCAAATAAAAAAAATGCCTCCAAGGTTCAGTTAATGTCGAGATGTCCTTAAGATTTCTATTTGGCTATTAAGATCCTCCCTTTCTCTCTAACAATTGGTAATTTAGAAGGATAAAATAGATAGTCTGGCCTTATCATTTCATTAATAAAATTAAAACTTGGGAGTGCCGTGGGGTGCAGACATAACTGAAAATTTGAGCATTATTTTTAAAAAAGACATTGAAGGGGAGTTTTGACGCAATGATAAAGTTATTATCTTGTAATTTAAAAGTCATGAATTTGAGTCCTCAAAATAACGTATTGTAAAGTAGAATAAAACTGCATATAATAAATTCTTCTTCAGTATTTCATATGACGAGAGTTTTATGCATTAGATTGTTTTTTTAAGAGGCATTATATTTCGGAGTTTTTTTAAAAATTTTCCTGCTTGGCAGAGGAGCTGTTGGACAACCGCGGTTATTGGTTCCAGTTGTACTAGTGATGATGTATAACAGGTGGAACGAGTAAGTTCCCTGCACCTCAAAAATATTCTCTCTATATATGCTCATTATCTAAACACATAACACAGAACAATACCAACCGTACAGTAAATAGTCTCCAAGACTAAACTCACAGAATTCTTAATTTTTTTTTAATAGCACTGCTTTACCATTAAAGTTAATCACGTACAAATCTCACTCAACAAAATTCTCCTGTTAATTAGCCATAGGGTTGACTCATGAGTAATTTTACAATGCAGGCAACTGAAATTTAAGTTATGTAAATCTTTGTATAATTAAACTTGTAGCAGGTTGAGTTACTTGTTATTTTGAGTTGGATATCCAAATCCAACTAAACTTCAAAATACATTTTTATCTTTTTGATCTGTGAATCTACCCATAATCAAGATAATATAAGTTTTTAGATAAGATATGCATTGGTTTAGATTCTCTGTACATTCTTATGAATAAAAGTTTTTTTTTTTTTGTTCTCCCTCGTATGGATCAGGGTAGTAGCACCAGATTATGGTCTTATGCACTTAGAGCTGATACCGATGCTGCTTGGGTTCTTCACCTACAAGGTTGCTACTTTTGCCCAAGCGCTCCAGGAAGCCATCGACGTAGTCGATAGGAAGAGCTAAGCATGGAGAACAAACATCACCAAGTAGCAGTTTACATTATTTATTTATTTATTTATTTTCCTTTTGGTATCTTTCATTTAAGTAAACAGATCACCTTTATCTTATACGGAGCGAATGGTAGATGGAGAACCCGATTTCTCAAAAGAAATTTCTCTATTTAAGATCATTTGTAAGATGTAAAACAAAATAAAATGTAGCAAAAAATCGATGTGACCGTTTGCTCGTAGGAGATTGTTTTTCTTTTGCCTTTTTACGATGACCTACTCTTCGTAATTTATCTCTTTTACAATGACCGTAAAATAAACTGATAGAGACGGTTTGATAGAGACGGTTAGATTGATTGATGGTTTTAATTTTTTATTAATTTCTCGATTACACCACACAGTGAACATGTTAAATTTAACATATTTAATTAATTTAATTTTGGATAATTTTATTCCCATTGATTAATTGGGCAAATTTGCTAATCCTAATTTTATGCGACGATTCGTGGACAATTACGATTTATAAGTATTTGCTTCGTCCATGATTTGACTACAAGATGACGTGAAACATCAAGGGTATAATTTGATAAGTAGACTTATTAACACTTAACGAAGGTTAATTATATTTTTAACGCAGTTATAGATTTATATTTATAATAAAATTTTAAAGTAACTATTTGATTTAATGATTTTATCCAAAAACTTAATCCATAATTATGAAAATTTTTAACACAAGTAATTGCCAATATCATAGAGGCTTAACACAATTTTTTTTTTTAAAAAAGGGAAATTTTGAGAAAAAAGTTTGATTAGAAACTTGGGATACTTTTTTTTAATCAATCAACCCAGTACAATCAAGAGATTTTATTAAAATAAGCATATACACTAAACATATTACGAAAATAAATTAATTTTAAATTAATTACAGAAATATGTGAGAGGTTCGACTGCCGGGATTTAAATCCCGGGGGAGGTTTTTTGTTTTTTTGTTTTAACTGTCGAGACTTAAATTTCGGCAGTGATTCTTTTTATTTTTTTTTTGCTTTTTTTTTTCCACTGCGGGGATTGAAATTCCGGCGGTGATTTTTTTTTTTGCTTTTTTCTTTCACCGTCCGGAATTTGAGATTCGATTTTTTTTTTGTTGTTAATTCTCATGATTTAAATTTCGGCCTCCGTTGGTCGACTAGTCGCCGCCTGCTCGTTAGCCAATCGATCGACGCTTGTCTGCCAGCTAGCCGTCGCTCACTCGGCAGTCAGCCGATTGTCACCCTCCCGTCGATGGGTCATCGCCTACCCGAGGGTCGATCGTCGCATGCTCGATGCTCGATGGCCGATCATTGCTTGTCGACGACTCGCCGAACAATCGTCACCCGTCGCTCGCCGCTCACTTGTCGGTTGGTCGATCGATCGTCGCTTGTCGGCCATCTGTCGTCGCGATCGACTGCGGGTCGCCATCGGGAGGCGATCAGCGACCGATCGCGGTCGGGCGTTAGTCGCTACACGACCGTCGACCCTCGCCAGCCATCGATCGTCGGCCAGTTGACTGCGATCGCCCGTCGTCGATCGGTCGACCGTCGGTCGCCCGACGTCGATCGAGCAACCGTCAATCCCCGTCGCCATTGGCCGATCGATCGTCTATCGCCCAATATCCGCCATCGCCATCGTTGTCGCCCGACCGGCCTGCCGACAACGACGACGTCGTCGAGCAACCGATGGTTGCCCGATGGGAAGGCGACGACCCGTCGACAGGAGGGCGATGGTTAACTAGTCGCTTGCGGCGAACATGCGCAAGGCGACATGCAATGGGCGATATGCACGCCGACGGACGACGATTGATCGCGAGTGAGCGGCGGCAAGTTTGGCCGATGGGCGACGGACCGATGGCGAGCAATGGTCGATCGACGAATAAAACACAACGTGATGTAATTATTTTAAATCTCGATTATTTAAAAAAATAAAAATATATATTCGGAATTTAAATTTCGATAATTTAAAAAAATAACATGAACGAAATAAAAAAAAAATCATGTCTCCTTAAAAAATATATTCGGTCGATCGTCGTTCGTCGGCCAACTAGTCGTCGTCGCTGTGCCGCTAGCTTACCTAATCAAGGTTGCCCTCTTCGTGGCCATCGCCCTTTGCCATCGCGACCATCGATCGCTTGATCTTGTCGTTGTTGGCAGGTTGGTCAAGCGACAACGATGGCGGTGGCGGGTGGTAGGCGATGGGCGATGAGTGATCGATCGACCGATAAGTGAGCGGCGGTCGTTGATCGTTCGGCGAGCCATCGACAGGCGATGATCAGCCACCGAGCAGACGATGATTGACCCTCAGGTAGGCGACGACCCATCGATGGGAGGGCGATAGTCCGTCGACTGTCAAGTGGACGATGATTAACTGATAGACGGGCGACGATCGATTAGCGGGCTTGCGACGGATAGTCGACCAACGGATGCCAAAATTTAAATAATGAGAATTAACAAAAAAAAAAAATAAATTCCAATCTCAAATTTCCGACGGTGAAAAAAAAAAAATCACCGCCGGAATTTCAATCCCGGCAGTGGAAAAAGAAAGCAAAAAAAAAAAGATTAAAAAAATCCTCCGCCGGGATTTAAAGCCCGGCAGTCGAACCTCTCTCATCTATTTCTGTAATTAGTTTAAAATTAACTTATTTTCGTAATATGTTTAGCGTATATACTTATTTTAAAAAAATCTCCGTACAATCACTTCCGATTAAGTAGTTTGACTTTTCTCCTTAGACCATTTTTTTTTAAATTACCATAAACCTTAATTCCCACATCAACTATCTCCGTTCTAACTGGACATACTTAATGGACCGATTCAATTCGGAATTGAATCGGAATCAATCCATTAAATTTGAAATCGAAATCGATTCGGATGAATTGATTCTGGAATCGAACCGAAACCGTTCCGATTTCAATTCGGTTCCAATTGATTTCAAATCGATTTAGAATGGTTTTGGAATCGATTATGGTTCTGATGTGGATTTGATTCCGATTGCTAATTTAAAGATAGAAATTCTTAACATGCTAACATGTTTACAAGATTATTTTATGATAGAAAAAAAAATAAAATACCAACACATTATATGAATTTGAAAACTTAAATTCAAAGAAAATAATTCAGAACCATTTCGAAATTGATCCGGAACCATTTCAAAATCGATTCGGAGTCAATCCAGATTGAATTAGTTTCAAAATTAAAATTTTGAAATCGAAATCGATTTAGAACCGATTTTGAACCGGTTCGGATCGATTCCGATATTGATAGATCTGAAATCAATTAGAACCGAATAGGAATCACAATCGATAAACATGTCTAATTGTAATTGAAGCTTGAAAATACCAAAAAAAAAAAAAAAGTTGAAAAATAACCCATAACTTCTCTACATGCAATTTTTTTTTTCAACTGTCTGTATCACGCAACGAAGAGAAATTTTAATGCAACCATAAAATTATGATTTTATTATTTTACGATTTAAAATAATTTCTTATAAAATAAAATAAAACTATGTGCAATAATTTTTTTTTCAGAATTCTATATAATGAAAATTTTATACATTGTACTATCCTTTTTTATCAATATAACCAAACATATTAATGTAAACATGTTTTATCATGATGAAAAGTCGACTGGTATAACATTCACCGTGTGGAAGTCACATCGCCAACTTAATAACAGACTGGCAACCAATGTAGACCTAAAAGGTTGTGCTACATTAGGATAACATTAAAAATCCCATATATCATGATCGATGGATCAATGTTACCCTACACTACAATGTGATCAACAAGTCCAGTATTTTTATTTGACCGGATCAGTTCAAATCAATTAAACTGACGACGAAGAGCATAATCCAACATTTTCACTTCAAAATCTCAAACAAGTTGAGTCACTACCAGGGTTCAACTGTATTATATCCAAAATCTTGTTCACTATTAGTGCGATAGGCAACAACCTGATCGAAGTACTAAAGGTATCGAGAAGTTAGATAGATCATGTCACCTGGAACAGATCAAATCAACAATGTCTTCAATGATGGTGTATGGATGAATAATTTTTGCACTCGCCCACTAAATTTCTTCCTAGACTTTCCATTCTTTGGCTAAACAAAGAAACAAGGAAAATGATATCAGATATCTATATGTGATGTACAACAAGCTTCCTGATTACCGAGATGCTGAAAGGTCAGCTCTTTTTTTTTTTTTTTTTGGAAAAATCATATTTCTGCAGGTATAAAGATATCAAACCGATGTTTTCTAATGTTAAAAATACAGTAAATGGGAAATCATTAATTTTTGACGATTTGACCCCTGTATGGACCTCTTTGGACGACAAAGCTTTCAGGTGGTTGACACTCTTCCAACCAAGCCACTTCTGAAGCATCTATTCCACTAGGCAAAACACCTTGAAGGAATTCAAATAAAACATGCATGTAAGGAGATCTTGAGTTATTGCGGACTAGCATCGGTGCAAGTATGTATTAATTCAAAAAAAAAAAAAAAATTCTGTACCAGATGAACTTTTTCTTGATTTCTTGAAATAAGTGCAATCACGTCCGTCATTTGATGAGTATGGGGGTGATAGAACATCGAAGAGAGCGCAGGGAGTTATCGCTTTAAAAGAATGAATGTTGCCACCACTTGTAGGGTAGAGGATGGTAGTGCCACAGGGCGCAGTCATCTGGTCATCTCTAACGAGCTTTGCTGGCCGAGCTGGAAAAAAGATCAATTACATGTAATTCTCGATTAAAATTAAGGCCTCTAACCAAAAAAGAAAGTGCGCTCTACTGTGGTGGATATTATCGTGCCATGGAACTATATAAATGCAAACAATTCAAGAATCTTACTTAACCTGAAAATTTTGAAAGAATCCCCAAGAAAAAACACTTCTCAAGTAACCCAATGGAAGTTAAAAGGCCAAGTAGTTTGCTCATGCTTGATATACTCCCAAATGAATCCTAGCTATTTTAAGCAACAGATAAACCTTTCCGATAGCTGGAAATATCACAGGGGTCACTCAGATGAAAATGGTAAATGATAAGTTCTAATCACATTGGCAAAAAAAAAAAAAAAAAAAATGGTCAGTACAAGCACATCCTAGAATGAGCTACTTCAATAATCAACGACGGTGGGGTCTGAAAAATACTATGCCAATTTGGCCATTATTGTTATATCCAATCATCTCTCTCTTTTAAATTGCAACTAATACTATTAGTAGATAGATGCACAAAAGTTTGATGTCATCTCTTCAAAAGACCCTTGAATAATCTCAAATAGGCTATCAATGAAATAAGAAGGTTCAAAGATATAGTCCAAGTTCAGAACCAATCACAGATTGATCATGTCATTGTGGAGATCATACCAATTTGTTGTCAGAATAGACCCTACGAGATGTCTATAGCAGTAAACCTCAGCACAAAGACATCTATTCTGAAGTTGGAAACTTTTCATAGGGTCCATTCTAACAACAAATTGGGATAATCTTCACAATGACATGAACAATCTATGTGGAAAATCTCACTCTTCTATTGCCTAGGAGTATTCTGTCTATATTGCACATGGGACTAAAGTCATCATCCCACAGGGAATCATGGAACTAAATCACCCTTCATAGGGAATCAAGTTATGATCATCAGTGGAAGAATATCTTTTTTTCTTTTCCATTTTTTAGATTCACCAAAACAGACTAAAACTATGTTGAATTGGAGATCATTGGAAATTGTTAATGCAGTGAGCACTAAGGATCGCTAGAAGGGGAGAGGATGAATAGCATACATGCAAATCTAAAAATGACTTTCTCTTGCTAATTGCTTAGCAAGGCCACACACATCAACATAAATAAATAAACTAACATACGAGAGGAGATACGAGGATTCACTTGGTTCACAACCCCCAGAATTGTTACGTCCAAAGTGATTGTTCTCCACTATCTTTCTCCTATTTGGTAACGGGCCGGAGGTGAAGAAACCTCTTATACAACAGTTGAACAATTGAGTACAATATGAAAGAAAGAGGCTATTTACAATGATGTGACAGGAAGTAGCGAATGTACTTGACATATAGTTTTTGAACACAAGCTCCTAGCCTCCTTTTATAGCCTATCTTGATTTGATCAAGATGTTGAAGTGGCACGTTTGATCGATCAAAAATCCCTATTTCAGTCAACCAGAAACAACTGATGTGGCAAATTAGCCTCATCTACGAATAAGTTATTTCTCATTGCCGTTGCAGATATAACATCCTTCCAATTGCCTGGACCCCCTTTCGGTCGCCTCAATTAGCTCAGATTTGCACTCGGGATAACATTCCACGTGGCTTCCCAGTCGCCTAATCTTGTTTTCCAGTCACCCGATCCCAATTACATCGAATTTACACATTGGATCACGTTCCACGTGGCTTTTGGTTCCTTGTTTTTGATCGCCTAATTATCCTGCGATAAAATTGTTCAAACAAATAAGTGGATAGTACTGTGCATTGGTTGACCAAACCTATTTGTTCGGTTGATTGAAAGGTTCGATCAATTGAAACCCTGTTTTGGTCGCCTGAACCTCCTGACTCAAGTTGATTACGACCGAGTCTACCTAACTTGAGTCTCTACCCTTGTTCCGAATACAGTTCGCTCAACTCGGCTCATTAGCTTACCTTGCGTAGACTTCCTCATGACTTCTCGTCCCTTGGATGCACTAACCCCTTCCAGCTCACTCCACACGTGTCCTTACTACATCGGAGTACTCTTTTGCTAAGCTTTTCGTACCTCGGATGCACTTAGCCTGTTAGTTCCCTTCCTGTGCCATCCTTCTCGCTCATTTACGTCTTTTATCGAAGTGTCATTGTCTCCTTGTCTTTTTCGATCCCTCGAGTGTCCCACCCTTCACCGTACTCCACCGGATCCTAAGCCATTGGATACCTATATATTCTCTTAAGTCCCTACACACTTTCCACCCATGTTAGAAACATGAGAAAAGGCCTAATTTAAACTCATTTGACCAAATATCAAAATAACCTTGGTTCACACCACTTGGAATTCCAATGATCTCCCCCTCAACCATACTGAGTACCAATAGAAATTTTTCAAGAAATGCATAAAAAGGTTGTCTTGCTCCCTTTAGCATAACCCTTTATACATAATGTCTATTTGCTGCTATAAGCATTTTCTAATCAACGTATGTTTGCTAGGAAGAGTTTTTCTTATGATAAGTGAGAATGTAAAGAAAAATAGAAGAAATCAATGTTTAAAATTTCAAGATACACTGGAGTTTTGGTCTCGAATCAAAACGATACGATTTCAAAACCGTATTGTGTCATGCCGATATGGTTTCAATACTTTTTAAAAATTTTTAAATAGAAGTGTATATTAACAAAAAAATCATCTTCATTAATGTTTGTTTGCTTCATATGCTCATTATTGATTTTATATTTCAAGTGTTTGCCGATTGAATACATATTTCAATATTCTCTCATAAGATATTTAATGCTATTAGTTACAGAGAGATATAAATTTAAAAAACATATTTTTTTTGTTATTGAGTATAATAAAATAATCTTAATCACCTGAAATTTTATTACAGAGATAATGAGTCTGAGAACTTCCACGCCATGAAGATTGAGCTTTGGGTTCAAATTGTGATAAATTTGTTTCATTATCATGAATATTGCTTGTGTTATATTGATAGATATATACAGTGAATTCAATTTTTCATAACTTTAAATTATTTTTTAATTTAATGTAATTTTATACTTTGAGAATATTTAAAATTGTCAATTTGGTTTAAGAATGTAGATAACATTAAATTTTCTATAGTAAAGATACAACATTATGATGGTTTTGGCGATATAATGTGTACAATATTTATAAATATAAAAATTCTTAAATGAATGTGTTTACTCTATGTTTTTATTTTAAAAAACTTAATCTTGGGTATACTTGATTTATATTGGTTTTATTTAAGTTAAAAATTTTATACAAGTTTTCAACTTAAAATTGTTATATAAATGCAAATACATATATTTCTCTTTAAAAAAAAATCGATCCATCATTTACTTGAATCAAATAATTAGGCCAAATTTAAGATAATTTTCAATTTAGAAAGTATATTATATGTTATCTTGCTAATACCAAAAAGAATATCGTGAATTGGATGGGAACATCAATTCTAACAACATCCTTGTAACCTCATTGCATAGTTCTCCAAAACCTAAATTAAATAATTATCCAAAGACGTGGTATTGATATTGATTTCTCCACATGTCCATTGGTATCTCGATTTACCACCAGGAGTTGGACTTGATCAAGCACAACTTTAATTATAATTGGTATAGGAACGTTATAAGAAGGGAGCCTTGGCACAACGGTAAGGTTGTTGCCTTGTAACCAAGAGATCACGAGTTCAAATCCTAGAAATAGCCTCTTGCAAAAAGACAAGGTAAGGCTGCGTACAATGGATTCCTTCTCCGATATCCCGCGTGGCAGGAGCTTCGTGCACCGGATTGTAGTTTGTAGGAACGTTATAAGGATAAACAAACTTTGATACGATGGATCATCATATGATGGATCTTAGCTATAATAAAAAAAATTGTGATGAATTTTGAACACAATAAACTTAGCTAAACTTACCCACATATCTCGATAACCATGAGTTTCCTTTTGTCTGCTAACCTTATATCAACATGGATATTGACTCTTAATATTTTTTGCACCGTGATCATCATCTTCGGTTGCATGTGTGTAACCTTGCTCACATGTCCAAAGTTTTAGTGTTGGAGTGGTTTCATAACCACTAGGTATTTGCCATGGTTATCACCTCGATCATTACTTGCACAGTTGACAATGTCGCATGGGGCCAAGATCTAGACAATAAAAATTCACAATAAAAGACTTTATCATCATTTTCCTCACCAACCTCTCCTCTATCTTATATTTTTTGAATTAGAGAGATTAAATTTGATATTTTAAATATATAACACAAAAATTAATTAATTAAATTAATCTAAAAGTAATATCTAAAATTAAATTGAATTTTTTGCTATGAATAAATAAATAATTTAATTAATTTGAAGATTATATAATAATTTTAAATTATTTAAATAATAAATTATACATATATACAAATGATTTAATAATTGATTATAATTTTTTTTAAAATTATTTAAACAATAAATATAAATATAAACAATTAATAATTAATTAATGTATATTTAACTAATTAATGAAATAATATTTATTTATATTTATATAGCAGTTTTAGAAATAGATAGATAATTAGAGTTTTTTAAAACTATTATATTAAACGAGATAACAACTAATATATTAAAATAGTACATAATATAATTAGAGTACTTTTTTACTTCTTCCCTTGCTTGCTCACAGTTCACTGCGGAGGATCTCACAAGTAGTCGCTCAATCGAAGCTTGCTCTCGAGGATCTCGCAAGCAGTGGTGAAAGCATCCCTGACGATTAGTTCTAGCGATCACCTCCGATCCTTAAAGGGCAATCGTCTCATATTCCAACCACTTCCTAAAAGCTAATTACCTGTTGTTGTTCCAATCTCGTGTCGATTGTCATCATTCACCTACTGATTGCTCCTAGTTGTTGCTCCTTGCTGGTAACTTTTCAACTCCATGATTATTTATAATCGATTTCTCGATTCCTTGTTTTCCTTTTTCATATGATCAATAGAAGGAATTGACTGTTTCCCTTCATGCCACGACAAGCACGTGAAAAAATCCATGACCGACCATGGGAATCTCACATGCTACAGCCGACAGAGGGTGGCAATGTGACAATAGGGTACCGATGTTGGTCCAGTGTCAAAATGGTAAAAACCGCCCATATTGGATGGTATGGTCGGTATCAAAATCACTAGAAGAAACAGGATATTTCTTTACAGTGAAGCTTTCTATTCTTCAGTTCCAACCTGATTGATCTCAGAAGATGAATACATGCTTATGTACAGTCAAATTACTTCCTCAGTGCAACATTTTTGGCCCAAGGTTTAATACCTGGGATGTCTTGATAATCTCATGCCTCGATGATAATGTTTTTATTTGAATTTCAGCTGGCAAAAGTGTAAAATATGTAGCTCAATAGACATGAATCAGAAATACAAGAAAAAAGATAATTAGAGAATCAAGAGATAAGCTCGAAGAATACAATGGAATTAAGATAAAGGAAAGATAAAAAAATTAGTGGTTTAGGAGTTGGAATAATGTAGCGTGTCTGATCATTATAATTCAACCAACTCTAATCCTGTAGCATATCCTACAATCGTTTAGATAAACTTAGTAAATGTTAATAGGCCTTTTCTTAATTATGTTTCAATAACCTAGAAATCAAACAAACTGAAACCTGCACATTATTGAGCAGACTTTCAGGTGTTTGATAAACACAGCTAGCAGATGCCTAAGATTTTTCCTCAGATTTTTATTTATTGTTTAACCTGCCCTTCTGTACACTAGTATAAGGACCCAAACCAACCTAAAATGGTTACCTAAATATATTTCTTTAGGTTGTCTTAAGCTCCAATGATATAATCTTTTTCTTCGCAAGTCAAATATTTATATTCAGAGAGATCATATGCTTCTAGTTGTAAGTTCAAGTTTCCTTGAATTTCTCTCAAGGAGAGAGAATCTGATGCTCAAGCACACTATGAGCATCAGGAGAAGTTTTCTACTAGATGAACATCCTTAAGCTCTGTACATTTTGTTGTTTTTTTTTAAATTACTTGTGAATGCCTCTTATGATTATGTTGTTTCATCAAAGATCAGCTCTATCTCTATCTCTTTACTAGATGAACTAACTAATCGTATTCAAAATATAGACCTTTGGCATTTGTTATATGATATTCTGTTAATTGATAAGACTGCAGTTATATTAAATTCAAAGCTTGAATTTGGGAGACAAACTTTTGAAACTAAAGATTTTAAGATAAGCAGAAAAACCTGAATGGTAATTTCAATATAAGAAAATAATTGATAGAATAATTAAGATGGATGATCATAAAATCAAAGTTAAAGCAGATGTGAAGAAGAAGAAGAAGCTCGAATAAAAGATAAAATGAGAAAAATAAGTGAGATGGTATGGACATGTTCAAACACAATTGATAAATTCAATATGTAAAAAAGTTATAGCTTTTATAGTTGAAGCTGCAAACGATAGAGAGGAACCAAATAAAATATAGTTAACGTAATTGTCATGATTTTCTTAGTTTGAATATTACTAGAAATATTACCTTACATATGGCTCGATAAAGGGATAAAATTCATGCACTTGACAAGCACAGAATGATGATGAAGAGGTGCATGCTTCTTATGAAGAGACAAGTGTGAGTTATTGCGAATCAGGAGACAACGAATCTCACCAATGAGGGAATTGTTTGGATGATCAACTCAAATCAAGAGCCTAAATAGAGAGAATATTGTCAAGTGCAGTTGACCATAGGGGCGATATGGATTGGTCAACAATAATACAACAAAGCTCGGGAGCCCAGTTATGTAATTATAAACTCAACAATAATAATTTTTTATTGTGTAAAATCAGAGATAGGGGAGCATACTAAGGATGAGTGATGGTCAAACCTCTATAAATTGAATGTTGAATTTCTTTTGTGTACTTGCTACTGCTTGCATGTTAATATGATCATATCTAATAAACCAGATCACTATTGAATAGAATTCACATATTGACTACTATTCTTAATTCAGTGGTGAACTAGATCATGCAGCCATTATTGAACCTCTAGAAATCAGTGCTATGGTAATCTTCGTGGTGACTACTAGCTAGAACTTGCATTCTGAGTAGAATTCCCAAATTTTCTACTATTCTCAATTAAGTAGTGAACTAGGTGATTTGACACATTGCTTAGATTGAGAAAGCACACGATGTGCAACTGTTATAATCAAACATGCAATGCCTCTGCTTCATCTCCTTTTCATCTTTTTTCTCCTCGTATGAGGCAAAATCCTTTTCAAGCTCCATCAGGACTAACCCTTTATCTCTTGTGGAACAAAAAATGCAGCAATGCCACAATGTCTTACTAAAATGGTTTTCATTTTCTAGTTGATATAAATACATCTTATTCAAGTATAGAACCATCTTCTGTTTCCCTTTCCCTGTTGTTCAAACTGATATCTCAGATCTCTATTTCATCACCTTCTTGTCGATCTAAGGCCTACCTTCAGTGTCTGTCAAAGTAATATGCATTCTTAAAACAATGTGACTTCTAAGTAGTTGCTAGCTTTTGTCCAACTCAGTTTCTCTTTCATTCCAGTAAGTTGACATTTCTTATAGTGAATTTGGCATATGTGATTTTAGTAAGAATATTAAGACTTTTAGGATTTACTATACCAAATATTTCAGGAGATAACTGATTATTGAAGAAGATAACTACATCCATTGGAAAGCTTACAAAATAAGTGGCACAAACCTTCGGATGGATCAACAGGTTCCTCAGTATCAACCCAGTCAAAAGATTTGATGAGCATTGTCCCATAAAGAAGCTTGCTCAGCACTGTCATTCCTGGATGATTATGAAGTGGAATAACAGATGAAGGTGGCATACAGAAGATCCCAATCTGCACCATAATTAGAGAAGAATCAAGATATTATCACTTCATTTACAGTTATAATTTGTTCTTTAACTTCATTTTGTTCAGGATTATAGATAGAAATAATTAGAATCGCTTAGAAAGCTGAAAGAATGATGCGCTCGCAAATCAAGTAACTTATCGTACACCTACTATGGCAAAGGATTAAATGCTTACAGAAAAGCTTTCACACTCATGTATATGCAGATATTTGATAGGAGGTGGACACTGATTACTTCCACTATGCCCTCTTCTTCCATTAGAATTCATGGCAACGTTCCACCCTCGTGCTATTTGAGCCTCCTTTTCAAGTCCCACATCAGAAGGCTTAATATCATCTGAAATAGTAAAAGCGAGAGGTTGAAAGAACTCCAGTTGAAAATGCAAGACCCGTTGCAAGGAAACAAGCCATGAATTAAGTTGATGATACTGGAAAGTATAACTTGGTAAGAGTTTCTTTCCCACACATACACATTACATCCAACACCTACTAGATAACAAAGAGACACCCCTGCCTTTTTGTATACTGCCATAAGATATGCTAAGAGGCATTAAATCTTTCTCTTTGTCACTTCTTTGCAAACCAGATCACCTGAAACCACCTGGTAAAGTGTTTGATATATTTGATCTTATCTGCAAAAATCATGATGGCATCATAACCCCATCAGTGAAAAATTGCAAATGTCATCTCGCAGAGAAGGTTGATTCACTGGGTAATTTTGCTGTCAATGATAGAGAAACATAAGACAACAATATTTGTTAGCATTTTTCTTAGTATGGCAAGTTCAAGGGGTGTCCTGGCATTTCCAAATAATCTGAGGTTTTCTGGTTAATTGAGAGATCCCTCTAATCAATCTGGGTGATTATCATTGCCAAATTTAGCCAAACTTACCAAGAAAAAAATATTCAACAAAGCAAAGATGCGATTTTTCAATTATTCTTATAAATGGAAAGAATACTAAAACCTGACTAGTACAACAAACAGTAGTTTCATCCATGCATGAAGGTTTCAAGACCTTTGAAAAACAAAAATCAACAACTAGACCTAGTTGAATGGCAAGGATCCACATTTACGATGTAAAAAATGCATGCAAGAACTCAAAAGGATAGGTTCTTATTCAAGCAAAATGTTGGAATGATCAAATTATCAGCAACTTGAAGAATACCAAGGAGACATATGTAAGAATATTTTGATTGTCAGCTTTGCAAATGTTGCTAGAAAGTAATCAAATGGTTAGATCCCTGAATATCTAAATATTTTGTCACTTTATACATCAAATTCAAGTGAAAGGTCAATGGATAACAGACAAATCATATAAGTATAATGCAAGTGCTAAAGAGCAAAGTCAACAAGAAGAAAAAGCAGGATGCTTAGTTTATCAAAACAAAGCATGCATAAAAAGGAGAAAAGATGAATCCCAGAGTGTTATGCATGATAGGGTTTTCTTACTTCAACTTGGACCATTTTCAGATTTTTATTTTACACAAAAAAAAAGATAATCAAACGAGGATATTGTCATGTGGGCAAGAACTCAACTGGGAAAAGGCTAGCACAAGGAGAGAACAAACACAACTCTGAAATTTTACATAAAAAGAAAAGAGAGAGGGAACCATCATCAGCTTAAATGCAAAGTTGATCATAGGCGCATGACAAGTTGATGGCGCTTTGGGTTCAAGTACAGATATATACCAAGCAATATTTATCATTTTGACTATCAACGCCCTGTAGCGTGCTAACTATTGTGATTTATTTACCTTTTATTCCCAATAAACGAGTGATTTAGCTACACATGCATTCTTGTATATTGATACCACAATCAAAACATTAGAAAACAGTTTAAAACTTAAAATAGAAATCAAACTCATAAAACCTGTATGAGTAATATATGCAACAACATTTCAGTATTCAGCTAATAGATAATGATAAACAATCTTTCCAAATTTCACAAGGAACTATTGGATAGCCACCTGTGCAGAATTGAGTTTCTCAGTTTCTCTTTCTGCGAGGGTAGACTAGAAACTACCCTTTGATAAGATTAACTTGCATATTTCAACAATTATCAGCTCCTAAATCCATCAATGATTAAAAAACTCAAGCACATCATGCTGTCCCTCCATGATAATCACATTGTATCAATTGGTACGTATGAAACAGAATTTGAGATAATTTTATGTATGCATGAAATAATAAATATACTATGTGCCTTTAAAATCCAAAGACATTGAATCCCTAACTATGACAATGAGAGGAAAAAGAAAGAATTTGAAAGAAACTAGAAATGCTGGATAACAAATTGAAAGCTCAATTTAACACATTTAATTTCATTCAGCCATGAAGCAATCATTTGGTAAAAGAAGCATCCTATATCTGGTCTAGTTCCATACTTGCTAAAACACTAAGTTTCTTTACGATAATAGAATCAAACTACTGTACTCATTTCATCAATTACTCTAGCAGTCTCCTTTGACATGATTTGGATGTGCATGGTTCATTTTATATTCAATCATGTTGTGTGTCATTGTAAAATATGATTTCCGAGGTGCTATAATAGCCTTTTTCAATTCTTATTTTACAAGAAAACATGGTATAAAAAGGGACAAAGACCCATGGGCAGAGTAGACTGCTTCAAACAACGGAATTCAAATAACATTGTACTTTTGGCCAAAAACTGAGATAAAAGGATGTAAGGAAGATAGGTAAGTAGAGAAAAGGTGTGTTTCTCACCTAAGCAAGAGCGTACATTTTCAAGAGCTTCAACAGATATAGGCCCACTATTAGAGAATGATGCTTTACAGACCTCATATAGCCTTTTCACTCGAGGCATGCTTCAGGAAGGGTTAAGTAGACAATAGATCGACCGACAAAGGCTTCCCCTTACAATCTATCAATCAGAGATTTCAAGTCACCCACCCTTGATCAAGAGGTATCAAATAGCATAAGCCCTGTATTTCAAGTCACCTACCCTTGATCAAGAGGTATCAAATAGCATAAGCCCTGTAGTAATGAACAACAATGTTTCACTTCAATGCACTATACAAGAGCACATTTTGTTTATAAAAGCAGCTATCTACATCCAGTATTTTTTTTTTCCAGAAATACGAAGTTGAAGAAGAAATTCTCTCAACAAATTGCATAAATATCCAAAATTCTGAAAAACCTAAGTCATGTCCACGTGTCACAGAGCCTACAACAAATGGAAATCTAATTTATGTCTAAACTTACTGAGTATCGTATATGAAACTGAAAGAAACAAAATAAAACTGTATTCTGATATCGCTTCATTGACATTTCTTATTCCTACCGTTTATAAACGCTCTGTACCTCAGTAAAGATGCAAAGAGAATTTGAATGACTCTACCAAAATTGAAGCGAAAACATAAACTTCATTTAGCTCGATTATCCAATCAGGATTCGAAAAGGCCACCAACTGGTGTCTATCTGCGCCATTGTATTCCCTTTAAGAAAATAGACAGCACTCTCCTCTTTGTTCTAAGAGGCCCGCCATTGTGGAGGAACACAACTTGAACACTAACCGCAAAAGAAATCAGCAGAAGGCAATCAAAATCCTGCGCAGAACAACCCTACCATTCCAACCCTAAAACAGAACGGTTTCCCACTGTGGCAAAACCCAACTAGTCGGAGTATAAAAGTAGATAAGTTCGTAGCAATCTCAAACCAAATACATCCGAAGAACGTAACAAAAACACAAGCAACTACTCGCAATTCACCGGCAGCCACCCAAAAAATCAAGGAATCTAATCAGTAGTAATAGCGAGATAGAGCGTAACATAGATTTGAACTGGTATCCACAGGGTTGGTGGCTCTTACCTCGCGGCTAGGGTTCAACCGCGGCTCTCCCGGTGGCCGATCCTGAGCGATCGAGAGAACGGAGAGACCGACGCCCCTCAAATGCGTCATGGTTAAATCGAAATGGCCAATAATTAACCAATGAATGAAAAACTTCATTTTAGTCCTCACAGTTTCAAATTTTTATAATCTACCTACAATATTTTCTGTCTCAGCCCTGGAAAAGTGATGTATTAGCAACTTACTTATAATTAATGCTTTTGAAATTTTAATGAGAGAAGAGTAAATAAGAAAAAGGAAATATTAAATTTTATTTGAGAGGAGGTGAAGGAAGCCTTAGGGGAGAGAAATTAATGAATCTTGTTTTGGAGAAAGTGAGAGAAGGGAAATGAAAAATAAATTTTATTTTTTTTATCTATGAATCTTTTTTTTCGTTTCAATTTGTGACGTAAATTTTATCTCTTCTCCTCTCCTTTCTTCCCTTCTCATTCCTTTCCTTTCTTTTTTTTTTCCATTGATAAATCTTCCTTCACCCCATCCAAACAAATAGAGCGTAATGGGTAAACAAAGAAATAAATGGGCAAAATGAAAATACTCAAAATAAAAGGTGAAATTTAAAAGAGTGTCTTTTTTTTTTAATTAAAAGGTCAGCTTGGTCATGACTTTTATAACATAGAAAAAAAATACTTCAGTACAACGTATAAAGAATTATTATAATTTTGATTAAGTTAATAAAAAATATTTTTAATATAATAATTCTCTATGTATACCGTAATTTTGAATATATTGTAATAGCGAAATCTTAGTTGTTACAGTAAGTATGATTTATGACTATCTTTTAAAAAAATGTTTGTCGCTTTTTCTTTATTGTTTAGAAAAACAAAACAGTGCTCTTTTTAATGACAATGAGTATGGGCCTTTTGAAGTTTACTTTAATAAAAATAAAAATAAAATGAAAAAGAAATGACTGACATCTCCGTACAGGATATTCCCCACATTTTTGTTTCATTAAATTGACCGTCTTGTTTACCCGTTTCAGTGGGACAGTTTGTGGCCCCCACCCAATTTAACAATCCTGTCGACGCGGTACATTAGTGGGCTACCGAATCTTCTTGCGCCCGGAGTTCCAGCGCGTCATAGGTGACGTCGCTCACGGGTCTCGCTTCGCTCGCTCAGGCACCAGACGCAGCCCGCTACCGCGGCCACCGGTTTTGGAATACTGTTACGGATCGCCTCCCTCGACCGAACGGCACAACACGTTTTCTTTTACATCCTAGCCTAACACGTTGATAGTTGCGGGGACCACCAATTTTTTGTGTCACTGAAATCGTGTTTCCTGGGCAAATACTGACACCAAGATGATTGCCAACTGAGGCGTGCGGGCTGGGCTAGTCCAAGCCGATTGGTGGCTGTGGCCGAAGAGAGGGGCAGCTGATTGGTGGAGGAGCGTGTTGCCTGTCTTGATTGAAGCAGGTGAGCTCCGGTGCATTCGGCATGGTTTCATCTGGTCTTTAACTAATTAGATTAATCTGTACGCTAACCAGCATGAATCCTTCTCGATTTTGGTCCAGCATCTTATAATTGTCTTGTTGATTTCTTACTCTGTCTCTTTTTAAATTCGACTTGTGTAATTGATTTTATCTAGATAATCTATATTTAAGAGTAACTAGTACTTGACTCCGCCTTTGCGTGTGAAATCGATATTTTTATTATTTGTCGATCATATATATCTTTTTCACGTTTTTAATTACTTTGATTGTTTTTAATGATGGAGTTTTGAGACCCTTTTCTTTTTTGATTCCACAATTTGATTCATGGTTTGTGCATGTTTTGGACCACGGTTTAACCATGGTTCATACTAAATAAGTTGTCCCCACGGGGACGTCGCGATGGTAAAATAGAGTGTTGCTTAGGAGGCTCGATTCGATTTTGGATGAGAGTCTAAAATCCTCCGTAGGACCCCTCTGCCGTGTCAAGGACTTTATCCCCTCGTGATTTACTCTCTTGCGCTGGACGACAGAGGATACTAGTTAATGATTTCCAACTTTTGCAGATACTAAATAAGTTCTAAAACTCCTCGATATGTCATTCAAATATCCTACAAAAAAAGATACATATCAAATTAGTGTTAAAGACATCAAATTAGTAAATATTTGTATCAAAGAGCTAAAATAACGTGATAAATATGATAAATTAACCATACGAATGAAGTAAAACATCGAATAATGAATCAAAATAGTATGCAAAATGTGAATTATCAACTCCTCAAAAGCATCACAATATCCAATAGGATTGATCTCGGATTGACCAACTAGATGTTTGATTGCTTCCGTCGTAATTTGATGTCGTCGTTTAGATTTCAAAATTTATTGTCTAAACTCCTCGTGTCGCTACGTTTGAGCTACAATAAAGTTTTCTAGTAGGGTCTCTATGTTGGATTTTAGTGTTCTAGAAAAATCTGATGATTGTCCATAGTTGTCATTCCCAATTTGATATGGATAGTTATTGTAAGAAAGATTTAGAGGGTTTAGGGTTTCTCCAAATTGAGCATGTTGTTCGCTAGGACGAAATGCTACCGTCGTCACTTGCTCATTTACTTGGTCGATTGAATTGACTCTTTGGTCCAACTCAATTTGGTCTAGCATCTAGACTCCTGAGCTGCACTCCTCTTAAGCTGAATATCTCTTTGGCTCGAGATTAGGCATGAATTTACTATGCACGAGTTCAACAGGTCTTCTGTGTGGACCGAATCCAGAATCTACCATCTGGACTCTGATCATTTCTACTAGCTCAACAGTTATTGCAAATTTGCTACCAATTGTTTCTAATCAATATTATGCTCCACTTCAGTTGCACCCTGTCAGCTACTACTCGGTCAATGTGTTCCATACAACCTTCACGCAAGTGTCTGTTCAGGGTGCACATGCAATTTTTTTTAGTCTCCACAGGACAGATAATTGGCTAGAAAAGTGTAGAAGCTGTTGTAATGGACAAGGGTTGACTCTCGATGTGAGATTTAAAACCTTCATCCAGGCTCAGAATCCCTCTATTGTTCTAGCCAAACGACTCAAGAGACATAGTTTCTCAGTGATTTATCTCCTTTATATTGACTGTGAAACTGACTGATGGAGACATTAGAAGCGAATAAATCATCTTTTGCTATAAGAGTGCACATGCAATTTTAATAGTCAAAAAGATTTTTTTTGATTTTTCCCCCCACGAATTTATAGGGCATTAACCATATATATTTGGAAAATGTATTGATATGATATATTTGCTGTTGGAGGTTATACACCCCATGTCTCGATCATGGAGTATGTTGGCGGTTACACACCCCATGTCTTGATCATGAAGCAACCATGAGACATGGTTGTGATTGCTCCCATGATAAATAGTTGCATCCAAGTTGTAGAGGATATAGAAAGAAGGGAGAGTCGTTAGGCTACCAGAGAACAAAGAGATTGTGTGTCTTGTTATATCGAAGAGAACACCCAAAGCGTTGGAATTGGATTTGTGGAAGAGTAAGGACTTTTTGTTTGTAATCGTTTTTCAGACGGTAAGCAAAAAATCGAAAGATCTCTTTCTGGAATAGATCATCTCCGGAAGCTCGAGAAATCGACGAACTCACTGTAAGTTTTATTTTACAGTATTTCTTTTACAGTATTTTAAATTCATGCAAACTATATGTCAAAATCCTACATTGGTATCAGAGCAAACGTAGGTTTGTATCTGTTTGTGTGAATTTATTTGCAGAGACTGTAAATTTCATAATTCATCGTGTGTCGAGCAGTTCCTGCGTGGAAAGCTGATTGTCGCAATATTTCTCGAGTGGAAAATCAAGTTGTCGAGTGGGACTCCTTAACTTGGCACTAAGGAAAGAGCCATGCGTAATACTATATGCGTGCTCGGTAGAACCCCTTGGGAACTGTTGGTGCTCAGGCGCAGGAAGCAGTGTGAAGCACTGTTGATGGTCGGCTAGCACAAGTGGTGCTCGACCAGACCTTATGGTGCTCATCTAGCACAAGTGTTGCTTGGGCATAGTTTGTAGTGTTCAACCTGCACAAATGGTGCTCGACTAGCACATGTGGTGCTCGACTAGCACAAGTAGTGCTCGGCCAGAGCTTAAGGTGCTCATAATTGGTTAATAGTTTTCGACCTAAACACTAGGTGCTCGACCAAAGTACTAGGTGCTTGACCAGAGCACTAGGTGCTCGGATAGAGCATATAGGTGCTCGAATGGAGCACAAGGTGCTCATACTATGTTCTTGGTGCTTGGGTTATATGCTCTGTATTCGGGATAAGTTAGCACAGTGTTGGTACTTGGCTGAAGAGAGCTGGGCTCGGTACTCGATTGAGGAGAGCTAGGCTCGGTACTCGACAGTGCTTAGTACTCTAAATACTCGAAAAAAGCATATGATGATCGGGACACCGTGTAGAGATGTTCGAAATATCAGTGTTATTCTCGAGCTTGAGTAACAAAGTCGGCATTGGCTAACTTGCTAAAGTTGACAATGGTCAACTAATCTCATAACTAGAAATGTCGAGTTGTTGTGAGAACAACTTGTACTCGGCATAAAAAAAAACTAAGAATAGGCTTAGTTAACTAGGGTTAGTGGCTTGGGATGTTGAGAAGACAAAATACCATGCATGGTGCTCGGGTGCATGGGTGCTCGGAGCAAATTATGTGGTGTTCGAGTTCTCACGGAGTACTGTTGGATCGAGTTTCTAAGGTGACAGTCCACTGGTTTAAGTTGATAATCGGCTGCTAGACTATTAATTGATGTCAGTCGACTGAAAGATATTTTAGTCGACTAAGGAAGATGCAAATCAACTGGTAATTGGGTCAGTCGAATGTGACTCTTGAAAATAAAAAAGATTTGATTTTTCTTGATTTATTGTGTTGGTTTTATGTATGTATAAATTGAATTAAGTTAGTTTTAGTACTTATTAGTTGGTTTTGTATTGATTTATTTAATTTTAATTTTTAGATGACACAGATTATTACTACTATAACTCGTTGTGATTTGTTGTGAAATAAGCTAAGGAAAGTTATCTAGGGGATAGAATATGAATCAACTTATAGAGTCGGTGGATATATGGGGAGACTGGATCGTCTATTCTGGAGACTCGAGATATAAGAGTTTTCTATTTTGGATAACTACAGAATTTGGGCATCGCTTCGTTCACTGTCCAAAAATCAAAGTAATGTTGCACGTCAAATATGGGGGCACTACGAGAGCGCATCACATATATATAATTGTGCACAAAGTTGCTTCACTATGTTGAGAGTGAAGAAGATCTAGAAGAAGAAACCGAAGAGGACCTTCATGTGCGTTCTATAAAAGATTTTGCAACTGGACCATCCGAAAGTGTCCTGGCTGAGAGTGTCCCAGTAGTGCCTACAAAGATAGGGCATGTAATGCTTACTACTGTGCTAGTATTTATACTAGTAGGAGTAGTAATTGTCTATCTAGTTTGTTAGAGTTGTTTAGGTTATGAGTAGTAATAATGTTATATGTTACATTCTTAGTAGAGTTTGTTATGTGTTAACAATGTACAATATGTCTATGTTAATGATAAGTTCATTCAAGTGATTCATTAGCTGGGGTGTATGTAATATAATTGATCAATATCGATCGGATTGGTAGATATAAATGATGAGTAGAAACATGATTATCACTTGAGTTTGTAAACCAAATCAGATTTACATTGAGTCAATTAGAGATTACATACATACAATATACACTGAATATTTAAATAATTTATTTATTTATGGTAGATTATGACAATGAAGAACATCATAGCTGAACTTATAAGGTGAAAAGTTTAATGAGGAAAACTATAAAATCTGACACCTCAAGATTCAATATATTCTTGAGGAATAAAAAGTTCTAGAGGTTGTATATCAAGTTATGATTGAACCTGTTGATAATCCCACTGCACAACACATATTGATAAGTTCAATAGTCGATGACCTAGTTTTTGAGTATGAGTCATATCCTTCGACTCATGCAATCTGGATAGCCCTTAGGGAGAGATATAGTGGAATAAGTCTGAGCAAGCTTCGAAGCTGACAATTAAGTTTGACAATTACAAGAATTGCCCAAATGTCCTCATAGTTCAACACCTGAGGGAGATGTCCAACATAATTCGGGAGCTTAAAAATGCTAGTCATGGTTGATCGATGAACAACATGTTCATGCAGTTATTTGTTCTCTTCCCGATTCTTGGGAGACTATGAAGCAGACTTTAACTTACAGTGAGAGTATAAAAACTTTCATTTATGTCTCACACCATGTGGAACTAGAGGTGAAGAGAGTGGAATCCGCGAGGATTTTTGGACTAGCCTATGTGGCTGTCGATTCTGCTGGATCCAAGAAAAAGAAATAGTTCAAGAAGGGTAAGGGACAGAAGATGGAAGCAACTATTGCTGTTGGGGAAGACCCAATCAAGAAGAAGGGAAAGAAGACTGGGAAGAAACCTAAAAGAAAGATGTCTTGCTTTAACTGTCTCAAGAAGGGCCACTTCGTTCGGGACTATACTGAGCCGAAAAAGGTATTTCCGAGTTTGTCTTCTTTTCCTGAGCATTTTATTGTTAGTTCAATGTTATTGGTTGATTCTTATCCTTTGTGGATTATAGATTCAGAAGCAACCAACTATGTAGCTCAGGAGCGGATTACATTCGTGGAGTACCGTCGAGTACCAGCTGGCAATAAATGGATCTATGCAGGAAATAATATAAGAGTTAAAGTCAAAGGAGTCAACACTTGCAAACTCAACCTTCATGGTGATAGTACTTTGTTTCTATATGATGTTCTGTATGCTCCTAAGATTCAAAAGAATCTAGTTTCTGTTGGTGCAATCGACCCAGGTTGACTCAAGTTTGACTCGAGCAGTATTTTGATGTTAGACAAAACTTATGACATGATATTGTCATAGGAAAGTCCAACATGGAGTTGGCATGGAAAATCCAAGCATGGGGCTTGGTGTGGAAAAGTCCAAAGCATTGCGAAGCCGTGCGCTTGATGCTTGGTGAGAAATGCATTGCGAAGCCGTGCGCTTGATGCATGTGGGAAGTCTTGAGGACTTGGTAAGTTCACTAGGATCGGGGTCCTTGAGTTGGTGAAGGAAGACATTGCGAAGCCGTGCGCTTGGTGCATCTGAGGGACCGCCGGACGGGGAGCGAATGGAGTGAGGCCCAAGAGAATCATACTTCGAGGGCAAGAGACGCGAAGGATGACGTTGTGAAGCCGTGCGCTTGGCATATCCGAGGGACGTAGGCCGAGGGAAGAGAGCTTCGGTGGGGAACTCCATGAGGGATGAGGTGGACTTGACCAAGTGGCTAAGATTGAGTGTCGGATGCTCAAACAGCTTGATGTTTGAGGTTTTACCCGACATCAGTCGACTGACATAGGTGCCTGTCGATTGCTCTAGGTCGAATGAGTTCGACTAGTGTTATTGACGAGTTACGATTGAGCGATCATTTGCGAGGAGGCGATCGTATCGCTCATCGATTGGCGTCTGTAGATCAGTCGATTGATTGAGGTGATTTCAGCTACAGAAGGGTTTCCAATCAAGTGCTCGCGCTAGCACTCGACTGATGGGATGATTAGTCGACTGATGAGTATCATCAGTCGACTGATGTGTGATTCGTTGGAACTTAACCGACGTGGATTTGGCCATTGTGAGACAATGGCTACAGGACCAGTCGACTGATGGTCATGATTAGTCGACTGATGGGCACGAAATCAGCTTGATGCATGTTATAAATGGAGCTCAAGTGGGAGGATTTCGCCAAAGCTTTTGAGATGACTTTGAAGGGGAATTGATGTTGAATTCCAGACCTTCAAGAGAAAGCAAAAGCAAGCAACAAGAAAGTGATCAAAGCAATTGTGTAAAAGTTCTCTTTTGTATTGTATTTGTATTCTTGTTTGTATTTCATATTACTTGTTGTAATAGCTTGTACGAGGTTTCTCCACCTCTGACGTGTTGTTGAGAAGGAGTGGTTTAGTTAGTGTCATGTGCATAACTAGAGCTCAGTGAGCTCGCCCGTGGAGTAGGAACCATTCAGTTCCGAACCACATATATTTTGTGTTTTGTCGTGTGCTTGTATTTGTTAGTGCCTATAAGATTCATATATCTCCACAATGATATGATATTGTCCACTTTGGGCCCAAGCCCTCATGGTTTTGTTTTTGGGCTTTACCCAAAAGGCCTCATACCAATGGAGATATCTTTTTTCTTATAAGCACATGATCTTTTCCATGTCTTACCAATGTGGGACTTTGATTGTATTCCCCATACTCCCAACAATCCCCCCCTCAAACGAAGGACCACATTGGGAAGACATGGAAAAGATCATGTGCTTATAAGAAAAAAGATATCTCCATTGGTATGAGGCCTTTTGGGTAAAGCCCAAAAACAAAACCATGAGGGCTTGGGCCCAAAGTGGACAATATCATATCATTGTGGAGATATATGAATCTTATAGCGCAAAAGCTAAAACGTCGCCATCGCGATCGATGCCTCATCGATCGATGACACGATCGATCGATGCATCTCATCACCAATCGATAATGCGATCGGCCTGAATGTCCGAATGATACCCGGCTCCACTTCCTGCAGTAAGAGATTAGCTCGGAAAATGATAAGTACGACGGTTTCCGTCCGATCTCGACCTAGACCTTCCAGAAGTCTTAGTCGACCGTCGCCTACGGTCGTCCTCAGTAAGAGGACACGACCTTACAATCTCTCACTCACACGAGCTTACCTCGATAGTAGCTCTCGCCGGCCTTCCACTTGATTCCTTCTGGCTCCCTCCGAATTCACTCAAGTGTCGCCCACCACCACGGCTTCCTCCGGTGTCGCTAGCCTTCGACTCGACTTTAGTACTTTTCTGCACACTTGATTTAGCTCGTGAGATAACAATATAAACTTAACTTTGTGTCTTTGCCATAATCAAAACACAGGTTCGATTATCTAGTGCCCCTGCACCAACAATCTCCCCCTTTTTGATCTATGGCAAACCAACACAAAGTTAAGGGAAATTAAAGCATAAAACACATATAGTAGATGATGAATGCCATTCCCAAAAACTCCCCCTTAACCAAAACTCCTCCTTAACCCTAGGTGAGTATTTTTGGGCTTTACCCAAAAGGCCTCATACCAATGGAGATATCTTTTTTCTTATAAGCACATGATCTTTTCCATGTCTTACCAATGTGGGACTTTGATTGTATTCCCCATACTCCCAACAATCCCCCCCTCAAACGAAGGACCACATTGGGCCCCCCCTCAAGCCTATCCCTCCTCGAAGGATTTTCTCTGCTTGATGTCCGATCTTCAACCCACCAGGACTTCCTGCCAGTTGTTCGGTCCCCCCGACCCAACTAGACTTCCTTCCTGATGTCTGGTTCTCTTGATCCGGACGTGGGAGCTCAACTTCCTTCGTTCGAGGTTCATGGCTTGACATGGACCATGGCTCTGATACCAATTGTTAGTGCTTATAAGCTTCACATATCTCCACAATGGCATGATATTGTCCACTTTGGGTCTAAGCCCTCATGGTTTTATTTTTGGGCTTTACCCAAAAGGCCTCATACCAATGGAGATATCTTTTTTCTTATAAGCACATGATCTTTTCCATGTCTTACCAATGTGGGACTTTGATTGTATTCCTCATACTCCCAACAATTCCCTCAAACGAAGGACCACATTGGGCCCCCTCAGCCTATCCTCCTCGAAGGATTTTCTGCTTGATGTCCGATCTTCAACCCACCAGGACTTCCCGCCAGCGGTTGTTGGTCCCCCGACCCAACTAGACTTCTTTCACGATGTCCGGTTCTCTTGATCCGACGTGGAGCTCAACTTCCTTCGTTCGAGGTGCCGGGCTGGACAGGGACCATGGCTCTGAGACCAAGTGTTAGTGCTTATAAGCTCCACATATCTCCACAATGGTATGATATTGTCCACTTTGGGTCTAAGCCCTCATGGTTTTATTTTTGGGCTTTACCCAAAAGGCCTCATACCAATGGAGATATCTTTTTTCTTATAAGCACATGATCTTTTCCATGTCTTACCAATGTGGTACTTTGATTGTATTCCCCATACTCCCAACAATCCCCCCCTCAAACGAAGGACCACATTGGGCCCCCCTCAAGCCTATCCCTCCTCGAAGGATTTTCTCGCTTGATGTCAGATCTTGAACCCACCAGGACTTCGCTGCGGTTGTTCGGTCCCCCCGACCCAACTAGACTTCCTTCCTGATGTCTGGTTCTCTTGATCCGGACGTGGGAGCTCAACTTCCTTCGTTCGAGGTTCATGGCTTGACATGGACCATGGCTCTGATACCAATTGTTAGTGCTTATAAGCTTCACATATCTCCACAATGGCATGATATTGTCCACTTTGGGTCTAAGCCCTCATGGTTTTATTTTTGGGCTTTACCCAAAAGGCCTCATACCAATGGAGATATCTTTTTTCTTATAAGCACATGATCTTTTCCATGTCTTACCAATGTGGGACTTTGATTGTATTCCTCATACTCCCAACAGTATTGTTGTTAGTATTTTCATTATTATTGTTATTCCGCTGCGCTAACGACAATCGTAGACAAGCGACGCAAGAAGAACGAACGAATTCCACCATACGATGATTGCTATTCACCCCTCTACCCGGTCACTACATCGACCCTACAAGTGGTATCAGAGCCAAGGAGCTTGTCGAGGACTAACCGCCGACACAAACACTACAAGATGACCGACTACAACCTCCAACCATCAAAATTCGAAGGAGATTTTCTATGGTGGAGAAGAAAAATGGAGGTATATCTTGAAACCGATTTTGATTTCATGTTAATCTTAGAAAATGGTTTTGAATTGCCTAGGGATAAAAGCAATAGGCAAATTGAGAAGTCAAGGTGGACCCAAGACAAAATCAAGGACTTCGAGACAAATCTCAAGGTAATCGAATTACTTAGTGATTTGATTCCTAACAACATTTGGTCTAGGCTAGGTAATTTTAGGGATGTAAGGGAGTTATGGAATAAGGTAATCAAATTCCAAGAAATTCCCGAATCGACACAAGTAAAGGAAGATGTCGTAGAAGAGAGCCCATCCACCTTCGATGATGTTGATGATTTGGTGGAGACCTCCACCTCTAGCATTGAGGGGGAGGAGAGGCCTTCTATCCCGGAACAAGTTCAAGAAGAAACTTCAACATCCGGGAGAAGAGAAAATTCCCTAGGTAACTCAAGTATTTTGATTTTAAATAAAGATCATATAATATGCTTTGAGTGTAGGGAGAAAGGGCATTACAAGAATAAATGCCTTAAATTGGCTAAGGAGAAGGTTCAACCGGCACCAAAAGTCAAAAATACCGGAGTCCCCACAATTAAGAGTAAAGATCACATTGTGTGCTTCAAATGCAACCAAAGGGGGCACTACCGAAGCCAATGCCCTAGGGGGAGGAAGAAAGGACAAGAAGGTGCATCTCATGTAGGGGGAGCTTCCAAAGCTAACCCTAAGGTATATTTAAATTATGCACCTTCAATTCCTAAAGTTAAAAAGCATGCTAAAAACTATTTTAGTTCTCTTGCAATTATTAATGAAAAGCATGCTAATAGGAATAATAAAGTTTATTGTCTAGGTGCCAAGCATGTTAGTTTACCTAAGGACAAATCTAGGACCAATAACACTAGAACTATTCTACCTAGGGAGTCAATTAGGAGAATAGAAGAAAATCTAGGCATGAACCCTAAAAAGGGTAGGCACATGCCTAAGAAGAAGAAGAATATTTCCCAAAAGATTAATGAAAACTCAAAATTGGGAAGGTTAGAAGTGGAGAACCAAGCCTTGAGGTCAAGACTTGAAAAATTGGAGAAGACCCTAGCCATAATTACAAATTCGGTTAAGGGGTCTAATGTACAAAAGTCAAGACCTAGGGTTCAAAAACGGTCTAAGGGCAAGGAAGGTTTTGGTCACAAACCTAAGCCCAAGAAGACTTATCATAATGTTCCATTTGATTATGGAACAATTTCTAGGTCTAGGAAAACCAAGGCTAATAGGGAAGTTATATCTAAGACTAGCCATGGTGTGTGCTTAGTGGCTAAGGACTCAAGAAAAACCAAGAAAGCCACTAAGAAGGTCATTGGGGGAGCTACCTCTAGAGTTGACCTAGGAAAGACCCAAAAGGCTATGGCTTCAAAGCCTAAAAGGGTCATTAGGAAGGTATCTAGGGAAGTTATCCCTAGTGAATACCTTGTTAACCCAAGGAGCTCCAATAGGTATTGGGTTCCTAGGAGCGTGATCGATTCACGCTAGATGGGTTAGGGTGTGTCAACCCTAAGTGGATGGGTAGTTAACTTAGCCATTGTGAGTTGACACATTAGGGTGTGCCAATATGCTTTGAGAAGATGAAAAACGATTAAATTGGCACAATTAGGTCTTAAAAGTATTGGTGTGCCATTTTGGGTTTATGACACACTAGGGGAAAAAATGGCATTAAGGCAAAAATGGACTTAACCCTAGAAATGACAATTTGGATTCAACACTTAGGTATTCTATACCTTAGCATATTTTACTTGCCATGATTAATTTTCCTTGCCATGTCATGATATCATTTTCATTTTTATCTCTAAAAATGTTATGATCATGTTTTAGACTTATCTTTATATGTCATGTATGCTAAAATTTCATTCACATGCCATGACATTATGATTTTGGCACATGCTTAAGTTATATCATATATATGCCATAATCATATCACGCATAAACTAAAATGAAATTAAGGACTATGACATGATTTGATGGGAATCAAATAATATTGTCTAGAAATATACATGAGAACATTAAAGAACAAAAACCTTGGTGAAGTCTATCTTTTGATAGCTATCACCATTGAATGAGATGATACAAAGAGGGCTCAATATTGAAGCTTTTCTTAACTTTTGGACTTTGTATCAATCTCGCTATTTTGTGGGTAAAATAATTTTCCAATATTTTTCACCCATAATGATTGTGATAAGTAATACACATACCAAATTTCAAGATTTTTTAACTTATGTATATTTACTTACAAATTTCAGAAATTCATTTCTGAAATTCAGCAAACTGAAAATGCAGTTATCAGTCGACTGTCATGGAAACTAGTCGACTGATGACAAGTCCAGTCGATTGGTAGCTGAGAGAGTCGACTGACACAGGCTGATTTCGGGTAAACATTGGTGGTTAGGCCTATGTTCAGCTATGTTTTGGTCTCCTAACCACTTCTAACCCTAGGATATACTTGGGAGAACATTAGAAAGGGTGGAAATCCATTGGATATGGATTAGGAGAAGTATTTAGGGAGAGTATCAATTTTAAGGTGGATGAGAGTTCATTGTTAAACTTTGCCTTAATTTTGATTGGTTAATGTTCCTATTGGCTTAGAGACTCTCCAAGGACATTGTTGGTGCAATGGTCAAGGGGGAGCAAGCCTCTAGGGGGAGGTATCCATCATGGGAAGATGGATGTGTATTTCCTCATGGGAGAAACATTGGGTTGTCTCTCTTAAGTGATATGGGATCACTTGAAAGATTGAGGGCATGCCAAGGGGAAGATTGTAATATCTCATTGGGATATGAGACATTGAAACCCTTGAGGACCTTTTTGATGTAATGTCAAAAAGGGGGAGAAGTTACCAAGTTATCAATTAGGGTTCGTTGGAATTCTCATTGGGATGTGAGAATTGCCAATATGGGAGAATTGGTAGACTTGGGATGGTAGTTTTGTCAACCATCAAAAAGGGGGAGATTGTTGGTGCAATCGACCCAGGTTGACTCAAGTTTGACTCGAGCAGTATTTTGATGATAGACAAAATTTATGACATGGAATTGTCATAGGAAAGTCCAACATGGAGTTGACATGGAAAATTCAAGCATGGGGCTTGGTGTGGAAAAATCCAAAGCATTGCGAAGCCGTGCACTTGGTGCTTGGTGAGAAATGCGTTGCGAAGCCATGCGCTTGGTGCATATGGGAAGTCTTGAGGACTTGGTAAGTTCACTAGGCTCGGGGTCCTTGAGTCGGTGAAGGATGACATTGCGAAGCCGTGCACTTGGTGCATCCGAGGGACCGTCGAACGGGGAGCGAATGGAGTGAGGCCCAAGGGAAGCATACTTCGAGGGCAAGAGACGCGAAGGATGATGTTGCGAAGTCGTGCACTTGGCACATCCGAGGGACGTAGGCCGAGGGAAGAGAGCTTCGGTGGGGAACTCTATGAGGGATGAGGTGGACTTGACCAAGTGGCTAAGACTGAGTGTCGGATGCTCAAATAGCTTGATGTTACCGACATAGGTGCGATCGCTTCTAGGTCGAATGGGTTCGACCGGTGTTCGACCGATTGATAACGCCATTAGTCGATCGACGTCGTAGATCGGTCGTCGATTAAGCGATTTATTTCTGAGAAGGGTTTTCAGTCGAGTGCTCACGCCAACACTCGACTGATGGGATGATCAGTCGACTGATGGGTATCATCAGTAGACTGATGTGTGATCCGTTGGAACTTGACCGACGTGGATCTAACCGTTGTGAGACAATGACTACAGGACCAGTCGACTGATGGTCACGATCAGTCGACTGATGGGTGCGAAATCAACTTGATGCAGGTTATAAATGGAGCTCAAGTGGGAGGATTTCGCCAAGATTTTTGAGGTGACTTTGAAGGGGAATTGCTATTGCATTCCAGACCTTCAAGAGCAAGCAAAAGCAAGCAACAAGAAAGTGATCAAAGCAATTGTATAAAAGTTCTCTTTTGTATTGTATTTGTATTCTTGTTTGTATTTCATATTACTTGTTGTAATATCTTATACGAGGTTTCTCCACCTCCGACGTGTTGTCGAGAAGGAGTGGTTTAATTAGTGTCGTGCGCATAACTAGAGCTCGGTGAGCTCGCCCGTGGAGTAGGAACTATTCGGTTCCGAGCTACGTATATCTTGTGTTTTGTCGTGTGCTTGCATTGTTATTAGTATTTTCATTATTATTGTTATTCCGCTGTGTTAACGATAATCGTAGACAAGCGACGCAAGAAGAATGAACGAATTCCACCATACGACGATTGAGGGCTATTCACCCCCCTCTAGCCGGTCACTACATCGACCCTACAGTTTCTATAACTTATCTTCTTGATTTAGGGTATTGTAATAATTTTTTTAGTCGATGTGTTGAACTTAAGATTGATTCAATGTCAATTGAATATGATTTTTTGACAAATGGTGTTATGATTCTTGATGTAGAACTAGAGGTCAATTCTGCTATTGATGGTTGTTTTTCAAATATTGCTCTTATTAGTGATGCAAATATAACTGATGAGGTTTGACATGCTAAGTTAGGACATATATGACAAGAACAAACGAATCAGTTAGCTAGAGAGAGCTTGATGGGCTCTCGGACTAAGATTAACTTGTCTATATGTGAGCATTATCTTGTTGAAAAAAACAACTAGGAAATGATTTGGTAAAGCTATTAGGGATGATTTTCCATTGCAGTTGATTTATTCGGATATTTGTGGTCTAATGAATGTGAAGGCTAGACATGGAGGTTTCTATTTCATTAGATTTATAGATAATTTCACTTGGTTCAGTCATATGTATTTGATGTCTCAGAAATCTGAAGCATTGAATTGCTTCATTCGTTATATGAACGAAGTTGAGAATCAAATAGAATATAATATTAAGACTTTACGCACTGACCATGCAGGGTGATATTTGTTTGATTTGTTTAAGACAATATATAATGATAAGAAGATTATTACACAACTAATGATCCTAAAAACTCCATAATAAAATGGGATTGCTGAAAGAAGAAATATGACTATTCTTGAAATGGTTAGGTCTATGATGGCTCAGCCTAATTTACCGATCTCTTATTGGGGAGATGAGTTATTAGTAGCGACCTATATACTTAACAAAACGCCTTCAAAATCAGTTCCGTCTACCCTATATGAACGTTGGACAAACAAAAAATTAGATTTGAGCAATCTGAGACCCTAAGGGTCAGTTGCCTACATTCACGCTAATTCTCATAGGTATGGGAAACTAGGGTTTAGAGGTAAGAAATGCATATTCATAAAATATTCTGATACCTTCAAAGGTTATGCTTTCATAGGTGAGCAACTAGATGGAATCATCTCTAAAATAGAGTCGAGAAATGTTACTTTTCTTGAAATTGAGTTCTTAACTAGAGGTAATGTTGATGAGACAATTCCTCTATTTGAGGAGGATGAGATATTATCAACTAAAGAGGTGTCAAAAGGGATATCTGAATCTAGTCAACTGAGTGAGAGTAATTTGCCTAGTCATGAATTGACTTCTCAACAACCCAACTTACGAAGAAATGTTCGTAAGATTAAACTTAAAAAGAGGTTTGATATTGAGAATGAGGCAATGATGACACTCCCTATTGACAATGATGAGCTTCAATCCATTGAGGATGCTTTGGGATGTAGAAATTAGAGAAAAGTGGAAAGCTGCGATGATAGAAGAGATGGAATCTATAAAATAAATAATGTTTGAGACTTGATCGATTTTCTTCCTAGGCAAAGTGCTATTGGGAATAAATGAATTCCCAAAATAAAGAGAAAAGTAGATGGATCGATAGTGGAAGTTGTGCAAGAAATGATACTCTCATTTCTTATTCTGTCCATCCTCATATGTTCGTACATCCATTTTAACATCCTCATTTTTGTAACTCTCATCTTTTGCTCATGTGTTCGAGTCGTAGCCTAACATTCAATATCATATAACATAGTAAGTCTAATCACCGTTTTGTAGAACTTCTCTTTAAGTTTTAAAAATACTTTACGACCACATAAAACACTCGATATTTTTCTCCATTTCAATCATTCTGCTTGTATTCTATGTAAGACATTTCTCTCAATCCTTCTATCATCTTGAAAAAATGATCCTAAATATGCAAGAGTGCAAAGATGAGGATCCTAAATATGACAAAATCCTACATTTGCATCTATGTATCTCATATCGTGGAAAATCCCAATCCTACATCATTCACATAAACATCTTTCTATTTATTTTGTAGCATTATTATAATTAAATCATTTGCTGTGACCATATGCTATTTATCGTCGATATCCTAAAAAATATTATTAGTTATATTGGTAACAACGTATATACACAATATACTCTATTTTGCATACTAAATTATTCATTCTAAGCAATTATCATTCCAGAAAATCTATTGTTTGATTTAATTTTTTCCTTCCTTTTTCCGATTACAATGCAATTTTCGAGAGTTTTATTCTACAAATCGAAATTATTGTCATGTGATGTGCTTATGCTAGCTATAATCTTTTGATTTTGATGAATAAATTATAAATATTTGTTTTTGTTTTTCTCTTTAAAAAAATTGTTATATATATATCACATAGCTTTCATATGGCTATGTAAATCGATCCATTCTAGGGGTGAACTTTGAATAGAACATATCACATAGTTTTCGTATGGCTCTAATTCTAGTAATGTTCTAATGCAATTTCCTAGCTTGAAGCGGAAACTACCATTGACGTCGGATATTTGAACCTAAAGTTCAATGAGTATGCCATAGTCAAGAAGTGAGAATGAGCTTATTTCTAGCCATTTGAATTTTTGTGGGACATACTTATTGATGTTGATGTTTGCTTTTCGGATTGTATAAAGTAGTAGGCATCTACATCCGAAGTTTCTTTCGAGTGTACATTCTTGAAACTTGTTCTGATATTAGAGCTTGAAATTATATTCTTCCTCATATAGTATTGTAATTCCTTCATGTGGTTCAACCTGCAACCATTATAAAGCTTCTTGATATATAAGGAAATTCCTTAATTCTGCTTTCTCGTAGGTTTGTCTGATGGCAGACTGTTAAAACTACTCATGTCTATCTTTCTTATTTCTTGTGTTTTTGCTTGTTCATTAATGATAGCCTCAGAATATGTGTGTGGGAGTAGCCTTTAATATGTGTTTATTTTTTATGGTAGCACTGATGAAATAGTTAGGACCTACTTCCTTTCGGATTGATTGTAGGGCCTCCTCAAGAGAGTCATAGCCGTGAAACAGGGCTTCTTTGACACCATCAAGGATTAGGGGTTTTACTTCTTCCCATCCTGCATATATCCTAGCATGTGGTCCTGTTAGGATGCTATAATATGTATACCTTCCTGTTTGTTTAGTGTTGTTGTGAAAATCCTGTTGGTGTAAAAAGTAATATATTAAGGCATTGATAGCTCCAATTTTGTAAGGTGCTATTCTAGACACTGTGGGAATGTTCCATTTATTGTCTATGAGAATTGTTTATGTTTTATCCAGTTGAGGCCTATGTTCAGTTCTGAATTATTCTTCAATTTTATTGTACATACGTAATTCTTGGGTGCCTATTCTAGTCGTAGTTCTATTTTGATTGTACATTGGGTTGTATGTTCTTGCCCTTCTTATCTTGTCCATCTACATTATATGAACAATCAAGATAGTGTGTCAACCAGAGAGTTATTGATCTCCTTTATATGTTCCCAATGTATCTTAAACCTTTTGTTAATTATTATGTCTGCAAATTTAATCCATCTTTTTGTAGATAATGTTTTTCGTCTCCCCTTTATTTGTTCATTATATTTGACTATTGCCTCGCAGTCAATCCTAATTGTTATTTCCTTCTTGTTGCAGATAAACAAGTAGAACAATTTTAGACAATAAACTATGGCAAGGATTTTGTAGTCTAGGGATGTTAGATGTCATTTTTCTTTATATTTTCCAAAGGCATATCTACATAAATTTTCTTGAGTCTTTGGATCATATTTGGAGCTTTTCTTATATAGAGCTCCTCTCAATCCTAACTAACATCCATCTATTTCAATGACCATGTAGTCACTGTCTAATGGTAGCGCAAGGGTTGGTAGATTTTTGACTTTTTCCTTTATTTGTTTTACTAGTTCTATATCCTATTGGTTAAAATTTTTCTATCCTTTTGGTGTTGCCTTGTTGTATAATGGACCACTTATTTTTCCTATATCTTTTATATATTGCCTGGTGTAATTTAAAACTCCTAAAAAAACTATTAATTCCTTTATATTTTCTATTTTGTTTGGAAAATTAAGGATCTTTGTTGCTATATGAGGTTGTAACATTATTTTTCCATTTCCAATTTCTTCTCCTAGAAATTCTATGTGTATGATTGCTATCTTCATCTTCTTTCTTGAGATGATTAATCCGTGTTGTTCAATAAGGTGAATATTAATTGTAAATGTGCAAAATGTTCCTCCTTTGTTTTTGAAACACTAATACATTGTCTATGTATATATATGTAAATTTTTTAGTTCCCCTAAAAACTTCATCCATTTTCCTTTGGAATATCTAGGGGCTATTTTCATTCTGAGCCATTCGAAATGTCCTTCCGGATATGTAAAAGTCGTCCATTCTATAAAATCTAGGTGCATTTTTACTTGCCAGAAACCGGACTTCATGTCAAATTTTGAATACCCCTCTAATTGTTGTATTTTGTTTATTAATTATTCTTTGTCAGAAATCTTATATCCGTCATCATGACAATTATCATTTAACCTTTTGTAATCGAATATCATTTTTGAATGTCCTCCTCTTTGTTCTGATCCCTTATTGACTATAAAGGTCGGACTTCTATGTCTAGAAGTGGATCTTCTCATCAAATTTAATTCTATCAATTGTTTGATATGTATTTTGCATTCCTCTGCTTCCCAATTGGTATATTTTAGTTCTAAAGATTTAATTGTTAAATCCTGATTTATTATTTCTAGTTTACAATAAGTTTTATCTTTATCCCAATATTTCATTGGGTTGTCACCTATAATTTCTAGTTTTTCTAGTTTTGATATTATGTTGTCTAGATCTTTAGGGGTCCAAAGGTGACTAATAATATAATATATGTTTAAGGTTTTGGTATCCATTGTTATGTTTTCTATAGAGTCGTCATTAGAAAGGCTTGGGTCGAGTAATTCTACTTCTATTTCTACTTCTATATGACAGTTACATACATCTATGTTTTCTAGGCATTTACATTCATGTTGTGCAACTGGTTGTGTTAATGAAATTGGTCCACCACGCTCCGGAGTGTGAAAGTTGGAAGAATATTCTGAGAGAATTGGAGCAATAATGAGTGTGGAGAGAAAAATCATATAGTCAGAAGAAACAAAGAAGACTTGGTCTGGGGTAACACGAAATTTGAGTCCAAGAATGAGTTGGAGGTCCGAGTGATTGAGTGGTCATACCTAGACATGTGGGAGGCTAACACCCATGCTGTATTGTCCACAATTTATGTAGAATTTGAGGTGTGAGCTTTTTATATATGTATGACAAGCTAGATGTTGTCCATCGAATTGGGTACTTACCATAGGTTCGTTGGTATATTTGATTGTTTGAGGTGGTAGGATTTTTTCTATAACTTTTAAATCGGAGCTTGTAGCTCTTGTATTGAGTAGGGAGTGTAGCTTAAACTTGTATCCTTGTATATTCATGATACGTTGGACTCTCAGATTAACTGATCATTCGATATTACAAATACTGGGTGTCTTAATGAAAACTAGATTGGATTCAGGTGGTAATTATTGGTGGGATTGGTAGAGTTGTTCGGTTTCTATTTCCTCATAAGCTTGGTTTTGGATTGTTTATCTTAGCTCTGCTAGTTTTATTTCTAAAACATTTATGCGAGTCTCAAGGACTGATATGTGGGGGTCTAGTATGTTGTGTTGTATGCTAGGCTTTATTGTGGAGGTTTATGGTATGGTGATTTGGTATAGTTCAAGTAAGCAATAATTGAACATTTGTACCTTATAAAGTTTGTAGGTTCCTCTTTTGGTTCATGCTGGATAGAACTTGCACACCGAGCATGGGATATGGTCAGATCCCATTTTTAAATCCCAATCATGGACGTAATCTAGGAAGGATCGTACTTGTTATTGTTGTCGAAACATATAATTGTGCTCTGGGAAGTATTGGGGATTTTGTATACCTTGTGGATTTTGTGTTTGTTGACTTAGTTCTCCAAAGATATCCCTAGTTGGGACTCCATATTTTTCTTGTATGGGTTCTTGCCTATTTTCCAGAAAAGAGTTTACTAGGGAGTGGTCTGATTCACTTGTTATTTCCTTGGCGTCTAATATTTAAATTATAGAATATATGGGCGATGAGTATGATACATTAGATTGTACTTCTATGAGATCTTCATTTGTGCATCCGATTAAAGTTACTTCTCTAGTAAATAGATTTTTTCTATTTGGGGATGCTGAGGATAAATGCTCTTGTTGATTACAAGCATAACATGTAAAATGTTTGTTTCGAGTATATTTTCTTAGGTTTAAATTTTCCTATGTGTCTTTCTTTGTTTAAATAAGGCTTCCTAGATGTACTTTTCTTTAAGTAATATGTTTGTTTTAGTTTTTTCTTTGGTTTGGGTAGTATTCTTTCTCTTTGGGGGTTTGTTCAGTATTGTTGGGGGGGGGGTATATATTTGTTTACAGAAACCCTATTGTTGGTGTTTAAGTTGCTTCTATATTTGAATATAGGTGCATTTTTCTTTTAATTTTCCAATAATGTATTGTATTCTTACTCATATGTTGTCATATATTTTTGAGATTTTTAGATCAATCTAAGGCTTATGTATTTCCTTTCCTAAATCTCTTGGGAGTTTGCTAAATAACCTCTCTCCCAATTCGGGATTATAATAGTTTCCTAATATCGTCATTAACGCGAAGAAATGATTGCAAAATTATTTAATATAAAACAGTCAAATAGTTGTAACTGCTCTAGATCTCTCATAACTTCTTTTTGTCTTAAATTCAAACCAGTGTTTGCATCTTTGTTGTAAGAATTATATGCATTGCATAGCAAAATTTTAGGATATTGTTACCTTAGCTTAATATTTTGGCCACTTCCCATGGGAATTTATTTTTAAAGGCTTCCCAAATTGTCCTTGCCATGCCCCCTAGGTAATTTTCTCCTATACGGATTATGACTTCTCCTATTTCTATATCCATTTCATGTTTTGCCTGGTAGTCTCTTTTGATCGAGACTATTCACTGCTCTAAATATATATCATAGAGCTGTGGGTCACACTCTGTAATGTTTAGGAGTATTGCTTCTCGCCCAAATAATGTCAATTCTGGAGGTTGTCCTCTACCTATGGTTCTTAGTAGGGGATTACTATGAGTGTATGGGTTGATTGCTTGTCTAGGAGGGTGTCCTTGTCCATAGTCTAGGGTACCTATAGTGCTTTCTGGATATGTGGTATGAGGCCTCAAGGTGGCTATAGATTTTGCATTCATGAAGTTATTTTTGTTTACCCTTAGAGTCGCAATGATGTTTCCTTCTTCGTCCATGTTTAGAGTTTCATTTGGGTTAAGTCTTCCAAATGCCTTTTCTATTTGTTCTAGCTTTTTAACTTCTTCTTGCATTCTTATTCTACTTGTTTCTTTAGGCATATATACATATTCATTTAATTCATTGCATATTCCTCCTATATTCATGAGGTTTATTTCTGGTGTTATGTCTCTAACCTTGCTAAAGTGTTTTCTTGTCAATTCTTTCATTATTTTGTCATAGTCTAAGATTTCTCTATTCATTAAATTTGTTTCTATTTCTTCTGACTCTTCATCTTTCTTTGGTCCAACCAGATATCCTGAGAAACGGATATTTAAATCTCCTATTCGGTTTTTGTACATGATGGATTGGGTTGGCCATAATAGAGGTGACAGTTCCTCTAGTCAGATGTTCCATTCTAGACTAGCTAATTCTTTTGAACTATATTCACGTTGTTTGAGAAAATTTGTTCCCTTTGAGCTCAGTGCTTCTAACATTCCATCTATGCATATTTTAAAGTCATTATTAATGTAATTCATTATTTTACCTAGAAATATTATGTCTAACTATATGTTATTTCCTAGAAAATTTTTGTATCCTTGTCTTTGTACCATGATTTTAATGTATTTGGCAAAGTCTCTAACTGTCATGTTGAAATTTGGGCACATATATGTTATTCCTTTATTGTTATTCATTTCTACTTCTACTAATCCTATGAGTGTTTTTTCTTTATATGTGAATATGGAGTTACAGAGAATTAGAAGCACTATAGCTCCTATTTTCATCCTAGTCATTCCTTGCACCCCAAAAACTATTAATCCTATGTGAATGTAATTGTGTCTTCTTGTTAGTAGTTGTCTAGCGGCTGTGTCTGTCATGAGATTCATTCTTTCCTCCCTATCATATGGTAAATCTAAGGCTTCAGTTTTGTTATGTCTATATACCGAATTCAAGAAAGATAATATGTTTTTCCCATATAGTCTTTGTTAGGACCTTTGTTGTCGCTAGAGGGTGGGGGCGAATAGCGTTTCTCGATTTCGTCGTTCGATCATTTTGGTCGTACTCATCTACAACAAAGTTATTGCAACAAAAATACAAGACAAATGCAAACAATACAAAACAAACACAAGTAGAGATAAATGCTAGCCACAACATGACAAATCGACACAAAGATTTTACATGGTTCCGAACTCTAGTTCCTACTCCACGGTCGAGCTCCAGAGTGAGCTCTAGTGATACACACCATAACTAAACCTTCTCATTCTCGAAAACAATCCAAAGGTGAAGAAACCTCTTACAAGAGCATACAATGAAGAAAGCAACCAAATACAAGAATAAGAATGAAATACAAAAACAAAGACCAAATACTTTACACAAGTGAACTCTACTTGATCTCTTTGTTGGTTCTGTAGAATGACTTGGAAGGTCTGGAATGCAATAACAAATCCACTCCCAAATCACCAAAAATTGGCTCCTCAAACCTCCATTGTAACATCCTTTTAAAGCATTGCTCGGGATAATTTTTCTCCATCTAGTCAACTGGCCTTATCCACTAGTTGACTGCTCACTTGATCGTTGTCTCACAACGGACTAATCCACATCATAAATTATCCGATCAGTTGACTATTCTGACCCAGCAGTTGACTATCATAGTCATCATCGACTATCATAAGCCAACAGTTGACTGTCAAATATTCTGTATCCTGTCCACTTAAGACCAGTCGACTACTCAACTCTAGCAGTCGAATGGTAGTGTACAATTGATTGGTGCAAGCCACCAGTCGATTGTCAAGGCACCAACCAGCAGTTGAACAATAGCCGATTACTCGACCAGTTGACTAAGTCATAATCCTAGTTGACTGCTTGAGTCTTCTGAGTCCTTTGAGTGCCGAGCACTCGACTGGTCAATACTACCAGTCGACTGGTAAACCTCAAAAGTGAGGTTTAACTCCAAGTATGGTTCCCTTATACTCGACACTCATTGTCACGCCTCGAGAGTATGTCGAGCCGAAAAATAAACGGACGACATCTCCCCTGTACGTAGCAACATATCCTATTAATACAAGGCCCTTGGGCCCACAACAACCATAACATATACAAATATAAACATAACATAACAAAACACAGTGGAACTAACACAACTAAAATACAATCCACACACCATGCATACCGGTATGACTAACACCAAACTAAAAAAATGCTGTAATAAAACCATAAAGAACGGTACAACAAACAATAGTATCCAACACTATAAATCATCACATAAAACCAAAGACATATCGAAACACCAACGATAAATCTCAAAAGCTCAGACCCTCGGAGTTGAGATGAGACGATGCCAGCTAGCGATGCTCTAAGCCGTCACGAAGACTTCTACATGTTACATGGGCGACAGAAAAACCCAGGGTCTGTGGTGGTGAATATAACTTAGCGGTAATATGAGAGAATATGTATATATCAAATATCACATGTAATTCAACAATATAACCTACAGGTACATCGAGTATACCAGCATAGTATATAAATACATGTATATATCATCTAACCAAATAAACAACGTAAAATGCAGACATACCTGAAAGTCCGCTACGCTACTCTGATCCAACCTGAGCATATATCCACAATATATAATAGGAAATCTAGTCTAGCTCATACTACATCATGAATACTGGTCAAAGAATGCAATAGTCTAACCAACTCATACGCGGTATCCTATACACTATCATATAGCAGATGCAGTAGCATGTATGATGATGTACAAACAAATGCAACATGCATAGTACAAACAAATGTAACATCACAGTAAGCATACATATAGACTGTATCTATATATATGCTAATCGCAATCATCCACATATATATATACATGCATATATGTATATATATATCAATATGCAAAATGCTATAAGTCACGGCAATGCAGCATGCATGGTCATGCTGGCTCACCCTAAAGCTACCACGACTCCAGTGTGGCCTCAGTGGCTCGACATGACAAGTGTCCCAACTCAACACCAACCACTACTCTTGAGTGGCTGAGTGAGCAGTATGATCGAGTAACATATAATCGTAAAAAGCAAGCTACACGGCGGGGTCCCTACTGTTGACCACTCCAACAGTTACTACCCATGAGTGGTCGAGTGCCACACACGCAGGACAACGATACGCAAATCCAACTACCACCGTCTATAGTGATAGAGTGTGAACCACAATGCTTTGCCCTCACACCAGTTACTCCTTCTATGAGTAACCGTGGAGGCAGGATGACTGACGACTCTCTCAACCATAAGGTAGACCACGTCGTTAGCATGCATGCAAATGACATGAATGCACAGTCACACATATATACATCTACCACAGACTCTCTATTCTATAGAGAGTCATACCAATCTGATCAACACACTCTCTATCCTGCAGAGAGTCATATTCAACTGATCATAACACTCTCTATCTTGTAGAGAGTCATACCAATCTGGTCGACGCACTCTCTATCCTGCAGAGAGTCGTACTCAACTGATCATAACACTCTCTATCCTGTAGAGAGTCATACCAATCTGATCGATGCACTCTCTATCCTGCAGAGAGTCGTACTCAACTGATCATAACACTCTATCCTGTAGAGAGTCATACGAATCTGATCGACACACTCTCTATCCTGCAGAGAGTCGTACTCAACTGATCATAACAAACTATGACCACCAATCCGTAGTGACACACTAATTACAATTTACCTAGCCATTTACACAACACATGATTGGTAGTAAACAAGCAACATAAGGGTATTGATATCAATCCTACATTCAGGACATTACTTACTTACGAATAACCTCTTTCCCAATTTACAAATCAGGTTATCATCCGTACTCCACTATTTACACATAACTAAGCATTTATAGATTTACCTACATCATACCTGTAACTCCTAATAATGATGAAGGAAATGTGATAACAGCAATAGAGCATATAGGCCAAAGACAAAGTATCAAGCACAAGAATAAATAAGAGTGGAGTCGAAGTAATATGATTATATATCTAAATTTGTATGCAATAACAACTACCTGACCAGGGTAGGAAATTACCCACCTACTATAAAGCTCAAAATAATGAAATCTTCACGGTCGCAGTCCTGTCTCGTATCCATGTCCTGCACATATTACAAATATAATCAGATTATATTGCCAACTCTAGTATTAAGATTAAAACCTAGTGGATTCAACTACCCACTTAACCAATCTATCCTTTTCCTTAATCCCATATACACTATAATAAAGATCAATCCACATTGAAATTAACTAAGCTAATCTCATGAGGATTTAACATTTTACACTTAATATGATGTAATAGGATCACCAATACAATTAGTTATAAATCTAATCCATAATCACAACACTTAAATTACAGTTTCCCTATACTATATTTAACTCCAATTTCATACTGTGAATCTAACCTACACTTATCCAGTACAACTCCCTTTTGATCCGAGTATAGGTATCCAATCTGAATCAATTAGATTATTTTGCAAGAAATCCTTATTTAGATCACCTTCCTCACCTAAAAATCACAATATATCACAGCTCTATTAAGATCCTTGCCTATTCAAATGTAGAAGATTCGTGACTGCTAGAGGGGGGGGGGGGGGTGAATAGCGCGTTGGATGCGTCTCGATGGAATTCGTTGCGTGCTTGTCTCTACAAATCGTGTTAGCGTAGCGGAAATAAAGTAATAACAATATACAAACACGCAAATAAAACTATGTAACGTAGTTCGGAACCGAATGGTTCATATTCCACGGATCGAGCTCTAAAGAGCTCTAGCGATGCCAATCACACACCACTAATAAACACTCCTTCTCGACACAAGTCGGAGGTGGAGAAACCTCGTACAAGTGATCTTACAACAGTAAAAAATAAATACAAGCAATATACAAATGAAATACACAACAAATAAAGAAAACAACACTTTACAATTGCCTTTGGATTGCTTGCTTTTGGTTGCTTGAAGAATAGCCTTGGAGACCCTGATTTGCAGCAACAAATCACCCCAAAGTAGCTCAAGAACCGGATGTGATTTCCTCCTCCACGAGCTCCATTTAAAGCTGCTGCCTGGGCTAGAAATCGCCTATCAGTCGACTGATCGGGACCATCAGTCGACTGATGCCACTGTTGCTGTGAGACAATGGTGTGATCCACACTGGAAAAATCCAACGGATAGGACATCAGTCGACTGATCATGTCCATTAGTCAACTGATCGAGCCTTCACTCGATTGCTAACCCCAACAGTCGAGTCCGACTCCATTCTGTGCCCAAAATATCGAGCACCAATCGACTGATCACCTTGATCAGTCGACTGCTTGAGCCAGCAGTCGACTGCCCACCTCTGGTAGTCGACTGCTAGGGCACTCCCCGCAGTCAAACCCTAGTTGACTCACTCCAGTCGACTGTCCATGGGTCTCAGTCAATTGATACACCTCAAACATGAGGTTTTAACCTAAGTATGGCGCCCCCATACTTGCTAGACCACTTTTAGCCTAGACCTAAGCCTTCTAGCCACCTCCGTTAGCCTCGCGCCTCTCAGATCCCTCCAAGTTATCCATGACTTGTTCATCCATTGCACTAGCCTTCAGGTGCTTCCATCGGCTATGTGATGCTAACGGTGTCTACACCGCTATGGTACATTGGACTTACGCTGCCAAGACTCTGCTTGGACTTTACGCTGCCAACCATTGGACTTATGCTGCCAAGACTCCCGCTTGGACTTTACGCCGCCAATATCAAACCCCTTGGACTTCTCAAATGCCAAGACTCAATCTTGGACTTTCCCTTGCCAACCCATGTTGGACTTTCCATGACAAGTACTCAAGACTTGGATTTTCCAAATGCCAAGTGTCCCACTTGGACTTTCCATGCCAAGTACCCATGACTTGGACTTTACCATCACATGGTCAACCCTAGTCAACCATAAAAATCCCCTCGAGTCAAACTCGAGTCCAGTTAATCATAACCCGGGTCGATTGCATCAACAATCTCCCCAAAATATTATCAGACATCAATGTCAAACTTCCATGTCAAACATCAAAACATCACTCGAGTCAAACTCGAGTCCGGTCAATCGTGACCTGGACCGATTGCACTAACAATCTCCCCCTTTTTGATGTTTGACAAAAATGCATACCTTTGAGTTAGAACACTAACTCAAATCTTCTTACCAATTATCCCAAATTGGTAATCCCAAACATTCTCTCCCTTTTTGACTAACATCAAAAAGGTTTCCTCCAAGGAGGTCAATGTCTCATGTCCCAATGAGATCTTACAATCTCCCCCTTGGTCCAAAAATATCTAGGATGTCTACAATCTTCTTAGTGATAAGTCCCATATCACTCAAGAGAGGCAATCCTATACACTCTCTCAATTTTCAAATTGGGTATCTCAAAATTCCCATTTTTCTCCTCATGAGGAAAAATATCATCCATCATCCCATGATGGATACCTCCCCTTAAAGGCTTGCTTCCCCTTGACCATTGCACCAACAATGTCATTGGAAAGTTCCTAAGCCAATAGGAACTCTAAACCATCAAAAATAAGGTTCAAAGTTCCAACATGAACTTTCCACACCTTAAATTTGATACATCACCCTAAGACCTCTCTTAATCTATATCCAATAAATTTTCACCCTTTATAATGCTTCCCAAAGTATATCCTAGGGTTAGGAGTGGTTAGTGAACTTTATCGTAGCTAAAAACGGGCTAAACATACCCTGTTTTCTCAAAATCAGCGACGATCGAGTCCTTGAAATCGATCATTGCTTTGCACATCGATCGACTTCCACCAGAGCGTTCGTGATAATAAAAATCCGATTTTTAGTTATCAGAGTTGAGTTTTAGAAATGCATAAATAATTATATGTATATCAAAAAATCATGAAAATTCATACGTATAATATTTACGATTAATACAATGGGTGAAAAATGATAGAAAAATATTTTACCCATAAAATATCGGAATTGATACAAAGTTCAAAAGTGAAGAAAAACTTCAATATTTTAGCTCACTTTGTATCAACTTCATCAATGGTGATTGCTATCAAAAGATAGACTTCACCAAGGTTTTCTAAAAGGATTTTAAAATGTTTTTGAAAACCTATATTGGATCATATTCCTTGGGCTTAATGTACATGACTTGTACATAAGCTTTCCCAATGATCCACCTTAGTTAAAGATGAGTTTTAGTTCATCTAGATGCAAAAACTATGCACCTTGAACTTAACTCATATCCTAACATCTCACATGTATCTAGGGTGTATAAATACACATTCAAGTCAATGTGATGTGAGATGTGAGCTTTGGTTATCCTAATCTAAGGCCTCATGCATTTTCTAAGGCAACTCTACTTGGTTCCCTTATAAATGGGACTTCAAGTCATGTCATTGTCCTTAAATCAATTTTCATAAATTTAAATGCATGAATGATCATGACATAAATGATAGCATAATAAACCATGGCCAATGATCATGATGTCATGACATATGATATAATCTAAAATACATGACATTAAACCTTAATCCTAAACATGATCATGACATATTTAAAGGATTAAAAATAAGTATGATGTCATGGCATATTATATGACAATAAAAGCATGCCATATAAAATGTATAGGTATAATAATACCTAAAACTTAGTATTAATTGTCATTTGTTAATATTAATTGTATTTTGCCATATTGCTACTTTTCTCCCAAGTGTGCCAAAAACCCAAAATGACACACTATGACCTCTAAACTTAAATTGTGCCAATTCAATTGATTTTTAATAATCTTCAAGATATATTGGCACATACTAAAATCTTTTAGGATTAACAATCAAATTTATTTCTAAGGTATCCATAACCTTGAAAATTACCTAAAGTGTCACCTTTACCATGGTTAGGTTAACTACTCATCCATTTAAAGTTGGCACACCTAAACCCATCTAGCGTGAATCAATCACGCTCTTAGGAACCCAAAACCTATTTGAGCTCCTAGGTTTTACTAGTTATTCCTCAGTGATAACTTCCCTAGATACCTTCCTAATGACCCTTCTAGGCTTATTAGTCTTGGTCATTTGGGTCTTGCCATGGTTAACTCTAGGAGTAACTCCCCTTGTAATCTTCTTAGTGGCCACCCTAGGTTTCTTAGAAACCCTAGCCACTAGGCATCTACCTTGGTCAATCTTAGGGATGACTTCCCTATTGACTTGGTCTTCCTAGACCTAGTTTGTGTTCCATAATCTAATGGAACACTATGATAAGCCACCTTAGGCTTAGGTTTGTGACCCAAACCTTTCTTGCCCTTGGTTGACTTTTGTCTCTTAGGCCCTAGGTGTTGACTTTGAGATATAGACTCTATTGGTGCAATAGGCTCAAGTCACGATTGACCAGGACTCGAGCTTGACTCGAGAGATGTTTTGATATTCGACAAAAATATATGACAATGTAATTGTCATGGGAAAGTCCAAGTCATGAGTACTTGGCATGGAAAGTCCAAGTGAGACACTTAGCATTTGGGAAAGTCCAAGTCTTGGATACTTGGTATGGAAAGTCCAAGTGGGACACTTGGCATTTGGGAAAGTCTAAGCATGTGTCTTGGCAATGGAAAGTCCAACATGGGTTGGCAAGGAAAGTCCAAGCATGGGTCTTGGCAATGGAAAGTCCAACATGGGTTGACAAGGGAAAGTCCAAGCTTGAGTCTTGGCATTTGAGAAGTCCAAGGGTTTGATATTGGCGGCGTAAAGTCTAAGCGGGAGTTTTGGCAGCATAAGTCCAATGGTTGACAGCGTAAAGTCCAAGTGGAGTCTTGGCGGTGTAAGTCCAATGTGCCTTGGCGGTGTAGACACCGTTAGCATGACATAGCCGATGGAAGCACCTGAAGGCTAGCGCAATGGATAAACAAGTCATGGATGACTTGGAGGGATCCGAGAGGTGTGAGACTGACAGAGGTGGCTAGAAGGCTTAGGTCTAGGCTAAGGGTGGTCTAGCAAGTATGGAAGAACCATACTTGGGTTAAAACCTCATGTTTGAGGTGTGTCAATCGACTGGTGACATATGGCAGTCGACTGGTGTGAGTCAACTAGGGTTTGACTACGGAAAGTACCATAGCCGCCCGAGGAGGGCAATGACCGATCGGCGAGCAATGATCGATAGTGTGATCACCGATCGATGCTCGCTTTTTCGCGAGAATGGAGTTTGACTCAACTGCTGGGGTTAGCAGTCGAGTGAAGGCTCTATCAGTTGACTGATGATGGATCTGTTGGATCTTTCCAGCGTGGATCTAGCCGTTGTCTCACGACAACAGTGGCATCAGTCGACTGATGGTCCCGAGCAGTCGACTGATCGACATTTTCCAGCCTAGACAGAAGCTTTAAATGGAGCTTGTGGAGGAGGAAAAAGCATATGGTTCTTGAGCATCCTTGGGGCGATTTGTTGCTGCAAATCAGGGTCTCCAAGGCCATTCTTCAAGCAACCAAAAGCAAGCAATCCAAAGGCATTTGCAAAGTGTTTTCTTTACTTGTATTACATTGTATTTCATATTAGTTGCTTGTTGTAAACTATTGTACAAGGTTTCTCCGCCTCCGGATTGTTCCGGGAAGGAGTATTTATTAGTGGTGTGTGATTGGCATCGCTAGGTCTCGTTCGAGCCTGATCCATGGAGTAGGAACCTTGAGGTTCCGAACCACGTTAAATAGTTGTGTTTGTGTGCTTGTTATTATGATTGTTGTATTATTTCTATATTTCGCTACGTACTAATAATCATAGGCAAGCGAACATGATCAAATTCCATCATCGTAAGAGTACGATGCTATTCACCCCCTCTAGCTTCCAAGGATCCCCTACAAGTAGTATCAGAGCAAGGACGCTCTTCAAGGTTTAACAACTAAGGGAGCACGCTAGAGGGTGAAGATGGAATTCAAAGACAAGCTTGGATGGGACATCAACACTCCACCACCATACGACCGAGAAGACTTTTCGACGTGGAGAGCAAGAATGGAAACGTTCTTGATGATGGATATAGAGGATTGGTTCAGCCTTGTAGAAGGATTTGAACCCCCTAAGGATAAGAATGGAAACGTCATGAAGTTGAAGAAGTGGACACAAGAGCAACGTCTCAAGTTCAAGATCGAAGTCAAGGTAACAAAGCTTTTAGAAGATTTGATACCTAATGACATTTTGTCTAGCTTAGGTGAATTTCAAGATGCCAAGGAGCTATGGGACAAATTGGCCAAGTTCCATGAGAAGCCTCACTTGGCACAAGTAGAAGAAGATAAGGAAGAAGAAGAAGAGAGCTCATCCTCAAGTGAAAGTGAGGAATCGGAAGTTGAGGTGGAGTCAACTTCTGGATCGGAGGAAGAAGAAGTAGAAGAGGTGGAAGAAGCATCCACCTCTATGATTGAGGGGGAGAGACCATCCACACTGGAGCCGGAACAAAATAAAGAAGAAGCCTCAACCTCCGAGAGGGATGAAGAACCCACTCCGATCACCATCACCCTAGGTAACTCAAGCATTTCGGTTCAAAATAAAATCCATATAATTTGCTTTGAGTGTAGGGAAATCGAGCACTATAAGAGCAAGTGCCAAAATAGGGTCAAGAAAAGTCCACCGACGCCAAAGGTCAAGGATGTCGATGCCCAAAGAGAAAAGAGCAAGGAACACATCATTTGCTTCAAGTGCCATCAAAAGGGGCACTATAGGAGTCAATGCTCTAGGGGGAGCAAGAACACTCAAAAGGGATCATCACATGTGGAGGGAGCTTCTAAAGTTAACCCTAAGGTATATTTCAATAATACACATTCAAAATTTAAAAGTCAAAAGCATGCCTTCAATTCAATTGCTATTGTACATGAAAAGCATGCTAGAAATAATAGATATTTTTGTTTAGGAGCTAAAAATGTCCACTTACGAAATAAGGAGAAATTTGGGACTAATGTCCCTAAAAATATTTTATCTAAGGATAAATTGTTGGTGCAGGGGCACCTAAGTCGAACCTGTATTTTGATTATGACAAAAGATGCAAAGTCAAGGATATATCATTATCTCATGAGCTGAATCGAGTGTGCAGAAAAGTGCTAAAGCTGGAGCTGAAGGCTAGCGACACCCGGAGGAAGCCGCGGTGGTCGGGCGACACTCGAGTGACTTCGGAGGGAGCTGAAGGAATCGAGTGGAAGGCCGGAAGCAAAAGCAACACAGTAAGTATCGAGGTAAGCTCGTGTGTGCGAGCGTAAGTGAGGTCGTATCCTCTTTACGGGGATGATCTTAAGCGTAGATATGACCAAAGACATCCTATAGATGTTCTAGGTCGAGATCGGACGGTCGACAACCGTCGAAATTATGTTTTTGTTGAGCTAACTTGGACTTGCAGCAAGCATCAGTCGACTGCCAGCTTGGAGGACTCGACTGCCGTCAATCGATCGGTCGCCGGAGGTTAGCACTCGGATCTTGCCATCGGTCGTGATGATCGATGATGGCCATCAGTCGACTGATGGTCAAAGGATCAACTTTGAGAAGTCAAGGTTTATCATCAAATTTCAAGGGGAGTGGTGCTCAAATATGATTGGCTAGGGTTCCTCTCGAAAAGGGGCTCAAAGGCTATAAAAGGAGGTCTTAACCTAGGATTTCTTCACGAATTCTAAGTGCTCAAAAGCCTCCGCAATGCTGCGACTCTCCGACTCTCCGACGACTCTATAACAATGAAGTGCTGCCAACAACCCTAGCTTAAGTTCTTTTTTTCTAGTTGTTGGTATAATCTTACTTTGTTATTGCTTTTAATATTGCAATTCTTTTTAATCGAGGTTTTCTATCGTTGCATTTTACTTAAATAGAAGAGAGGGTTTGTCTCTCTATCTTTTTGCTTCGAAGGTTTTTGTAATCGTCAAACTCCTACCTCCAACGAGGAGGAGTGTTTTAGTGAATTGCCCTCCATACACGGTCTAGGACCGTTAGGGCCTTGGAGTAGTAGCCGAAGGCTACGAACCAAGTAAAAAACATCTTGTCTCTTTTTGTTTCTTTTACCTTTCCACTGCACTTAATTGTTTTGATACGAACTTAAAAAAAAAAAGGTTTTTCGCTATTCACCCCCCCCTCTAGCGAACCGCATCGATCCAACATAAATCTAGGTCAAATAATTCTAGACCAATTCTACCAAGGGAGACAATTAGAAAGGTACAAGAGCACCTATGTCTTAACCCTAAATGGACTAGGCATATGCCTAGGAAGAACCATGCCCAAGGATTAAATCAAAATTCTAAAATTGGGCAATTAGAGGTTGAAAATCAAGCCTTGAGGTCAAGACTTGAGAAACTTGAGAAGACCCTTAAAATTATGCAAAATCAAATAAAAGGATCAAATGGTCAAAGTCAAGGGTCTAGATCTCAAAGTCAACACCTAGGATCTAAGAAAAAAAAGTCAACCAAGGGAAAGAAAGATTTGAGTCACAAACCTAAGCCTAAGGTGACTTATCATAGTGTTCCATTTGATTATGGAACACAAACTAGGTCTAGGAAGACCAAGGTTACTAGGGAAGTTATCCCTAAGAGTAAACAAGGTTTGTGCCTAGTGGCTAGGGTTTCAAGGAAACCTAGGGTGACCACTAAGAAGGTTATTAGGGAGGCAATCCCTAAGGTTAACCTAGGCAAGACCAAAATGACCAAGGCTACCAAGCCTAGGAGGGTCATTAGGAAGGTATCTAGAAAGGTTATTCCTAAGGAATACCTAATTAACCCTAGGAGCTCAAATAGGTTTTGGGTTCCTAAGAGCGTGATTGATTCACGCTAGATGGGTTTAGGGTGTGCCAACCTTGATTGGATGGGTAGTTAACTCAACCATGGCAAAGGTGACACCTTGGGTCATTTTCAAGATTATGGTTACCTTGGGAATATGTTTTTAATCTTAAATCCTAAAATATCTTAGGATGTGCCAATATATCTTGAGAAATGTGATAAAATGATCAAATTAACACAATTTAGGTTTAGAGGTTAGTGTGTCATTTTGAGTTTTTGGTACACTTGGGAGATTAGTAGTAATATGACAAAATAAATCTAATTATAACAAATGACAATAAATATTAAAATTTAGGTATTATTATACCTATACTTTTATATGTCATGCTTTGTTTGCCATATAACATGTCATGACATCATGTTTATTTTTATCATTTATATGTCATGATCATGTTTAGGATTAAGGATTAAATGTCATGTGTTTTTAGATTTAATCATATGCGATGACATCATGATCATTAATTATTTCTATCATTATTCCATGATCATTTCATGCATTTAAATTGATTAAAATTGATTTAAGGACAATGACATGACTTGGAGTCCCATTTATAAAGGAATCAAGTAGAGTTGCCTTAAAAAAATACATGAAACCCTAGATTAGGGAAAACAAAACTCACATCTCACATTACATTGATATGTATGTGTATTTATACACCCTAGATATATGGGAGATGATAGGATATGAATTAAGTTCAAGGTGCATAGTTTTTGCATCTAGATGAACCAAAACTCATCTTATATGAGTGGTGGATCATTGGGAAAGCTTGTGTACAAGTCATGTACATTGAGCCCAAGGAATATGATCCAAAATAAGATTTTGAAAATATTTTAAAATCTTTTTGAAAATTCTTGGTGAAGTCTATCTTTTGATAGCAATCACCATTGATGAGATTGATACAAAGTGGGCTAAAACTTTGAAGTTTTTATTCACTTTTAAATTTTGTACCAATTTCAATATTTTATGGGTAAATTATTTTTCTATCATTTTTCACCCATTGTATTGACTATAAGTAATATACGTATGAATTTTCATGATTTTTCGATATACATAGAATTACTTATGATTTTTCGAATTTCATTTCTGATAATTGAAATTCTGATATTTCAGTTATCACCGATCGCCCGAGTGGCGATCGATCGATGAGGGTGATAAATGTGATCCGGTAGCCGAGAGTCGATCAATGCTGATTTCGGGAAAACATGGTACGTTTAGCCCGTGTTCAGCTACGGTTAAGGTCCGTAACCACTTCTAACCCTAGGATATACTTTGGGAAGCATTATAAAGGGTGAAAATCCATTGGATATGGATTAGGAGAGGTGTTAGGATAATGTATAAAATTTAAGGTATAGGAAAGTTTATGTTTGAACTTTGAACCTTATTTTTGATGGTTTAGAGTTCCTATTGGCTTAGGGACTTCTCAAGGACATTGTTGGTGCAATGGTCAAGGGGGAGCAAGCCTTTAGGGGGAGGTATCCATCATGGGATGATGGATGATATTTTTCCTCATGAGGGAGAAAAAGGGATTTTGAGATACCCAATTTGAAAATTGGGAGAGTGTATAGGATTGTCTCTCTTGAGTGATATGAGACTTATCACTAGGAAGATGGTAGGCATCCTAGGTATCTTTGAACCAAGGGGGAGATTGTAAGATCTCATTAGGACATGAGACATTAACCTCCTTGGAGAAAACCTTTTTGATGTTAGTCAAAAAGGGGGAGAACTTATTGGGAGAATGACATCAATTGGGAAAATTGATGGGGATGATTGGTTTGAGTTAGATGGTCTAACTCAATGGTTTGTTTGGTTTTTGTTAAACATCAAAAAGGGGGAGATTGTTGGTGCAATCGACCCAGGTCACGATTGACCAGGACTCGAGCTTGACTCGAGAGATGTTTTGATGTTCGAATAAAACATATGCTAATGTAATTGTCATGGGAAAGTCTAAGTCATGGGTACTTGGCATGGAAAGTCCAAGTGGGACACTTAGCATTTGGGAAAGTCCAAGTCTTGGGTACTTGGCATGGAAAGTCCAAGTGGGACACTTGGCATTTGGGAAAGTCCAAGCATGAGTCTTGGCAATGGAAAGTCCAACATGGGTTGGCAAGGAAAGTCCAAGCATGGGTCTTGGCAATGGAAAGTCCAACATGGGTTGGCAAGGGAAAGTCCAAGCTTGAGTCTTGGCATTTGAGAAGTCCAAGGGGTTTGATATTGGCGACGTAAAGTCTAAGCGGGAGTCTTGGCAGTATAAGTCCAATGGTTGGCGACGTAAAGTCCAAGTGGAGTCTTGGCGGTGTAAGTCCAATGTGCCTTGGCGGTGTAGATACCATTAACATGACATAGCCGATGGAAGCACCTGAAGGCTAGCGCAATGGATGAACAAGTCATGAATGACTTAGAGGGGTCCGAGAGGCGTGAGACTGATGGAGGTGGCTAGAAGGCTTAGGTCTAGGCTAAGGGTGGTCTAGCAAGTATGGGGGAACCATACTTGGGTTAAAACCTTATGTTTGAGGTGTGTCAGTCGACTGGTGACATGTGGCAGTCGACTGGTGTGAGTCAACTAGGGTTTGACTATGGAAAGTCGATTTGCGGAGGAGGCGATCGATTGATTGGCAAGCGATCGTGATCCCGATAGTATGATCGATGGTGCCGGTGCTCAGGCACAGAATGGAGTTTGACTTGACTGCTGGGGTTAGCAGTTGAGTGGAGGCTCTATTAGTCGATTGATGATGGATCCGTTGGATCTTTCCAGCGTGGATCTAGCCATTGTCTCACGACAACAGTGGCATCAGTCGACTGATGGTCCTGAGCAATCGACTGATCGACATTTTCTAGCCCAGATAGAAGCTTTAAATGGATCTCATGGAGGAGGAAAAAACATCTGGTTCTTGAACATCCTTGGGGCGATTTGTTACTACAAATCAGGGTCTCCAAGGCCATTCTTCAAGCAACCAAAAGCAAGCAATCCAAAGACATTTACAAAGTGTTTTCTTTACTTGTATTGCATTGTATTTCATATTAGTTGCTTGTTGTAAACTATTGTATGAGGTTTCTCCGCCTCCGGATTATTCCGAGAAGGAGTATTTATTAGTGGTGTGTGATTTACATCACTAGGGCTCGTTCGAGCCTGATCCGTGGAGTAGGAATCTTAAGGTTCCGAACCACGTTAAATAGTTGTGTTTGTGTGCTTGTTATTGTGATTGTTGTATTATTTCTATATTCCGCTACGTAATAACAATCATAGGCAAGCGAACACGATCAAATTCTATCATCGTATGAGCACGACGCTATTCATCCCCCCTCTAGCTTCCAAGGATCCCCTATAGACTCTTGACTTTGACCATTTGACCCCTTAAATTGATTTTGCATAATCCTAAGGGTCTTTTCAAGTTTCTCAAGCCTTGACCTCAAGACTTGATTTTCAAACTCTAATTGCCCAATTTTTGAATTTTGATTTGATCTTTGGGCATTGTTCTTCCTAGGCATATGCCTAGTCCATTTAGGATTAAGACCTAGGTGGTCTTCAATTTTTCTAACAGATTCCCTAGGTAAAGTTTTTCTAGGGACATTAGTCCCAAATTTCTCCCTATTTAAAAAGTGTACATTCTTAGCTCCTAAACAAAAATATTTATTGTCCTAGCATTCTTTTCATGATAAATTGCAAGAGAATTAAAATTCCTAGCATGTTTTTTGATATTTAAGTTAGAAGGACATTACTAAAATGTACCTTAGGGTTAGCCTTAGCTCCCCCTACTTGTGATACTCCCTTTTGAGTCTTTTTCTCCCCCTTTGGGCATTGACTCCGGTAGTGTCCCGGTTGTTGACACTTGAAGCAAATGACTTGCTCCTTGCTTTTGATAGTTGGGGGACCGACATCCTTGATCTTTGGCGCCGGTGGAGCTTTCTTGACTCTTTTTGGGCACTTACTCTTGTAGTGCACGGATTCCCTACACTCAAAGCAAATTATATAATTTTTGTTTAAATCTAAATTACTTGAGTTACCTAGGGTATTTGTAGTGGTCGGAGTGGATTCTTCATCTCTCCCGGAGGTGGATGGCTCCTCTTGAGGTTGCTCCGGTGTGGATGGTCTCTCCTCCCCTTCAATTCTTGAAGTGGAGGCTCCTTCCACTTTTTCCTCCTCTTCCACCGATTTGGAGGTTGACTCCCTATCAACTTCTGAATCCTCACTCGCTTGTGAGGATGAGGATTCATCTTCGGCCTCCTCTTCTTGAGCCGGTGATGGGTCTTCATGGAGCTTGGCCAATTCCCTCCAAAGCTCCTTGGCATCCATGCACTCACCTAGACTACACAAGAAGTCATTAGGAATTAAATCAAAAAAAAATTTGATTACCTTCTTGTTTTTCTCGAATCTTTGGAGTTGTTCCTCACTCTATCTCTTCTTCTTGAGGAAGCCACCTTTTGGTCCTCTTGGATATTCAAATCCTTCTATTAAGATGGACCACTCCTCAAAATCTCTTATCACGATAAAATCTTCAATTCTTCTCTTCCAAGAATTGAAGCCTTCTTGTCCATATAGGGTGTAAGGCACGGGTGTGTTGATCTCCCAACCTAGTTGTTCTTCCAACTCCATCTTCACCCTCTAGTGTCTTTGCTCCCGACGGTTAGTCCGTAGAAGAGCCTCGGGCTCTGATACCAATTGTAGAAGATTCGTGACCGCTAGAGGGGGGGGGGTTGAATAACGCGTTGGATGCGTCCCGATGTAATTCATTGCGTGCTTGTCTCTACAAATCGTGTCAGCACAGCAGAAATAAAGCAATAACAATATACAAACACACAAACACAACTATGTAACGTGGTTCGGAACCGAATGGTTCCTACTCCACGGATCGAGCTCTAAAGAGCTCTAGCGATGCCAATCACACATCACTAATAAACACTCCTTCTCGACACAATTCGGAGGTGAAGAAACCTCGTACAAGTGATCTTACAACAGTAAGAAACAAATACAAGCAATATACAAATGAAATACACAACAAGTAAAGAAAACAACATTTTATAATTGCCTTTGGATTGCTTGCTTTTGGTTGCTTGAAGAATAGCCTTGGAGACCCTGATTTGCAGCAACAAATCACCCCAAAGTAGCTCAAGAACCGGATGTGATTTCCTCCTCCACGAGCTCCATTTAAAGCTGATGCATGGGCTGGAAATTGCCTATCAGTCGACTGATGCCACTGTTGTTGTGAGACAATGGTGTGATCCACACTGGAAAAATCCAACAGATAGGACATCAGTCGACTGATCATGTCCATCAGTCGACTGATCGAGCCTTCACTCGACTGCTAACTCCAGCAATCTTGGACTTTCCCTTGCCAACCCATGTTGGACTTTCTATGACAAGTACTCAAGACTTAGAATTTTTAAATGCCAAGTGTCTCACTTGGACTTTCCATGCCAAGTACCCATGACTTGGACTTTACCATCACATGGTCAACCCTAGTCAACCATCAAAATCCCCTCGAGTCAAACTCGAGTCTGGTTAATCATAACCCGGGTCGATTATATCAACAATCTCCCCAAAACATTATCAGACATCAATGTCAAACTTCCATGTCAAACATTAAAACATCACTCGAGTCAAACTCGAGTCCGGTCAATCGTGACCTGGGTCGATTGCACCAACATCACAGTCAAGAACAGAGCGTCACCCAGCTCGTTCCACAACCCACATTTACACAAATTCAAGAGCCTAATCCCCTCAACACAATAATCAAAACATTCATAACCAGCAACATTAACAACCAAACTAAATAGTGCCTAAAATCAAAGCTGTAAATACAGTTTACCTTCTTGTCTCCCACCAATCGAACACCAAACCAACCACAGACGCAACCCCCCTTTCATGAGCCATGCTGTTCACCGGGGATAGCTTAGCCATTGGCAACCCCCTTCCTCCTATCCCATGTTCCTCGGAGAAATCCACACTCAAGATCACTTGCTCCGGCAGAGTGGCGGTGTCGGATGTCGAGCGATGGTGCTGCAGCTATGATGGGGCAGCAACACCTGTTGCCATCGGACTGGAAGAAATAGAGAGGGGAAAAAATAGCCGGCGCTTGAGTGAGATCGAGAGAGGCAGAACTGCGGCTGCGACGAGGCAGGCGATGGCGGCCAGTGGAAGAGGGCGGCTACCGGCGCTTGCTGCCATCCGGGTCGACAGAGCACGACAAGGAGGTGGTGGCCTCGATGGATCGGGATTTCAAGGCTGCGACGTCGGGGCGGCAACAGATCTCTCACGGTGGCGGCGTGGAGGCAGAGTTGTTTGGGCGGAGCAGAAGAAGAGATTGAGAATGGGAAGAGAAGAATAGTTGTGGTGAATTAAGAAATTGGGAACTGTAGAAGAAAGAAATGCTCAGGAAATAACGAGCGACGACGAGAAACACAACTTGGCATTAAGAAATGGAGCATGTCGGATCCATCAATGGGTCGGGTTTAATTAAACTTAAATTCATTAAATTAAACCCATAAAATTTTAAACCTAGGTTAGGTTTAAATTAACTCCTAATCATGCATCATCAAATTTAATTTATCCCAAATAGGCTTTCCCAAAACCTATTAAATCTTTCCCCACAACTGTCATAGAAATTTCTATTTAAGTCTAGAAAAATTTCTAAAAATTTCTGAAAAATTATATAGGGTATTTTATAAATTAGCAAGCATTATTTTTTTATTATTTTTTTATTGGTATTTTACACTCACCCTTATCCTATACCTAAGCCTTTAAGCCACTTCCATCAGTCTCACGACTCCTTCACCCTTCGCGCTAGCCTTCAAGTGCTTCCTATTAGTCCAGAGGCACCAGATATTCGAACCTAGATTTTGATTATGGCAAATGTTCTAAGTTAAGTTGTTATTGTTATCTCATGAGTTGTGTTAAGTGTGCAGGAAGTGTTTAAGCTAAGTTGAAGGTCGAGCGACACTCGGAGAATCTCGGGACGAGAAACTATGGCGGTTGGGCTACACCAGAAGAACCTCGTAGAGTCGAGGAATCTAGGTGAATATCGAAAGCTAAGTGACAGGTCGGAAAGGATGAGAGGTAAGCATGAGTGCAGAGCGATGGTAAGGTCGTGTCCTCCATACGGGGACAACTGTAGGCGGCAATCTGACTAAGACTTTCGGAGGAAGGTCTAGGTCAAGATCGGACGGTAAGGAACCATCATATTTACCATCTCTCATATATCTTGTGCTAACTCTTTATTGCAGGGGAATGTCCTAGCTGGCAGTCGATTGCTGTATCATTAGTTGACTGATGAAGGTCATCAGTCGGCTGATATATATTTAAACTGGTCAGCTCGATGAAGGTCAAGATAAGATCCTCTTATCTTGGGGTGAGGTGGCTCTGATACCAATTGTTGGATTGGAGAGAATCACTAGAGGGGGGAGGGGGAGTGAATAACGATCATACAAAATTTCTTTTCCATTCGATAAAACCAAAGTAATGAATGTAGCGGAAATGAAATTAAAGTAAAAAAGTAAAGAGACACTTTCTTTTTACTCAGTTCATAACTGAAAGGTTGCTACTTCAAGGCCCCACGATCCTAGACTGCGTACGAAGGGGCAATCCACTAACAATCTCCTCCTCGTTAGAGGTAGGAGACAACGGTTACAAAAAGACACAAAATAGAGGAAGAGGCAACAAGTCTACCTCTCCTCTTTGTAATTGAAAGCTCGAAATACATGAAAGTAAGACAACTAAATAAGGACTACCAACTTAGAGGATTGAAGCTCGATGTGTCATCGGCGTGTCGACATTGTAGCATTGTCGTCGAAGCGTAGCATCGTTGGAGCACTTTGGGAGCAATGAATGATGATCTAAAAGGGTGAACCCCCTTCTTTTATAGCCCTACTACACCAGCTAACTATACTCGAGCCTAGGAGTTAGCAACAACCACTCGTACTTTTCCTATCAAGTTTACTACCGGCATAATCCGAGTCGGAGCAGTCGATTAGTTCGAACTCGCTCGATCTAGGGTATCAAATTCCTACATTTAGTGTTCCATTTAGATACCTAAAGATTCGTTTGACTAGCATTAGGTGCGATTGTTAGTAATATATGAGAGATGTCCTAAGGCAATCGCCTTATGTATGAACCATTTATATGATAAATGAAGATTCACTATTTGAGTATACATGTTTTATGTATTTGATTGGATCTTAAACTCATTTACTGAATGTCCACGATACGATTCACAACATGAGAGAATTTGTGATTGGATCACAACTAGTGAGTATCTCTACATGTGTAATTGTGATGTATCGGAATTATCCCTAGTCGATGAATTGATGGATTTGGACACCATCAATTCTGTCGAGACTAGCACGAGGTATACTCCTTGGTGTATCCAAGCAGCTGATTCTCACTGTCTGGAGACATTGTGATGTCCGGAGTTGATCGTGGATGCTAGTTATGGTAACTAGTTCATTGGAGTGACCAACCGTAAGACTTCATATGGTTCTCTGCATATATAGATATGTCAATGAAGTTCTTACTGTAGCTTAAGTGCGATGTTCCTTTGACTTGCGGTATTCAAGTCATCTTGATCATGGAGACTTATGCTTTGACATCTTAAGCAAGCATCTCTAAGGAGATGTGGACTCGGATGATTGGGTATAAGTCAAGTGATCAAGGTGTTTGAATAGCCTATAAAGGATTCACCACTCCTTGCGAGGAGATGTATACCCATGGCCTCTCGTCGGATTGTTACTAAAGTCTTTGGCCAAAGCATTACATGTTTAGAGTAAGGTACTCTTCGATACATGTGCAGTAACTAGAATCCGTAGGACGAAGAAATGATACTTGGGCTAGGTGTGACGTAGTCAACCTAGTGGGGACTGACACTATAGACCATGTCCTGAACCAAGTGGGTATAAGATGAGTGAAGGGAATGGGGCGCAATCATTCGAGCCAAGGGTTTCGTAAATAGTTCGATCAACCGTTGATCTTTTCGGTTAATTGGGGATCATGATGTACTACTAGGTGCCACTCATGATCGTTCTATAATTAATGGTTAATTATAGATGGCCAACATAAACCGAGAACCTATTTGGTCAAATGCACAACTAGCGTAATCCGAAGGATTTAAAACGAGCTTGAGAATGAGATTCTCGCATCGAAGAGAGAAACTAAGTTTGGTTGGACTAAAACATGGAGCGAGCATGAAATCGTTTCAGTCGCAATGGAAGCGTGGATGGGTCGTGTCTTATGAAGACATAATGGATGGACCAAAATGGTTTGGTTCTAATCCAATGGAGGAGAATAAACCAAAGGGTTTGGTTTATTTTAAACGAATGAACCAAAAGTTGGTTCGGTTCGTTTTAACTTAAAATAAACCATCATGGTTTGGTTTATTTTAACTTATCTTAATGAAGCGGGTTAACGGGCCTAATGGTTATGATCCAATAACCATTAAGAGAATTAGTTCTCTATAAAAGAGGTCTTAAGGGATAGTTAAGCCCTAATCCATAAACCCCTAGCCCTAAGGTTGCCGCCCACCTCCTCCTTGGAGCTCTCGGCGCCAACCTATTGCCGCCGCCCAAAGCTCCTCCAACCGGCGCAAGGCTGCTGCTTCCTTCCCCCTCGCCGGCGTCGAGCTGCTGCCGGTTAGTGCTCCGGTGATCTCCTTCAAGTTTGGCATCAAGGTGAGCTCTATCTCCCTTGGTTGGCCGGCGCCTATCACCTCCACCAAAGCTGTCCAGTTTTCTGGACAGCTTGTTCTCCTCTCGGAGGCGTCGCTTTGGACGACGGTTAGAGCTCCGACAGTGGCTAACTTATCGGGATTCGATCTCGGTAATCCTCTGAGGTGGAGGACGGCGATTCGCCAATTGGTTGACGAATACCTCTCCGGAGAAGCGAGTTTTGAGAACTCGTATTAGGATCCGAATTTGGATTCGGATCGTGATCATCTCTCGATCACGTCGTCTTCAACACGAGGCTGGTAACCTGTATGAAGACGAAGCTCGTAGCTTAGCGAAGTCATCCCGAGGAACTCGGCGTGGATACGGATAGAGACGATTCTAGCGAGGATCGTTCCGGTTGATGCCGTTCCCGCTACACGTCATACGAAAGGTATAACGTAGATAAATTTCCTTTTATTGCAAATTTAAATTTACGGTTATGTCTACACTTGTTGTAATATGCATGCGTGTATTGTGTGTGTTGTAATAAATGTAGATTTATTATTTTTATTGCTTCCGCTGTGTTCATGTTTACGAAACGTGATCGAACACACACACGCCATGTGTCAAAACCCAACAAAGGGTATCAGAGCCCAGGTTGTGTTTCGACATAATCGTAAAAATGGTTTTGCGATAGTCATAATGTATTTCTAGAAATTTTCTAATTTTAGAAATTTAGAAGTATTTATGGAAATTTTTCAATTTTGGAAAGTCTAGAAGTATTTATGGAAATCTTCCACTTTTGGAAAGTTGGAAGTATTTATGGAAATTGATATTTTCCATAAATAAAATATTTGATTAGATTCTGGAAATTTGTTTTCTAATTTAATCATGATTTGATTTGGGAAATCAAATCTTTAAATATTTTATTTCCATAAGTAGTTTTAATGATTTAGGAAATTGATTTCCTAAATAGATTTTCCTTAATCAAATAATTCCATGAATAAAATATGTGATTAGATTTGGAAATTTGTTTCCTAATTTAATTATGAATTGATTTGGAGAATCAAATCTTAAACATATTTTATTTCCATAAATAGTTATGACATATAAGGAAATTATATACATGACATAATTGTATGCCATGTAATTGCATTAGATGCATAACATTATGCCATGCGTGTCGTGACATGTAGATGTATGCCATGTATGCCATGCCATGTAGATAATAGTTATTTGCATGCAAAGAGGATGAGACATAAAACCCTTAAACAATATTAAAGCCTACACCTTCCATTAATATGGTTAGAACCAGAGTTCCGTTTCTTGTTTGGGTTGTTGGACTCTCTCCAAGCCCGGCTCGAACCCGAACATGTTCAAACCATGGAATAGTTTAATACTAATATGGTAAGAGTCAGATGTCAATCGTTAGCTTTGGTTGTTGGACTCTCTCCAAGCTGGGCTAATTGGTTGAATGCGCTCTAACCATATTAAAACTATTTCCCGATTAATGGGTTGGCTTTAACCTGGAGCATCGGCTTGTTGGACTCTCTCCAAGATTGATGTAAAGGGAGGTGAAGTTGGGTGCTATGCATATGATGCATACTTGTTAATGTGTTAACAACCCGATGTATGTGTGAACATTCAATTAGTTGATAGCACATTGTGATAGTTGCATATACGTGATATCTAGATATAGTTGATACCTACCGTCGTAGTTATGAATGGCTTGTTGGACTCTCTCCAAGGTTGTTCATAACTATGATGGATATCAACCCATTCGGAGATGGACCTACGATCTCCCGAAGTGATTTTGAGGTTTTTGAAATTCGAAAAATGAATGAGATTTATAAATGTATATTGATGCATTTTAAAAATCATTTTCTCATATATGCCTGTTTTGTATTTCTAAGATTGATCATGATGTCTTTGAATTTGCGTTCCATTTTGGATTCGAATAAATTGACTGGGCCGAGCTTCTTGGACTGGCTTAGAAAATTGAGAATTGTTCTCAAGGTTGAAAAGCTTGCAAATGTCCTCGAAGCGCCTCTTCCCGCCCGTCCTAGTGACGATACAACTCTAGACCAATTGTTGGCCTATCAGAAACATGTGAGTGATTCTGAACAAATGAGTTGCATCATGCTAGCCGCGATGGAACCCAAGCTACGAAAGCAGCATGAGCATATGGATGCTCATATCGTAGTCCTTCATCTTTGTGAGTTGGTTGATGAGTAAGTGAGATTCGAAAGGTTCGAAGTCTCAAAGCTCCTCTTCACCTCTGAGATGCTAGAAGGTTCATCTGTGGTACTGCTCAATATGATGAAGACTGTGGAGTCTTCTGAGAAGCATGAGCAGGGGACGGTGCTGTTAGTTGATTCCTCGAAGAAAGGTTCTAAGAGGAAGTCAAAGGAACAGCAGAAGGGAAAGAAGAGAAGGGCTAAGAAGGTAGAACTAGCACAAAAGGAAACTTGCCATCATTATGGCAAGGAGAGCCATTTGCGAAGAAAGTGCAAGATTTATCTTGAGTCCGTGAAGAAGAATAAGGCATCGGATGCCCCATCTTCTTTAGATATCTTCGTTATTGATTGTCATTCTATTTCCTCAAACACTTGGGTATTGGATACTGGGTGTGACTCACATATTTGTAATGACATACATAGGCTAAGGAATAGAAGAAGACTCGTCAAGGGTGAGTCAAATTTGCGTGTTGGGAATGGAGCAAAGGTTGCTGCAGTCGCCATTGGAACACATTTGTTGAAACTCCCTACATGACTTGTCTTAGAATTGGACAATTGCTTTTATATTCCTTCGTTGATAAAGAACATCATTTCTATTTCTTGTTTAAATAGAAATCGGTATCATTTGACTTTTAGTAACAATTGTTGTTACATAACTTTGAATGGAGTTCTTTATGGGACTGGAACTTTAAGCAATGGTGTTTATACGTTGGACGTATCCAGTGACATCTTCAATATCGAAGTGAGCAACAAGCGTGCTCGAAAGGATAATCAATTAGACTCCCATATGTAGCATTGTCGTCTTGGCCATATAAGCAAGAAACGCATGTCCGAATTACACCGATGTGGAATTCTAGAATCGTTTGAATTGGATTCATACGATACATGCGAATCATGCTTAAAAGGCAAGATGACTAAGTTACCTTTTACTGGAAAAGGTGAATGAGTTGGAGAGTTACTAGGTCTAATACATACTGATGTATGTGGACCTATGTCAACTCAAGCATTAGGAGGCTATAGCTACTCATTACCTTCACCGATGATCACTCACGGTTTGGGTATGTGTTCTTGATGAAACACAAGTCTGAAGCCTTTGAAAGGTTCAAAGAATTCAGAAATGAAGTAGAGAAACAACATGACAAGAGTATTAAAATACTTCGATCGGATCAAGGTGGTGAATACTTGAGTCAGGAGTTTCTTGATTACCTAAGAGACAATGGTATATTGTCTCAATGGACTCCGCCATATACACCACAGCATAATGGTGTATCTGAGAGGCGTAACCAGACCTTGTTGGACATGGTTAGGTCAATGATGAATCATGCGACTCTTCCCAAGTCCTTTTGGGGCTATGCACTTGCATAGCTTGTTTACTTGTTAAAATGTAATGCCTACCAAGGTAGTCTCAACTACTCCATGAGATATGGAATGGTAAGAAACCTCATGTATCTTACTTGAAGATATGGGGTTGTCCCGCTTATGTGAAGCGGATCAGATCGCATAAATTGGATGCTAAGTCCGATAAATGTCTATTTATTGGATACCCTAAGGAAACAAGGGGTTACCAATTCTATCATCCTGTGGAACAAAAGGTGTTTGTTTCAAGGCATGCTGTGTTTCTAGAGAAAGAGTTTCTCTTGCAAGAAAACAGTGGGAGTGTCGTCGAGCTTGAGGAGGCTCGAGAGACTCAAATAGACATTAATGAGATACCTGGTGAAGCACAACAACCGACAACTCATAGTGATGAGCAATCGGCTGGACCTATTATAACACCACATCTTCGTAGATCTGGTAGAACACGCAATATTTCTGAGAGATATGGATTTCTCGTAAGTGAATCGAACGACATGTTACTCATTGATGATGAGGAGCCTACCAGTTATGAAGAAGTGCTGACAAGTTCAGAAAGGGATAAGTGGCTTGGTGCCATGAAGTCGGAAATGGATTCCATGTATGAAAACCAAGTTTGGAACTTGGTTGACCCACCTGAAGGCATAACGCCTATAGGGTGCAAGTGGGTTTTCAAGAAGAAAACCGACATGGATGGTAATGTGATTACCTATAAGGCTAGATTGGTGGCGAAAGGATATCGTCAAAAGCAAGGTGTTGATTATGACGAAACCTATTCGCCTGTAGCTATGCTTAAATCCATTCGGATGCTCCTGGCCATAGCGGCTCATTATGATTATGAGATATGACAGATGGATGTGAAAACAGCTTTCCTTAATGGAAACCTGCTCGAGGACGTGTATATGATACAACCTGAGGGTTTCACATCGGTTGATAAAACCAAGGTATGCAAATTGCGACGATCCATTTATGGATTGAAGCAAGCATCCAGGAGTTGGAATATCCGTTTTGATGAGACAATCAAAAAGTTTGATTTCTCACAAAATCCAGATGAACCTTGTGTGTACAAGAAGGTTAGTGGGAGTGCAGTCGTGTTCCTAGTATTGTATGTCGATGACATACTACTTATAGGAAATGATGTTTCAATCTTACAGTCAGTGAAGGTTTGGTTATCCAAGACATTCTCCATGAAAGACCTGGGAGAAGCAACCTACATCCTCAGGATTAAGATCTATAGAGATAGATCGAAACGGTTGCTTGGTCTTTCGCAGTCTACATATATAGACCGAGTGCTAAAGAGGTTTAGCATGTCGGAATCCAAGAAAGGTTTCTTACCCATCAGGCATGGGGTACACCTTTCGAAGTCTATGTGTCCGCGCACAGAAGACGAGAGGATTTCCATGAGTAAGATTCCCTATGCATCCGCAATAGGATCTATCATGTATGCTATGTTATGTATAAGGCCCGATGTATCGTACGCTTTGAGTGTCATGAGCAGATACCAGTCCGATCCAGGAATGGATCATTGGGCGGCTGTTAAGACGATCCTTAAGTACTTGAGAAGAACTAAGGATGTGTTCCTAATATATGAAGAAGGGTACATGGTGATACGTGGGTATACGGATGCCGATCCTGCATGCATAAGGATGATTCCATCTCGGGTATGTATTCACCGAATGGAGGCGCAATAAGTTGGAAAGGTTCCAAGCTTGACACTATAGCGGATTTTGCCACTAAGACAATACATATCGCAGCTTTGGGAAGCAAAGAAAGGAAGCGGTTTGGATCAAGAAGTTCATCTCTGAACTTGATGTGGTCTCATCAATGATCCAAACATGTGCTTCGCCGCTATCATCTTATCAGAGAGATCATCAGTAGGAATGAAATACAAATCGAAAATTCCTAACGAAGGAACTTAGCGGATCCTTGACTAAGGCATTACCTCAAAATAAGTTTGAGGGTCATGTTCGAGCTTATGGTATTGATCGTAGCGATTGGCATTAGGCCAAGTGAGTCCGTTAGTAATATATGAGAGATGTCCTAAGGCAATCGCTTTATGTATGAACCATTTATATGATAAATGAAGATTCACTATTTGAGTATACATGTTTTATGTATTTGATTGATCTTAAACTCATTTAATCGAATGTCCACGATACGATTCACAACATGAGAGAATTTGTGATTGGATCACAACTAGTGAGTATCTCTACATGTGTAATTGTGATGTATCGAATTATCCCTAGTCGATGAATTGATGGATTTGGACACCATCAATTCGCCGAGACTAGCACGAGGTATACTCTTGGTGTATCCAAGCAACCGATTCTCACCGGGCCGAGACATTGTGATGTCCGAGTTGATCGTGGATGCTAGTTATGGTAACTAGTTCATCGAGTGACCAACCGTAAGACTTCATATGGTTCTCTGCATATATAGATATGTCAATGAAGTTCTTATGTAGCTTAAGTGCGATGTTCCTTCGACTTGCGGTATTCAAGTCATCTTGATCATGGAGACTTATGCTTTGACATCTTAAGCAAACATCTCTAAGGAGATGTGGACCCGGGATGATTGGGTATAAGTCGAAGTGATCGAAGGTGTTTGAATAGCCTATAAAGGATTCACCACTCCTTGCGAGGAGATGTATACCCATGGCCTCTCGTCAGATTGTTACTAAAGTCTTTGGCCAAAGCATTACATGTTTAGAGTAAGGTACTCTTCGATACATGTGCAGTAACTAGAATCTGTAGGACGAGGAAATGATACTTGGGCTAGGTGTGACGTAGTCAGCCTAGTGGGGACTGACACAATAGACCATGTCCTGAACCAAGTGGGTATAAGATGAGTGAAGGGAATGAGGCACGAATCATTCGAGCTGCTGAAGGGTTTCAGAAATAGTTCTGGATCAACCGTTGATTTTTTCGATTAATTGGGGATCATGATGTACTACTAGGTGCCACTCATGATCGTTCTATAATTAATGGTTAATTATAGATGGCCAACATAAACCGAGAACCTATTTGGTCACACACACAACGAGCGTAATCCAAAGGATTTAAAACGAGCTTGAGAATGAGATTCTCAGACCGAGAGAAACTAAGTTTGGTTGGACCAAACATGGAGCGAGCATGAAATCGTTTCAGTCGCAATGGAAGCGTGGATGGGTCGTGTCTTATGAAGACATAATGGATGGACCAAAATGGTTTGGTTCTAATCCAATGGAGGAGAATAAACCAAAGGGTTTGGTTTATTTTAAACGAATGAACCAAAAGTTGGTTCGGTTCATTTTAACTTAAAATAAACCATCATGGTTTGGTTTATTTTAACTTATCTTAATGGAGCGGGTTAACGGGCCTAATGGTTATGATCCAATAACCATTAAGAGAATTAGTTCTCTATAAAAGAGGGCTTAAGGGATAATTAAGCCCTAATCCATAAACCCCTAGCCCTAAGGTTGCCGCCCACCTCCTCCTTGGAGCTCTCGGCGCCAACCTATTGCCGCCGCCCAAAGCTCCTCCAACCGGCGTCCAGAAGGCTGCTTCCTTCCCCCTCGCCGGCGTCGAGCTGCTGCCGGTTAGTGCTCCGGTGATCTCCTTCAAGTTTGGCATCAAGGTGAGCTCTATCTCCCTTGGTTGGCCGGTGCCTATCACCTCCACCAAAGCTGTCCAGTTTTCTGGACAGCTTGTTCTCCTCTCGTCGGAGCGTCGTTTGGACGACGGTTAGAGCTCCGACAGCGGCTAACTTACCGGGGATTCGATCTCCGGTAATCCTCTGAGGTGGAGGACGAAGGATTCGTCAATTGGTTGACGAATACCTCTCCGGAGAAGCGAGTTTTGAGAACTCATATTAGGATCCGAATTTGGATTCGGATCGTGATCATCTCTCGATCACGTCGTCTTCAACACGAGGCTGGTAACCCGTACGAAGACGAAGCTCGTGTCTTAGCGAAGTCATCCCGAGGAACTCGGCGTGGATATGGATAGAGACGATTCTAGCGAGGATCGTTTCGGTTGATGTCGTTCCCGCTACACGTCATACGAAAGGTATAACGTAGATAAATTTCCTTTTATTGCAAATTTAAATTTACGGTTATGTCTACACTTGTTGTAATATGCATGCGTGTGTTGTGTGTGTTGTAATAAATGTAGATTTATTATTTTTATTGCTTCCGCTGTGTTCATGTTTACGAAACGTGATCGAACACACACACGCCGCGGTGCCGGAAACCCAACAGCGATTCCTTAGTGCAATATTAAAATCTCGTGCACATACTTACTGCGAAAAGTATGTTAGGTCGACTCACAGTTAAGCATAGAAGGCTACCTATCACGCTCCTATAGTACTTTAAATCAATTGATTTTCTTTCTAAGTCTTCTCTTATGTTTATATTAGTAGCCATTGGTGTATTAATTTCCTTAGTATTTTACATTCCAAATCTATTAATTAATTCCTTAGCATATTTACGTTGATGTAAGTAAATTTCTTCACTAGTTTATTTTATTTGTAAGCCTAAGAAAAAAGTAAGTTCACCTACTAAGTTCATTTCAAATTCACTTTCCATTAATGAAATAAACTCATCTAATAAGGTTGTATTGGTCGTTCCAAAAATTATGTCATCTACATAAATTTGGGCAATAAATATCTTTTTTCCTATGAATTTTACAAAAAGGGCGGGGTCAACTAAACATTGATTAAATCCCTTAGACTTAAGGTAAATTAAAAGCCTTTCATACCAAGCTCTAGGAGCTTGTTTTAGTTCATATAAGGCTTTTCTAAGTTTAAAGACATGGTCGGGTTTGTCTAGACTTTCGAATCCAGGTGGTTGGCTAATATACACCTCTCCCTCAATGAATCCATTCAAAAATGCTAACTTAACATCCATTTGAAATAACTTGAATCCTCCATGTATAGGGTAGGCTAATAGCATTCTAATCGATTCAAGTCTAGCTACGGGTGCATATGTTTCATCATAATCTAACCCCTCTACTTGACTAAATCCTTTAGCAACTAACCTAGCTTTATTACTATCAACTTCTCCTTTATCATCATGTTTGTTTCAAAATACCCTCCTTAATTGTCCCAATTATTATTTTTTCCTTAGGCGAGGGTACTAATTCCCAAACTTGACTCCTAGTAAATTGAGCTAACTCTTCTTGCATGGCTATAATCCAATCAGGATCAAGAAGAGCTTGTTCAATTGTTTTGGGTTTGATTTTTTAAATGAGTGAAATTTGGCTTAGGTTTCTATAGGATGCTCTAGTTCGAACCCCTAAATTAGGATCACCTATTACTTGGTCAATATGATGATTTTCTTGTAACCTAGATTGATTTGGGTTAGGATCTACATTAGATTCGTTTTGTGAGTCAAATTCGGGTCTAGAGTTAGGTTCATTAATCAATTCTGATTCAGGTTTTGTAGTTTTATTTTCTTCATCAAATACTACATTGATTGTTTCTTCTATTTTTAAGGTTTCATTGTTATACACTCTGTATGCTTTACTAGTGATTGAGTATCCTAGAAAGGTTCTGGTACTAGTTTTAGAGGTGAATTTTCCTAAGTAATCTTTAGTGTTTAATATGCGTACCCTACATCCAAAAACCCTAAAATACTTAATGTTTGATAATTTTTTGTAATAGATTTCATATGATGTTTTAAGGTGTCTTTTAACTAATAGAATCCTATTTTGAACATAGCAAGTCGTATTGACCGCTTTTGCCCAAAACCTAATAGGTAAGTTGAATTCGTTTAACATAGTCCTAGCGGCTTCTTGTAGGGTTCTATTCTTACGTTCAACTAGACCGTTTTGTTGAGGAGTCCTAGGGCAGGAAAACTCATGGTGGTACCCATTTTGGTTACAAAAGTCGGTGAACCTATGATTTTCGAATTCACCACCATGATCGCTTCTAGTTCTCTTTATCTCAAGATCCTTTTCATTTTCTATTAATTTGCATAGATTGGTGAGTTGATCTAAGGATTCACTTTTATGTTTTAAAAACCTAACCCATGTGAACCTAGAGTAGTCATCGACTATAACTAGCCAGTATTGGCTTCCATTTAGTGACTTGGCTCCATGAGAGTCAAAGAGGCCTAAGTGTAGGAGCTCAACTGCTTTGGATGAAGCACACTCTCTGAGACTTTCAATTAAATTTTAGTAACACTAGAATCTTAATCGATAACATTAGTTCTATTAATCTTACTAAAAACACATTTTGTCATTCTAGGACTAAACACATAGAAGTCAAACATCATTTTGTACAAGAACACGTAGCAAATGGAACCATAAAACTTGAATATGTTGAGTCGAAATCGAACCTAGCGGGCATCTTCACAGCTAAGCGTTTGTCAATCAGAATAGGATATGCTATAGAATAGGACTCAATTCTTACTTATACTTTATCTTTATTTTTCTTGCTACATGGAACTAACTTAGGGTTTTGCCTTAGAAAACATGCACCTATAGATTTAAGGAGCAGCTATGTAGATGAGTGTGAGATGTTAGGACCTTACTTCTGATTCTAGATATAGATCTAGTACATCGACATGAATCATGGAGTATGATGGGGTCAGGGTTTTCAGAGTAGTTAGAAGGTTTCCCAGGCAGTTTATGTGTTTCCAGAGCAGTATATGTATTTCTAGAGCAGTATGGGTATTTCTAGAGCATTATGTGTGATTTCAGGATAGTATGTATATTTTTAGAGCAATATGCATATTTCCATAGCCGTATTTTATTTCTAGAGCAATATGTGTATTTTCAGAGTAGTATTTCCAGAGCAGTATGTTCATTTTTAGAGCAGCATGTGTATTTCCAGAGTAGTAGGTTGATTTCCAAGGTAGTTAGTGTATTTTTCGGGCAATGTGTGTTGTTCTTGATCTCAAAAGGGAAGGGCGGTACAATTGTTTAAGTATTAGCGTTAGCAGAGCAGTTTATGTGTTTCCAAGGTAGTTAGTATACTTCCCAAGCAATCTATGTGTTTCCGGGGCAGTTAGTGTACTTCCCAAGCAGTCTATGTATTTCTAGGGAAGTTAGTATACTTTTCGAACAATCTAAGTGTTTCCAAGATAGTTAGTGTATTTCCTGAGCAGTTTATGTGTTCCCAGGGCAGTTAGTGTACTTCCCAAGTAGTATGTGTTATTTTCGATCTTAGACGGGAAGGGTAGTGCAGTTGTTTAGGTATCAACAATAGTAAAGCGATTTAGGTATTTCCAGGGCAGTTTATGCATTTCCCGAGCGGTATGTATGATTCCCAAGCAGTGCATTCATTTCCTGGACAGTAAGTTCATTTCCTGAGCAATACATTTATCTCCCGAGTTGTTTTCGAATTTTAGGGTTTACTTATGAATACGGTGAAATAAGGAGGAAGGGGGCGTGTTGGAGGATAGTAAGTAGCAATGGGAAGTTGAGGATAACTAATTGCATTTATTTTTGTATTTTATTTGATTTAGGGTGTGGCAGGAGATAATTTGAATAAGAGCGGGAAAAACAGTTACAAATACAGCTTGACAAAGGGCATTAAAGTAAATTCACCTCATGAAGAAGGCGATTGATCCATCTATAAAAGGGGATAGAGGAGGACGGAATGGGAGATGGTTGTTTCTTCGCCATTTGGTACTTCCAAGATCTCTCTTCTTCTCCAGTTGATTGTTTTCCTCATACTCGTACTAACTTGAGCGTTGGAGTGGCCGTGCTGAGAAGCCGACCAACCCTTAATGCTCTTTATTGGTGTGGCAGATCTAGCTTAATTCCTAAGACCAGAGGTGATTCCAACAACTAATCTTTCCTTCTCTAAGCCTTTCTCGGTGACAAATCCAATGATTCATAAGGAGGGGGAGGGAGGTCTTGGCAATTCAAAGAAGCAAGCACCATCCAATTGGTGCCGCTTGTGAGAACCTGAACAAAAAGTCGTGATGATGAATACTAGAAGAACGTTGAAGGAGCCAGCGGAAGGGGAGAAGTCCGTCTCCAGTACCTCCAAGGATGGCACTAACAAAAGGTGTCGAGAACCTTTATACAAGGAAGATCTTATATAAGTCATGGCTGAGATGATGGATCAGATGTCACAAAGGGCCACTCCGAAGAAGGTTAAGTAAGATGATAGCTTTGATAGTGATTCTGAGGAGGAAGGGGGTAAGATTTCTCGATTGAAGAAAAATTCTTCTTGTGCTTGTAAGAAAATGAAGGGGAAAGAAAAATGTGTTGCTCCTTCGGAGAATGCACCACCTGAAGAGAAAGTTCCTACTGTAGGTACTATTGTAAAAATAGAAGAGGAAAATCCTTTTGTTGAGAATATTTTGAACGATGAGTTACCTTGACATTTTCGACTTCCCTAAATGTCTGAATATGTTGATTCTTTTGATCCTAAAGTTCATTTAAGAAGATTTGAAAATGCTACTTTGTTATATCGTTACACTGACGGGGTTAAATGTTGGGTATTCCTTACTACCTTAGTAGGATCGACACAATAGTGGTTTAGTGATTTGAGGTCACAGAGTATTACATCCTTTAAGGATTTCTCCACGTTATTTTTAAGACATTTCTCTAGTTCTCGAAAGTATTTGCCTCAACCTCTCAGTCTTTTTGATCTTAAGCAAAGAGCGCTTAAGCTATGAGCATAGATTTACAACAATTGCCGAAGAAATTCTGCTATGGAGTATGATGGGAGCTTTTACTCAGGGACTCAGAGAAGGGGATTTCTTTAAATCCTTGGCTAAGAGGCCTCCTACAAGTTTTGAAGATCTATTATCTCAGGATGAGAAGTTTATTAACTTGGAGGATGCTCAAGAGTCTTGGTAGACTTCTCAGGATTTCAGAGTAATAGAGATACCCGAGAGGAGGATTGAATGGGTGAGGCATGTTCAACCTTCGGAGGACAAATCTCTATGTATTCCACCATCGCAGTTTTTTAAGGAAAGAGCTATGAATATTTGTATAGAGCAGCGGTTGCTGAGAAGACCCTTTAGAGCTGATAGAGGGCCTAGGAGATTACCAACTCCTACTTTTTGCACTTTTCATCAAGAATATGGACATAATACTCAAAATTGTCAACAGTTAGATTTTGAGCTACAAAGAATTATGGGAGCTCATCCTCATGTTTGAAATCTGGTTATGAATTCAACTCCTTATCCGCGGGAGTTTGGAAGAAGAAACTACGGTAGAGGAAATGCGGGAAGGCCTCTTATAAACTGTTCTGTACAGGCTGCTCAGATAAGAGAACTAACCCTTGGTTAGGTAGCACCTGCCAATCAACCCCTGTTAGAGGCTCTATTAACATGATATATGGTGGTTCCACTAATAGAGATTCTAATAGAGCATGGAAGAGACACAATAGAGAAGAATGTGTAACTGTTGCTACTCTGCCTAGAGCTAGAGGACCCATGATAGGGTTTGATTCTCATGACTTAGAGGGAGTAATGACCCCTCACATAGATGCCTTGGTCATTCGAGCCCTTATTGCCAATTTTGATGTAGGAAGAGTTTGTTGATCATGGGTCTTGGTAAGGATATCTTATGCATCGGTGTCACCAAGAGCAAATTGGAGTTAACATTACTAATTTACTTGAGCATGAACTTCCTTATTTGGATTTTCGTGTGAGTGCAAATGAGGTGCAAATTAGTCAGGGTTGATATCTTTAGGAGAAGAGCCAAGAAGGAAGATAGTGCTTATTAATTTTATAGTAGTTGACATGCCTTCTTCTTATAATGTTATCCTAGGTAGACCAGTCCTAAGTAGTCTACAAGTAGTAGCTTCTCCTTATCATCAAAATTGGAAGTGGGAGAAGTAGGAAGTGAGATTTTATGGAGTATGGATCATATGGATGTTAAATTGGAGGCAAAAGATGAATTAAATTGGGCCTTTGCATAAATCTAAAAGAAGGTGATCATTAGTATCATTGGGGGAAGTGAAAGATATGAGAGTCCGATAAGGAGCAGCAATTGTGTATTAGATGTTAAGTGTATTTGAACATACTAGTCTTTGGACCTTCCTTGCAACTTAAATATAATGAATATTGCCATAAGAATGTTGATATTTTAGAAGCGATGCTATGAGTCGAATGATGCTATTAAAATTATCGATAAATCGAAGGCGAACTTGGTATTGTATGTTATACCTAAGCCATCGGGAAAATGGAGAATGTGTGTGAACTTCAAAGATCTTAACAAAGCTTGTCCTAAAGATTGCTATCTTTTATCCCGCATTGATCAGTTGGTAGATTCCACCATTGGGCATCGAATTGGCTTTAGCCATAATAAAGCTTATGTAATAAAATTTACGTCTCAAGTAGTTAATATTCAGCTTAGAGGAAACTTTTGGCACTTTATAAATATAAGATGAAGTTAAATCTAAAGAAGTATGTATTTATATTCCAAGTCTTGTGTACTTGGCATGGAAAGTCTAACATGGGTTGACAAGGGAAAGTCCAAGAGTCCAAGGGTGTAGACCACATTAGCATGACAATAGATGAACAAGTCATGGATGACTTGGAGGGCTAGAAGGCTTAGCTAGCAAGTATGGTTAAAATTTGTAATTTCTTGTATTTCATTCTTATTATTGTAAGAACTATTGTAAGAGGTTTTCTCCACCTCCGGATTGTTCTGAGAAGGATTTATTGATTAGTGGTTGTGTGTGCATCACTAGAGCTCAATCCGTGTAGTAGAGACCATATGATTCCGAACTACGTTATATTTGGTATTGTGCTTGTGTTCGTGTTGTATTTGTTTTAATGTTATTGTTTTATTTTATTATTATTTCAAGTGTTGTAGAGAACGATCAAATTCCATAACATGACTACTATTCACCCCCTCTAGTAGGCGCACAGGTCCTAACAAGTGGTATCGGAGCTTGGAGCTCTTCTACAGATTAACACCAGGGAACAAAAGCACTAGAGGGAATAAGATGGAATATGAAAGAAAATTATGATGAGATATCAACATACCTCCACCATACGACCAAGAAGATTTTTCAGCATGGAGGGCGAGAATGGAGACATTCTTGATGATGAACATAGAGGAGTGGTTCATTATCATGGAAGGTTTTGAACCCCCTAGGGATAAGAAGGGAGATGTCTTGAAATTGAAAAAGTGGACCCAAGAGCAACGTCAAAAGTTCAAGACCGAAGTTAAGGTAACAAAGCTTTTAGAAGATTTGATACCTAATGATATTTTGTCTAGACTAGGTGAATATCAAGATGCCAAGGAGCTTTGGAGCAAATTGACAAAGTTCTATGAAGGCCCATCACCGGTCAAAGAAGAAGAGGAGTGCTCATCCTCTCAAGCTCAAGAAGAAGCAAGCACATCTTCATCACAAGAGCTTGATGATTCGGAGGGTGATAGAGAATCAACATCCGGATCGGGAGAGGAGGAAGAAGTAAAAGAAGCCTCCATCTCTAGAATTGAGGGGGAGGAAACTAGGTCATCTTCAATACCGGAGCCAACTCAAGAGGAACCATCTACCTCCGGTCGAGAAGATGAAGAACCAATTTCGACCACCATTGACCTAGGTAACTCGAGCATATTAATTCAAAACAAAAATCATATTATGTGTTTTGAGTGTAGGGAATATGAGCACTATAAGAGTAAGTGTCCTAAGAAAGTCAAGAAAAGTCAACCGGCACCGAAACCTCCAGAAAAGACCAAGGAACCTAGTGCCTTAATCATTAAGAGCAAGAAGCACATGGTATGCTTCAAATGCCAACAACCAGGGCATTATAGGAGTCAATGCCCTAGGAGGAAGAAGAAGGTCCAAGAAGGAGCATCAAATGTAGGGGGAGCCTCTAAGACAAACCCTAAGGTACATTTAAATAATGCTCATTCTTTAAGTAATAATAAAAAGCATACTAGAAGTAATCTTTCTATGTTTCATAAAGAGCATGCTAAAAGTAATAAATTTTATTGTTTAGGTGCTAAGAGTTACGATTTTAAAGATAAGGAGAAATTTGAGACTAATGTCCCTAGAAAAATACTATCTAGTGAAACCATTATGAAGGTAGAGGACCATTTAGGCATTAACCCTAAGAAGGGTTGGCATATGCCTAGGAAATGAAACAATGCCCAAAGATTAGATCAAAATTCAAAAATTGGACAATTAGAGCTAGAAAATCAAGTTTTGAGGTCAAAACTTGAGAAAATAGAAAAGACCCTTGCAAAATGTAAAATCAAATACAAGGGTCAAAGGATCAAAGATCTAGGTGAGATTTTAGGAAGCAAGGTTCAACCAAGGGGAAGAAATATTTGGGTCACAAATCTAAGCCCAAGGAGACCTACCATAGTGTTTCATTCGATTATGGAACACAACCTAGGTCTAGAAAAACCAAGGTCAATAGGGAAGTCATCCCTAAGGTTGACCAAGGTAGGTGCTTAGTGGCAAAAGTTTCAAGGAAACCTAGGGAAGCTATTAAGAAGGTTACAAGAGGAGTTACCCCTAGAGTTAACCTAAGTAAGACTCAAATGACCAAGGCTTCTAAGATTAGGAGGGTATCTAGGGAAGTTATCCCTAAGAAATACCTAGTAAACCTAAGGAGCTCCAATAGGTATTAGGTTCCTAAGAGCGTGATCGATTCACGCTAAATGGGTTTAGGTGTACCAACCTTAAATGGATAGGTAGTTAATCCAACTATGGTAAAGGTGACATTTTAGGTCATTTCTAAGGTAATTAGGTACTTTGGAACTAAGGATGATTTTTATATCCTAAAGGTTTTTAGAATGTGCTAATATAATTTATGGAAGTTGAAAAATCAATCAAATTGGCACAATTAGGGTTAGAGGTCATAGTGTGCCATTTTGGATTTTTGGCACACTTGGGAGATAAGTAATAATATGACAAAATGGACTAAATAATAACAAATGACAATTAATATTAAAACTTAGGTATTTACTACCTTAGTATTTTACACTTGTCATGTCTTCTTTGCCTTGCCATGTCATGACATCATATTTATTTTAATCATTTAATATGTCATGATATTACTTAGGTTTAAGGTTAAATGTCATGTATGCTTAGATTCCATTTTATGCCATGATATCATGATCATTGGCCATGTTTAATTATATCCTCATTTATGTCATGATCATTCATGCATTAATACAATTGATTCAAGGACAATTGACATGACTTGAAGTCTCATGTATAAGGTAATCAAGTAGTGTTGCCTTAGAAAAATATATGAAATCCTAGATTAAGATGAAAACCCACATCTCACATTATATTGACATGTATGTGTATTGATATACCTTAGATACATTTGAGATGCTAGGATATGAGTTAAGTTCAAGGTGCATAGTTTTTGCATCTAGATGAACTAAGACTCATCTAATATCATGGAGGGATCATTGGGAAAGCTAATGTACAAGTCATGTGCATTGAGCCTAAAGAATATGATCCAATATAAGGTTTTAAAATAATTTTAAAATTATTTTGAAAAACCTTGGTGAAGTCTATCTTTTGATAGCAATCACAATTGATGATGTTGATACAAAGTGAGCTCAAACATTAAAGTTTTTCTTCACTTTTGAACTTTGTATCAATTTCACTATTTTATGGTTAAATTATTTTTCACATATTTTTCACCCATTGTATTGTATATAAGTAATGTACGTATGAATTTTCACGATTTTTCAAAATACATAGAATTACTTATGTTTTTTCAAAGTTCATTTCTGATAACTAAAATTTAGAAATTTATTATCGATCATTGCCGCTTGATGACATGGATGTATGATAATCAATCGATTCGACTATTGAGTCAATCATCGAGGATTTCCGATAAACAAGGATGTTTAGCCCAATTTCAGTTATGGTAAGGTTCCCTAATCACTCCTAACCCTAGGATATGCTTTGGAAAGTATTAGAAAGGGTGAAAATCTATTGGATATGGATTAGGAGAGTTGTTAGGGTGTGTATCAATTTAAGGTGAGTGAAAGTTCAAGTTTGAATTTTTGCCCTTAATTTTGATGGTTTAGTGTTCCTATTGGCTTAGGAACTTTCCAAGAACATTATTGGTGCAATGGTCAAGGGGGAGCAAGCCTTTAGGGGGAGGTATCCATCATGGGATGATGGATGTATATTCTTTCTTGTAAGGGGGAGAATGTGAAGAATTTTGGAGAAGTTAGGATTACCTCTCTTAAGTGATATGAGACTTATCACTAGGAAGATTGTAGGCATCCTAGATATTTTTGGACAAGGGGGAGATTGTAAGATCTCATTGGGATATGAGACATTGACCTCCTTGGAGAGAACCTTTTTGATGTATGCTAAAAAAGAGGAGAAAGTGAAACTACCAATTTGGGATAATTAGTAAGGAGATTTGAGTTAGGTGGCCTAACTCAAAGGTGTTTGGTTTTTGTCAAAAATCAAAAAGGGAGAGATTATTAGTGCAATCTGCCTAGGTCATGATTGACTAGACTCGAGTTTGACTCGAGTAGTGTTTTGATGTTTGACATTGATGTATGACAATGTGTTGGGGAGATTGTTGGTGCAATCAACCCAGGTCATATTGTGATGTTTGACGATGGTTTGACTATTGTCATGGGAGAAATCCAAGTCTTGTGTACTTGGCATGGAAAGTCCAACATGGGTTGGCAAGGGAAAGTCCAAGTTTGAGTCTTGGCAATTGAGAAGTCTAAGGGGAATATTGGCGGCGTAAAGTCCAAGGGTGGAGTCTTGGCAGCATAAGTCCAATGGTTGGTGGCGTAAAATCCAAGCGGAGTCTTGGAAGCGTAAGCCCAATGTGCCTTGGTGGTGTATACCACATTAGCATGGCAATAGCTGATGGAAACATCTGAAGGCTAGCGTATAGATGAACAAGTAATGGATGACTTGGAGGGATCCGATAGGCATGAGGCTGACGAAGATTACTAGAAGGCTTAGGTCTAGGCTAAGGGTGATCTAACAAGTATGGGGGCACCATACTTGGGGTTAAAACCTCATGGATGAGGTTATTAGTCGACTGATGGGAGTCGACTAGATTTCGACTGCAAGAATTGGCCTAACAGTCGATTGCCAACATTAGGCGATCATTTGCTGGCAGCGATCGGCCCGATCTAGAGATCGATCGACTCGGTCGAGAATTTGGGGACGAAAGTTTGAGTCATTGTTAGAGTTTGACAATCGAGTGATGACCTGATCAGTCAACTAATGGGCATGATCAGTCGATTGATGGTCTATCCGTTGGAACTTATCCAATGTGGCTCATGTCGTTGTGAGATAACGGCTACAGGAGCAGTCGACTGATGGTCTCGATCAGTCGACGCTAGGAGAAAATTAGCCCGAGTTGTAGGTTTAAAAGGAGCACGAAGGAAAGATTTTGGCTAAGGTTTCTTGAGGAGTTTTAGGGCGATTTACTGCTGCAATTCAGGGTCTCCAAGTGCAACTCAAGCAACCAAACAAGCAAACCTTTAAAAGATTGATTGTAAAGTTTTCTTTGCATTCTTTTATTGTATTTTATTCTTATTATTGTAAGAACTATTGTAAGATGTTTTCTCCACCTCCAGATTGTTCTGAGAAGGAGTTATTGATTAGTGGTTGTGTGTGCATCATTAGAGCTCATTTAAGCTCAATCCGTGGAGTATGAACCACACAATTCCGAACCACGTTATATTTGGTGTTGTGCTTGTGTTTGTGTTGTATTTGTTTTATTGTTATTATTTCCACTGTGTATAACAAGTGTTGTAGACAAGCACGCGATCAAATTCGGACAATCGAACAATGACGCGCTATTCACCCCCCCCTCCCCCCCTCTAGGGGGCGCACAAGTCCTAACAATGTGGTTACTGAGCAAGGTATAAAAGCTAATCCTATCAAGATCGAGGCTATTCAACAGATGCAACCTCCAAAAAACTTGAAAGAAGTACAGAGGCTATTGGGAAGGATTGCTGCTTTATCTAGATTTATATCCCGATCGGCAGATAGAAGTCTTCCTTTCTTTAAGATATTAAAGAGAGCTACACGATTCCAATGGGATGAACACTATGATAAAGCTTTCCAATCTTTGAAAGAGTACTTGGTGGAGCCACTTTTTTTAGCTAAACCTCAACTTGGAGAAGTGTTATGGGTATATCTAGCTCTTTCTGAAGTGGCTATGAGCTCAATATTGGTTAGAGAAGACAGGGGTCAACAACATCTAATATATTATATCAGCTATCTTTTGAATGGACCTGAAATTCATTATACTAATATAGAGAAGTTAACTTGGGGTCAGGTTTAACTGCCCGGAGACTATGACCCTATTTTCTATCGCACCCCTTAGTGGTACTCACTGATACTCCTCTGGGTAGAATACTTACGCATCCAAAAGCTATAGGAAAGCTTATTAAATGAGCTACTGAATTTAGTGAATATGACATCACTTATCAGCCTTGTATCTCTATTAAAGCGCAAGCCTTAGCTAACTTCTTAGTGGAGATCGTACATAAGGAGGAGTTTGAGCCTTGGATTATATATATAGATAGGTCTTGTAAGAAAGAGGGTTGCAGAGTAAGGGTAATTTTGACTTCACCACAAGGAGAGGAGGTCAACCTGGCAGTCAGGTTGTATTTTAGAGCCTCTAATAATGAAGCTGAATATGAAGATTTACTTGTGGCTTTATAGGCTACTAAAAATATAGGAGCTGAGCGGGTAGTTGTGCATATAGATTCTCAACTAATGGTGCAATAGACTGGGGGAGGATTTGAAGTTAAAGATGACAAATGTCGAAGTTACTGTGAAATGGTAGAGAAAGCTAAGGAAAATTTTTCAGAGGTATTGATAAAGAAAATCACTAGGACAGAAAATCAAAGAGCTAATGAGTTGGCTCAATTGGCTAGCTCTTTGGAAAGTTGGAATACTCGTGAGGTGATTCCTCATATTGAGTTGTTGCCCCAGCACGAGAAGTTAAGAGAAGTAATAGAAGAGGATTGGAGAAAAGAATTAATTCCATTCTTTTAGGATAAAAAGATGCCAAGTGATTCTGTAAGGGCTCGGCAATTTAAGTAGCAGATAGTTCACTTTTGTATGATAAAAGTAATTTTATATAAAAGAACTTGTGTTGGACCTTTATTGTGTTGTTTGGGGAGAGGGGAAGCAAATTATGTTATGAGAGAAGTGATGAAGGAGCTTGTGGAAGTCACATAGGGGGTCGGTCATTGGCTTGAAAGGTGTTGTTAGCGGGATATTTTAGGCCTACCTTGATGAAGGATTCTATATAGTTGGTACAACAATGTGAAAGTTGTTAAAGACATCATAATTAGCAGTATCAGCCGACCGAGTATATGAAGGCAGTAGTGTCAGCTTGCCCTTTTGATCAATGAGGTATGGATATAGTGGGACCATTTTCGGTTGGGACGGGTCAAAAGTGTTGGGAGTATGAGGAATACAATCAAAGTCCCACATTGGTAAGATATGGAAAAGATCATGTGCTTATAAGATAAAAAGATATTTCCATTAGTATGAGACCTTTTGGGTAAAACTCAAAAATAAAATCATGAGAACTTAGACCAAAAGTGGACAATATCATATCATTGTGGAGATATATGATTCTTATAGGCACTAATAATTGGTATCAGAGCCATGATCCATGTCAAGCCATGAACCTCGAACGAAGGAAGTGGAGCTCCCATGTCTGGATCAAGAGAACCAGACACCAGGCTGGAAGTCCAGTTAGGTCGGGAGGACCGAACAACTGGCAGGAAGTCCAGTTGGGCCAGAAGGGCTGGACAACTAGCAAGAAGTCCTGGTGGGTTAAGGATCGGACATCAAGCAGAGGAAGTCCTTCGAGGATGGATAGACTTAAGGGAGGCTCAATGTGGTCCTTTGTTTGAGGGGGGATTGTTGGGAGTATGAGGAATATAATCAAAGTCCCACATTGGTAAGATATGAAAAAGATCAAGTGCTTATAAGATAAAAAGATATTTCTATTGGTATGAGATCTTTTGGATAAAACCCAAAAATAAAATCATGAGGGCTTAGACCCAAAGTGGACAATATCATGTCATTGTGGAGATATATGATTTTTATAGGTACTAACAAAAAGAAGTTTTTATTAATAGCTATTGATTATTTTTCTAAGTGAATGGAAGATGAGCCCTTAGCTCGTATTATTGAGCAGATGTTATTGAAGTTTTTATGGAAAAATATTGTATGTCATTTTGGTATTTCTAGAAGATTGGTATCTGATAATGGATGACAGTTTCAAAGTAAAAAATTAGCAAAATGATGTCAAGACTTTAAAATTGAGCAGGTATTCACATCTGTGGCTTATCATCAAAGTAATGGGCAAACAGAGATAACTAATAGAGAATTGGTGCATGGGTTAAAAACTAAGTTGGAGCATGTAATGGGTAGTTGGGTAGAAGAGTTGCCTAGCATATTATGGTATTTTCGAACCACTCCTAGGAGAGCTATGGGAGCTACTCCCTTTAGTATGGTGTATGGTTCAAAAGTAATACTACCTATGGAAATTGGAATGGAATTTTCTCGGGTAATGAGTTATTTTCCAAGAGACAATAGTACAATCCGGTGTATAGAATTGGACTTGATTTAGGAGAAAAGGGATACTGCCTCATATAATGCCGAAAGGTATAGGTCACAGGTAATTAAATCTTATAATAAAAAGGTGGTGCCTCATTCTTTTCAAGTGGGAAACTTAGTGCTGAGGAAGGTGCTACCTGAAGGATCTAAGGGAAAGCTAGGACCCAAATGGGAAGGACCCTTTCAGGTGAAAAGTCGAGCGAGAATGGAGGCTTACTATTTGAAGGATGCTCAGGGAAGACTTTTACCAAGGCCTTGGAATGTATATCATTTACGACTTTATTTTAGTAGATGAGATGTTGTGAAAACTGTGTATTTATTTTTGTAAGGTTGGTTGATGACGGTGGTGTTTTATCGAGAGTTTGTGGTATTATAAGAAGGGGTGTATTGTTGGCTATGTTATTTCTTCATTCAATTGTGGGTATTTTGGATTGTTTGTGGATATATTGATGGCATTGTGTAATGTTGATTTAGACGGTTATTGCTTTGGTTCAGACATTTTTTACGTTAAAACTTCTTGACCACTCATAATATTCAGCATAAATACAAGGAGAATAGATGTTTTTATTAGAAATCAACAGACGGGGACATCTCTGTTCGTAAAAAAAAAACTAAGGGGAGAAGGAGTCCACAGAAAATTCTTCCTTCGCAAGTGGTGGATCTGTTAGTTGGAGACTGGCCGAAAGATGAGGGGGAGTTGGTTGGGGATGTTGTCGGGGTACTGGAGGGCGCCATAAATGGTTGCCTAAGGAAGGAAAGGGAGAGTGGAACGGTCCCATGAGGGGCAGGGGGCGATATGCAGAGGTTGTCATGGATTGAGTCTCTGAGTCGATGGTGGAGTTGGTATCGGAGCTTATGAGAATAGGTTGGGATGGAGAAGCCATGGAAGGAGGAAAGTAGGAATGAAGGAATATAGGGAGTTTAGTTTTTATAGAAGGGTTGAGGGGGAAAACGAAGGGATAAGTATGAATTCCTGAGGAGTGGAGCTGATATTGAAGGGTTTTGAAGGAAGGAGGGTGAGGGATCATTTTTATTGGCTTGGATGGTGGTGGCTAGGGAGAGAAGGGTTGTTTTTGGAAAAAGAAGTGTTTGAGTGATAACTTATTCCCTGAGCGATAATTGTATAAGTAGAATGTAAACCATTAGTGCCCTTGTTTCAAAAGACAAAATATTATGAAATACTTGTTTGGGTTTTAGGAAAAATGGGGTAATAAAGATGCATTGTATTATAAGTATGGTGAAAAATACAAGTCACATTTTTTCATCAGGAGGGAATGGAAAAGATAGTAAATCGGGAGGAGTGCGGTCAATGGTATTGCCTATGTCTAAAAAGTTAGTAGAGTGCCCTGGAGGAGGATAACTAGCTGTCTTAAATTGGGCAATACAGTCTTGGAAGCCCCAGTGAAGGAATGTGAAACCTCTGTCCAAGAACATGTCATTGATGGTAGCAGAAGTCCAAGAGTTTCCATGAGAAGTGCTAGTTCCTTCTGAAAGTAGTCGGGATTTTAGAAAATCTAGGGTATTTTGTAGATAAGTAGTTTGGAATTGGAGAGCTGATAATTCTGCACGGTTAGCTTGTGCTTTTATGAAAGAAGCTTGCAATTCTCTTTCGAGTCATTGGCAGACTTGTTGTAGTGATAATTCTTTGGATTGATACCCTTGTAGTTCCTTTTTAAGAGTGTTAGTATACTGAATCCATTGGTTGTTTAGGTGATGGATGCTGATGATGCCCTAAAAAATAAAGTATCAATACTAAGAAAGAGAAAAATAGGAAAAATATGCTACCCTCGTTAATACTGGATAACAAGGAATCTGGTGGATCGAGTATTGAGGGAGAGGAGAGAGGTGTTGGTGGAGTCTGGCAAATAGGATAGGGTTGAAGGGTAAGCGTTGGTGGGGATGAGGTGGAGTAGGATGGTTATGGGATGATGGGGGGGGGGGGGGTAGGATCAACAGTTTGTAGTTGGAGTGATTCTGGAAAAAGGGAGGTAAGTTAAAATTTGCTAGTTTAATAATAGTATGCAGAGATATAACTAAGAAGAGAAGCCTTACCGAGCGTATCAGTCAATTGCAGGGGTAGCTATTTTTGACTATCAATATTGCGGATTTGGTTAATAGCTAGCTTAAGTCAAATTGTTATTCTGAAAGTAATAAGGTCATCATTTGGTATTCTTTATGATCTCAAAAGGAGCCTAAAGAGGGTCGAGGAGAAAGAATAGTTAACCATGTAGGGGGGAAAGGAAAAGGAGAAGTAGAGTGCACGAAGAAGTAGTGCTCCTTCTAGCATTTGTGAGAGGAAGGGATACCGGTAAGAAAATGAAAGTCTGACCTGGCTTGAAAGTAGAATATGCCTATTTCTGATGATTTTATTTGGAAAAGGAAGCCTGAGGGAGTAATTGATAAAAATGAAGTAATAAGGTAAAAACCTAGCATAAATCGAAAAGAGTTTAGGCTCAATTGGTTTAAAGGAATGGAAAAGTATTATGATATTTCAAGAAGGAAGGGGTTGATAGGAAAAAATAAATCAGCTTCTATTTGCTCCAAGAAGAAAGCTTTAGTGCGTCTGAGAGAATGATGAGGACGTTCAATGGAGTTAGCCGCAATAATATGATATCCTGAGGGGAGTTGTATTCGAGAGGAGAGGGATCGACAGTGTTCCCTTGTCATTTTGGAGCATATGGAAGCAAACCAGGGTCAAGGGATTGAGGTAATGGCTGCATTTTTTGGAAAGTATAGGATAGTGGAGCTTGAGGGGTTTCTTGGCAGAATTGAAGAAGAAAGTGTTAGGAACGTTGTGACCGCTAGAGGGGGGTGAATAGCGTCGTCGATGGAACTCGATCTCGTGCTTGCTACAAAACTTGTTAATTCATCCATATGCTAGCCTTCAGGTGCTTTCATCGGCCATTGTCATGCTAACGGTGTCTACACCGCCAAGGCACATTAGACTTTATGCCGCCAACCATTGGACTTTACGCCGTCAACCATTGGACTTATGCTGCTAAGACTCCCGCTTGGACTTTACGCTGCCAATATCAAACCCCTTGGACTTTCCAAATGCCAAGACTCAAGCTTGAACTTTCCCTTGCCAACCCATGTTGGACTTTCCATGCCAAGACCCATGCTTGGACTTTACATGTCAAATACTCAAGACTTGGACTTTTCCAATGCCAAGTGTCCTACTTGAACTTTCCATGCCAAGTACCCATGACTTGGACTTTACCATGACAATCACATTGTCATATGTTTTGTCAAACATCAAAACATCACTCGAGTCAGACTCGAGTCCGGTCAATCATGACCTAGGCCGATTGCACCAACAATCTCTCCCTTTTTGATGTTTGACAAAACCACATACCTTTGAGTTAGAACACTAACTCAAATCTCCTTACCAATTATCCCAAATTGGTAACCCATAACTTCTCCCAGTAAATTCTCCCCCTTTTTGACTAATATAAAAAAGGTTCTCTCCAAGGAGGTCAATGTCTCATATCCCAATGAGATCTTACAATCTCTCTCTTGGTCCAAAAATACCTAGGATGTCTACAATCTTTCTAGTGATAAGTCTCATATCACTCAAGAGAGGCAATCCTATACACTCTCCTAATTTCCAAATTGGGCATCTCAAATTCCCATTTTTCCTCTCATGAGGAAAAATAATATCCATCATCCCATGATGGATACCTCACCCTAAAGGCTTGCTCCCCCTTGACCATTACACCAATAATGTCCTTGCGAAGTCCCTAAGCCAATAGGAACTCTAAACCATCAAAAATAAGGTCTAAAGTTCAACATTGAACTTTTTCACACCTTAAATTTGATACATCACTCTAACAACTCTCCTAATCCATATCCAATGGATTTTCACCCTTTATAATGCTTCCCAAAGTATATCCTAGGGTTATGAGTAGTTAGAAAACCCTAACATAATTGAAAATGAGCTAAACATACCTTGTTTACTCGAAATCAGTCTATCAGTCGACTCTCTCAGAAATCAGTCGACTGCCAACAAAGGCAGTTGACTGATAACTGAAAATTTTGATTTTTAGTTATTAGAATCGAATTTAAAAAATTTATAAATAATTATACGTAATTTGAAAAATCATGAAACTTCATACGTATAATACTTATGACCAATACAAGTGGTGAAAAATGTTTGAAAAATATTTTACCCATAAAATAGTGAAATTGATGTAAAGTTTAAAAGTGAAAAAAAATTTCAATGTTTTAGCTCACTTTGTATCAATTTCATCAATGGTGATTGCTATCAAAAGATAGACTTCACCAAGGTTTTCTAAAATGATTTTAAAATATTTTTGAAAACCTATATTAGATCATGTTCCTTGGACTTAATGTACATGGCTTGAACATAAACTTTCCCAATGATCCACAAAATGATTTTAGATGAGTTTGAGTTCATCTATATGCAAAAACTATGCACCTTGAACTTAACTCATATCATATCATCTCACATGTATCTAGGGTGTATAAATACACATACATATCAATTTAGATGTGAGATGTGAGTTTTGGTTTATCTTAAACTAAGGCCTTATGCATTTTCTAAGGCAATACTACTTGATTACCTTATAAATGAGACTTCAAGTCATGTCATTGTCCTTAACTCAATTTTAATCAAATTAAATGTATAAATGATCATGACATAAATGATAACATAATTAAGCATGACCAATGATCATGATGTCATGGCATATGATGAAATCTAAGCATGATTATGACATATTAAATGATTAAAAGTAGATATAATGTCATGACATGATATATGACAAACAAATCATGACTAATAAAATATAAGGTATATAATACCTAACTTTTAATATTAATTGCCATTTGATATTATTTTTTCCATTTTGCCATATTATTACTTTTCTCCTAAAGTGTACCAAAAATCCAAAATGACACACTAAACCTCTAAACCTTTGATTGATTTTCCATAATCTTCAAATTATATTGGCACATCCTAAGAACCTTTAGGATTTAAGATCAAGACACATTTTCAAGGTAACCATAACCTTGAAAATGACCTAAAGTGTCACCTTTACCATGGTTAGGTTAACTACCCATTCATTTAAAGTTGGCACAACCTAACCCATTTAGCGTGAATCGATCACGCTCTTAGGAACCCAAAATCTATTTGAGCTCCTTGGGTTAATTAGGTATTCCTTAGGGATAACCTCCCTAGATACCCTCCTAATGACCCTCCTAGGCTTAGAAGCCTTGGTCATCTTGGTCTTGCCTAGGTTAACTCTAGGGGTGACTCCCCTTGTAACCTTCTTAGTGGCTTCCCTAGGTTTCCTTAAAACCCTAGCCACTAGGCACACACTATGGTCAACTCTAGGGATGACTTCCCTTGTGATCCTGGAGGCACGGATTCGAAGGGATCCTGGAGGCGCAAGACTCCTTGGTATTCCTAGACCTAGGTTTAGTTCCATAGTCAAATGGAACATTATGGTAGATAGGCTTATCTACCTTGGACCTAGGCTTGTGGCTTAAGCTTTTCTTGCCCATAAATGCGCCTTGCCTCCTAGACTCTAGGTGTTGACTCTTAGATCTAGACCCTTGACTTTGACCATTTGACCCTTTTATTTGGTTTTGCATAATTTTAAGTGTCTTCTCTAATTTTTCAAGTCTTGACCTCAAGACTTGATTTTCAAACTCTAATTGCTAAATTTTTGATTTTTCATTTGGTCTTTGGGTATTACCATTTTCTCTAGGCATATGCCTACCCTTTTTAGGGTTAATGCCTAAATGGTTTTCTATTTTCCTAATGCTTTCCTTAGGAAGAGTTTTTCTAGGGACATTAGTCCCAAATTTCTTCTTAGTTCTAAAATCAACACTCTTAGCTTCTAGACAAAAATATTTGTTATTCCTATCATGTTTTTCATGAATAATAGCAACATTATTAACATGACTCCTAGCATGCTTTTGCCTATAAATTAAAGTAGAAGTATTATTGAATTTTACCTTAGGATTAGCCTTCTCCCTACATGTGATGCTCCTTCTTGAGTCTTCTTCTCCCTTTGGGCATTGACTCCTATAATGTCCCTTTGTTTACATTTGAAGCACACCATGTGCTCCTTGCTCTTCTTGGTGGGGACCACGGGCATCCTTGACTTTTCTTGACTTTGGTGCAGGACTTTTCTTGACTCTTTTGGGCACTTACTTTTGTAGTGCCTATATTCTACACTCAAAACATATTATATGATTTTTATTTTAATTAAATGCTTGAGTTACCTAGGCCAATGGTGGTGGAAGCTTGAGCTTCTTCATCTCGATTGAGTAAGGCTCTTCTTCTGCTCGCATGGAAGATGATAATCTCCTCCTCAATCCTAGAGGTGAGGCTTCTCACCGATCCGGAAGTTGACTCCTTCTCAACTTCCGACTCCTCACTTTTTTGTGAGGATGATGAAGCTTCTTCTTTGGTCTCCTCCTCTTCCAAGTCTTCTTGGACCGGTTCGAGATTTTCGTGATATTTTTCCAACTCGCTCCAAAGTTCCTTGGCATCCATGTAATCCCCTAGGCTACACAAGATATCATTAGGAATCAAATCAAAAATAAATTTGACTATCTTCTTATTCTTATCAAACTCTTGGAGTTGCCTCTCGGTCCATCTCTTCTTCTTGAGGAAGCCTCTCTTTAGTCCTCTTGGATAGTTAAATCCCTCCATCAAAATGGACCATTCTTTAAAATCCTTCATCATGATGAAGTTTTCAATTCTTTTCTTCCATGAATTGAAGCATTCTCTTCCACAAAATGCGTATGGGACCGGTGTGTTGATGTCCCATCCCAAAGTCTCTTCAAACTCCATCTTCTTCACCCTCTAGCGGTGCTCTCTTGGCAGTCAGTCCAAATGAAGAGTGACCTTGCTTTAATACCAATTGTTAGGAACGTTGTGATCGCTAGAGGGGGTGAATAGTGTCATCGATGGAACTTGATCGCGTGCTTGCTAAAAAACTTGTTATACGTAGTAGAATATATAATAACAAAACAAATATAACAAGAACACAAGCACAACACTAAATATAACATGGTTCGGAACCGAATGGTTCCTACTCCACGGATTGGGCTCATAAGAGCCCTAGCAATGCAAATCACACACCACTACTAAGTAAACTCCTTCTCAGAATAATTCGGAGGTGGAGATGTTGGTGCAATCGGCCCAGGTCACGATTGACCAGGACTCGAGTTTGACTCGAATGATGTTTTGATGTTCGACAAAAATATATGACAATGAAATTGTCAAGGTAAAGTCCAAGTCATGGGTACTTGGCATGGAAAGTCCAAGTTGAACACTTGGCATTTGGTAAAGTCCAAGTCTTGAGTACTTGGCATGTAAAAGTCCAACATGGGTTGGCAAGGGAAAGTCCAAGCTTGAGTCTTGGCATGAGAAGTCCAAGGGGTTTGATATTGGCTGCGTAAAGTCCAAGCGGGAGTCTTGGCAGCATAAGTCCAATGGTTGGCGGCGTAAAGTCCAAGCGGAGTCTTGGCGGCGTAAGTCCAATGTGCCTTGGCGGTGTAGACACCGTTAGCATGACATAGCCGATGGAAGCACCTGAAGGCTAACGCGATGGATGAATAAGTCATGGATGACTTGGAGGGATCTGAGAGGCGTGAGGTTGATGGAGGTGGCTAGAAGGCTTAGGTCTAGGCTAAGGGTGGTCTAGCAAGTATGGGGGCACCATACTTGGGCTAAAACCTCATGTTTGAGGTGTGGTCCACGACCGGTGCCATGTGGCGATCATTGGACCAAGTCAACTAGGGTTTGATCGGAAGTGGTAGCAATGACGCGAGGTGGCTGGTGATGGCTCAGCGATCGGCCCGATCGAGTGATCGATCGCGACCGGTGCTCGACCGAGAATGGAGTCTCACTCGACCGCGACAAGCGCAATGAGTGATGGCTCATCACCGATCGATGCTCATGATGATCACCGACCGATGTCGATCGCTGAGCTTCCAAGGAGTTTTCATGGATTACATCGTTGTCTCACAACAACAGTGTGATCAGTCGACTGATGGTCCCGAGCAGTCGACTGATCGACTTTTTCCAGCACAGGTTGAAGCTATAAAAGGAGCTCGTGATGGAGGAAAAGATAGCGATTTTCTTGAGCGAAATTGAAGGGGGAAGTTGGTGCTTTCCAGTCCTTCAAAGCTAGTTCAAGACAATCAAAGATCAAGCAATCCAAAGCTCTTGTAAAGTGTTTTTCATTTACTTGCATTTGTATTTCATTGTATTTGCTTGTATTCATTTGATTATTGTTGTAATCATTATTGTACGAGGTTTCTCCGCCTCCGGATTGTTCCGAGAAGGAGTGTTTATTAGTGGTTGCGTGCGCATCACTAGAGCTCGTAGAGTTCGATCCGTGGAGTAGGAACCGTGCGGTTTCGAACCACGTTATATCCTTGTGTTAGCGTGTTGTGCATTTCGTTATCGTTATTACTTTTCTATTTCTATCTTAACAACGAAATTGTAGAAACAAACGAGAGCAAATTCCATCTACGAACGGTCAAACGCTATTCACCCCCCTCTAGCGGCGTCAAATATCCTACAATTGGTATCAGAGCCCGGGGCTCTTCAACGAATTAACAACCAGGAGCAAGACGCTAGAGGGTAAAAGATGGAAGTCCAAGATCAATTAGGTTGGGACATCAACACACCGGTGCCCTACACCCTATACGGATAAGAAGGATTCAATTCTTGGATGGGAAGAATTGAGGATTTTATTATGATGAGAGACTTTGAGGAATGGTCCATTTTGATGGATGGATTTGAATATCCAAGAGGACCAAGAGGTGGATTCCTCAAGAAGAAGAGATGGACCGAAGAGCAAGTTCAAGCATTCGAGAAAAATGATAAGGTGATAAAAATTTTAATTGATTTAATACCTAACAATATCTTGTGTATGTTAGGTAATTATGTAGATGCTAAAGAGTTATGGAGCCAAGTGGCAAAGCTCCATGAAAACTCATCATCGGTCCAAGAAGAAGAAGAAGAAGAGGAGTGCTAACCCTCTCAAGCTCAAGAAAGTTCACCATCAATTCAAGAAGATAAGGAGGGTGAAGAAGAGAGATCATCCTCACAAGGAAGTGAGGATTCGGAGGTTGATAGGGAATCAACATCCGGATCGGAAGAGGTGGAGGAAGTGGAAGAAGCATCCACCTCAAGGATTGAGGGGGAGGAGAGAACCTCCACACCGGAACATCAAGAAGAAGCCATCCACATCCTGGTCAAGATGAAGAAGCCCAAAGTCCAATTCGCCTCATTAACCTAGGTAACTCAAGCAATTTAAGTTTAAATAAAAATTATATAATTTGCTTTGAGTGTAGGGAAACCGGGCACTATAAGAGCAAGTGCCCAAAGAAGATCAGAAAAGCTCCTCCGGCACCAAAACCTCAAGAAAGTCAAAGAGGGAGCTATACATGTAGGGGGAGCCTCGAAGACAAACCCTAGGGTAACCTCTAATCTTGCACCTTCTAAATTTCAAAGTCAAAAGCATGCTAGGAGTTTTAATTCTCTTGCTATTGTACATGAAAAGCATGCTAGAAATAATAGATATATTTGTTTAGGTGCTAAGAGTGTCCACTTAGGAAATAAGAAGAAATTTGAGACTAATCCCTAAAAATATTTTACCTAGGGAATCTATCAAGAAAATAGGAGAACACCTAGGTTTCAATCCCAAATGGACTAGGCATATGCCTAGGAAGTCCAATGCCCAAGATTTAAATCAAAATTCTAAAATTGGGCAATTAGAAAAGGAAAATCAAGTCTTGAGGTCAAGGCTTGAAAAACTTGAAAAGACCCTTAATAAGATACAAAATCAATTTAAAGGGTCTAGTGGTCAAAATCAAGGGTCCAAAAGTCAAAGTCAACACCTAGGACATAAGAGTCAAAAGTCAACCAAGGGCAAGCAAGGTTTGGGTCACAAACCTAAGCCTAAAGTGGCTTATCATAGTGTTCCATTTGACTATGGAACACAAACTAGGTCTAGGAAGACCAAGGTCAATAGGGAAGTCATCCCTAGAGTTGACCAAAGGGTGTGCCTAGTGGCTAGGGTTTCTAGGAAACCTAGGGTGGCCACTAAGGAGTTTGCAAGGAGTTACCCTAGAGTCAACCTAGGTAAGACCCAAATGACCAAGGCTAACAAGCCTAGGAGGGTCATTAGGAAGGTATTTAGGGAGGTTATCCCTAAGGAATACCTAATTAACCCTAGGAGCTCAAATCGGTTTTGGGTTCCTAAGAGCGTGATTGATTCACGCTAAGATGGGTTTAGGGTGTGCCAACCTTGATTGGATGGGTAGTTAACTCAACCATGGTAAAGGTGGCACTTTAGGATATTTTCAAGGTTATGGTTACCTTGGAAATAGATTTGAATCAATACCCTAAAAGTTTTTAGGATGTGCCAATGCACTTTTGAAATTAAGAAAAATCAATTAAATTGGCACAATTTAGGTTTAGAGGTTAGTGTGTCATTTTGGGTTTTTGGCACACTAGGGAGATTCGGTTAATATGACAAAATATGATTAATCCCAACAAATGGCAATTAATATTAAAATTTAGGTATTACTATACCTATATATTTTATATGTCATGCTTTGTTTGCCATATAACATGCCATGACATCTTGTTTATTTTAATCATTTTATATGTCATGTTCATGTTTAGGATTAAGGTTTCAAATGTCATGTGTTTTTAGATTTCATCTTATGCCATGACATCATGATTATGAGCATATGTTTATTTATATCATCATTAATGCCATAATCATTCATGTATTTAAGAAAAATTTCGATTGAAATTGATTTAAGGACTATGGCATGACTTGGAGTCTCATTCATAAGGGAATCAAGTAGGGTTGCCTTAGAAGATGCATGAAACCCTAGATTAGGATGAACAAAACCCACATCTCACATTAAATTGACATGTATGTGTATTTTATACACTTTAGATACATGTGAGATGCTAGGATATGAGTTGAGTTCAAGGTGCATAGTTTTTGCATCTAGATGAACTAAAACTCATCTAATTTCAATTTATGGATCATTAGGAAAGCTTGTGTACAAGTCATGTGCATAGAGCCCAAGGAATATGATCCAAGACATGGTTTTGAAATCATTTTAAAATCAATTTAGAAAACCTTGGTGAAATCTATCTTTTGATAGCCATCATCACTGTAGAAGTTGATACAAAGTGGATCAAAAACTTTAAAGTTTTTAATAGTTTTGAACTTTGTACCAATCTCCTATTTCAATGGTAAAAATATTTTTCCAAAATTGTTCACTGATTATATGTGTGATAAGTAATATACGTATCAAGTTTCGTGATTTTTTAATTTACATAGAATTACTTATGAATTTCCAAAAGTCATCGATTTAAAATCAGGTTTTGATTATCGATCATTTGCCTCTACGATCTGATCGTGATGGGCGCGTTGGACTCATGCGGTATGAGTATCACTCGATTGTTGCTTCGTCAATTGATGATGCACACATCGATCGATTGTAGTGACAGAGTCGTGATAGCTTTGATTGGGGTAACCAAAGTTGTTTAACCCGATTTCAGCTACGGTTAAGGTCCCTAACCACTCCTGACCCTAGGATATTCTTTGGGAAGCATAAAGGGTGAAAATCCATTGGATATGGATTAGGAGAGGTGTTTAGGGTCTGTGTCAATTTTAAGGTGTTGGGAAGTTCAATGTTGAATTTCTAACCTTGACCTTGATGATTTAGAGTTCCTATTGGCTTAGGGACTTCCCAAGGACATTGTTGGTGCAATGGTCAAGGGGGAGCAAGCCTTTAGGGGGAGGTATCCAAGGAGAAAATGTTATCAATTTGGAAAATTGATGGATTTTTAGAAACCCAGTTTGGAAATTGGGAGAGTGTATAGGATTGCCTCTCTTGAGTGATATGGGGCTTATCACTAAGAAGATGGTAGGCATCCTAGGTATTTTTGGACAAAGGGGGAGATTGTAAGATCTCATTGGGCCATGAGACATTGACCTCCTTGGAGAAATAACCTTTTGATGTATGTCAAAAAGGGGGAGAATATGTTTGGGAAAATATTTGGGATCACCAATTTGGAATAATTGGTAAGAGACTTGAGTTAGCGGTCTAACTCAAATGTTTTGGTTTTTGTCAAACATCAAAAAGGGGGAAATTGTTGGTGCAATCAGCCCAGGTCACGATTGACCAGGACTCGAGTTTGACTCGAATGATGTTTTGATATTCGACAAAAATATATGACAATGAAATTGTCAAGGTAAAGTCCAAGTCATGGGTACTTGGCATGGAAAGTCCAAGTTGAACACTTGACATTTGGTAAAGTCCAAGTCTTGAGTACTTGGCATGTAAAAGTCCAACATGGGTTGGCAAGGGAAAGTCCAAGCTTGAGTCTTGGCATGAGAAGTCCAAGGGGTTTGATATTGGCTGCGTAAAGTCCAAGCGGGAGTCTTGGCAGCATAAGTCTAATGGTTGGCGGTGTAAAGTCCAAGCGGAGTCTTGGCGGCATAAGTCCAATATGCCTTGGCAGTGTAGACACCGTTAGCATGACATAGCCGATGGAAGCACCTGAAGGCTAACGCGATGGATGAACAAGTCATGGATGACTTGGAGGGATCCGAGAGGCGTGAGGCTGATGGAGGTGGCTAGAAGGCTTAGGTCTAGGCTAAGGGTGGTCTAGCAAGTATGGGGGCATCATGCTTGGGCTAAAACCTCATGTTTGAGGTGTGCGGTCGGGGTGTCATGTGACGATCGGTGGACCAAATCAACTAGGGTTTATGCGAAGTGGTCTAGCGATCGTGCGGAGGTGGCGATCGATGGCTCGGGCTCAGCGATCGTGATGCTCGGATTTTCGACCACAGAATGGAGTCTCACTCGACGGCCATGCGACGCCGAGGATGATCTCATCGATCGGTGATGCTCATGATCGATCGTGATGTCTGGCCGTTGGATTTTTGGCGTGGATTACACCTAAAAGGAGCTCGTGATGGAGGAAAAGATAGCGATTTTCTTGAGCAAAATTGAAGGGGGAAGTTGGTGCTTCCCAGTCCTTCAAAGCTAGTTCAAGGCAATCAAAGATCAAGCAATCCAAAGCTCTTGTAAAGTGTTTTTCCTTTACTTGCATTTGTATTTCATTGTATTTGCTTGTATTCATTTGATTATTGTTGTAATCATTATTGTACGAGGTTTCTCCGCCTCCGGATTGTTCCGAGAAGGAGTGTTTATTAGTGGTTGCGTGCGCATCACTAGAGCTCGTAGAGCTCGATCCGTGGAGTAGGAACTGTGCGGTTCTGAACCACGTTATATCCTTGTGTTAGCGTGTTGTGCATTTCATTATCGTTATTACTTTTCTATTTCCGTTGCGCTAACGAAATTGTAGAAACAAACGAGAGCAAATTCCATCTACGAACGGTCAAACGCTATTCACCCCCCTCTAGCGGCATCAAATATCCTACAATTGGTATCAGAGCCCGGGGCTCTTCAACGGATTAACAACCGGGAGCAAGACGCTAGAGGGTAAAAGATGGAAGTCCAAGATCAATTAGGTTGGGACATCAACACATCGGTGTCCTACACCCTATACGGATGAGAAGGATTCAATTCTTGGAAAAGAAGAATTGAGGATTTTATTATGATGAGAGACTTTGAGGAATGGTCCATTTTGATGGATGGATTTGAATATCCAAGAGAACCAAGAGGTGGATTCCTCAAGAAGAAGAGATGGACCGAAGAGCAAGTTCAAGCATCCGAGAAAAATGATAAGGTGATAAAATTTTTAATTGATTTAATGCCTAACAATATCTTGTGTATGTTAGGTAATTATATAGATGCTAAAGAGTTATGGAGTCAAGTGGCAAAGCTCCATGAAAACTCATCATCGGTCCAAGAAGAAGAAGAAGAAGAGGAGTGCTCACCCTCGCAAGCTCAAGAAAGTTCACCATCAATTCAAGAAGATAAGGAGGGTGAAGAAGAGAGATCATCCTCACAAGGAAGTGAGGATTCGGAGGTTGATAGGGAATCAACATCCGGATCGGAAGAGGTGGAGGAAGTGGAAGAAGCATCCACCTCAAGGATTGAGGGGGAGGAGAGAACCTCCACACCGGAACATCAAGAAGAAGCTTCGACATCCGGTCAAGATGAAGAAGCCCAAAGTCCAATTCCGGTCCTCATTAACCTAGGTAACTCAAGCAATTTAAGTTTAAATAAAAATTATATAATTTGCTTTGAGTGTAGGGAAACCGGGCACTATAAGAGCAAGTGCCCAAAGAAGATCAGAAAAGCTCCTCAAACCAAACCTCAAGAAAGTCAAAGAGGGAGCTATACATGTAGGGGGAGCCTCGAAGACAAACCCTAGGGTAACCTCTAATCTTGCACCTTCTAAATTTCAAAGTCAAAAGCATGCTAGGAGTTTTAATTCTCTTGCTATTGTACATGAAAAGCATGCTAGAAATAATAGATATATTTGTTTAGGTGCTAAGAGTGTCCACTTAGGAAATAAGAAGAAATTTGAGACTAATCCCTAAAAATATTTTACCTAGGGAATCTATCAAGAAAATAGGAGAACACCTAGGTTTCAATCCCAAATGGACTAGGCATATGCCTAGGAAGTCCAATGCCCAAGATTTAAATCAAAATTCTAAAATTGGGCAATTAGAAAAGGAAAATCAAGTCTTGAGGTCAAGGCTTGAAAAACTTGAAAAGACCCTTAATAAGATACAAAATCAATTTAAAGGGTCTAGTGGTCAAAATCAAGGGTCCAAAAGTCAAAGTCAACACCTAGGACATAAGAGTCAAAAGTCAACCAAGGGCAAGCAAGGTTTGGGTCACAAACCTAAGCCTAAAGTGGCTTATCATAGTGTTCCATTTGACTATGGAACACAAACTAGGTCTAGGAAGACCAAGGTCAATAGGGAAGTCATCCCTAAGGTTGACCAAAGGTTGTGCCTAGTGGCTAGGGTTTCTAGTAAACCTAGGGTGGCCACTAAGAAGGTTGCAAGGGGAGTTACCCCTAGAGTCAACCTAGGTAAGACCCAAATGATCAAGGCTAACAAGCCTAGGAGGGTCATTAGGAAGGTATTTAGGGAGGTTATCCCTAAGAAATACCTAATTAACCCTAGGAGCTCAAATCGGTTTTGGGTTCCTAAGAGCGTGATTGATTCACGCTAAGATGGGTTTAGGGTGTGTCAACCTTGATTGGATGGGTAGTTAACTCAACCATGGTAAAGGTGGCACTTTAGGATATTTTCAAGGTTATGGTTACCTTGGAAATAGATTTGAATCAATACCCTAAAAGTTTTTAGGATGTGCCAATGCACTTTTGAAATTAAGAAAAATCAATTAAATTGGCACAATTTAGGTTTAGAGGTTAGTGTGTCATTTTGGGTTTTTGGCACACTAGGGAGATTCGGTTAATATGGCAAAATATGATTAATCCCAATAAATGGCAATTAATATTAAAATTTAGGTATTACTATACCTATATATTTTATATGCCATGCTTTGTTTGTCATATAACATGCCATGACATCATGTTTATTTTAATCATTTTATATGTCATGTTCATGTTTAGGATTAAGGTTTCAAATATCATGTGTTTTTAGATTTCATCTTATGCCATGACATCATGATTATGAGCATATGCTTATTTATATCATCATTAATGCCATAATCATTCATGTATTTAAGAAAAATTTTGATTGAAATTGATTTAAGGACTATGGCATGACTTGGAGTCCCATTCATAAGGGAATCAAGTAGGGTTGCCTTAGAATATGCATGAAACCCTAGATTAGGATGAACAAAACCCACATCTCACATTAAATTGACATGTATGTGTATTTTATACACCTTAGATACATGTGAGATGCTAGGATATGAGTTGAGTTCAAGGTGCATAGTTTTTGCATCTAGATGAACTAAAAATCATCTAATTTCAATTTGTGGATCATTAGGAAAGCTTGTGTACAAGTCATGTGCATAGAACCCAAGGAATATGATCCAAGACATGGTTTTGAAATCATTTTAAAACTAATTTAGAAAACCTTGGTGAAATCTATCTTTTGATAGTCATCATCACTGTAGAAGTTGATACAAAGTGGATCAAAAACTTTAAAGTTTTTAATAGTTTTGAACTTTGTACCAATCTCCTATTTCAATGGTAAAAATATTTTTCCAAAATTTTTCACTGATTGTATGTTTGATAAGTAATATACGTATCAAGTTTCGTGATTTTTTGATTTACGTAGAATTACTTATGAATTTCCAAAAGTCGAGTCTGATTTTTGAAAATCAGGTTTTCGATTATCGATCATTGCCTCTACGGTCTTGATCGGTGATGGGCGTTGGACTCATTGCGTGATATCACTCGGCGTTGCTTCGTCGAGTCGGTGATGGACACATCGATCAGCATTAGAGTCAATCGATAGCTTTGATTTGGGGTAACGAAGTTGTTTAACCCGATTTTGCGGTTAAGGTCCCTAACCACTCCTGACCCTAGGATATGCTTTGGGAAGCATGAAGGGTGAAAATCCATTGGATATGGATTAGGAGAGGTGTTTAGGGTTTGTGTCAATTTTAAGGTGTTGGAAGTTCAATGTTGAATTTCTAACCTTAACCTTGTTGATTTAGAGTTCCTATTGGCTTAGGGACTTCCCAAGGACATTGTTGGTGCAATGGTCAAGGGGGAGCAAGCCTTTAGGGGGAGGTATCCAAGGAGAAAATGTTATCAATTTGAAAAATTGATGGATTTTTAGAAACCCAGTTTGGAAATTGGGAGAGTGTATAGGATTGCCTCTCTTGAGTGATATGAGGCTTATCACTAAGAAGAATGTTGGCATCCTAGGTATTTTTGGACAAAGGGGGAGATTGTAAGATCTCATTGGGCCATGAGACATTGACCTTCTTGGAGAAATAACTTTTTGATGTATGTCAAAAAGGGGGAGAATATGTTTGGGAAAATATTTGGGATCACCAATTTGGAATAATTGGTAAGAGACTTGAGTTAGCGGTCTAACTCAAATGTTTTGGTTTTTGTCAAACATCAAAAAGGGGGAGATTGTTGGTGCAATCGGCCCAGGTCACGATTGACCAGGACTCGAGTTTGACTCGAATGATGTTTTGATGTTCGACAAAAATATATGACAATGAAATTGTCAAGTTAAAGTCCAAGTCATGGGTACTTGGCATGGAAAGTCCAAGTTGAACACTTGGCATTTGGTAAAGTCCAAGTCTTGAGTACTTGGCATGTAAAAGTCCAACATGGGTTGGCAAGGGAAAGTCCAAGCTTGAGTCTTGGCATGAGAAGTCCAAGGGGTTTGATATTGGCTGCGTAAAGTCCAAGCGGGAGTCTTGGCAGCATAAGTCTAATGGTTGGCGGCGTAAAGTCCACTCGGAGTCTTGGCGGCGTAAGTCCAATGTGCCTTGGCGGTGTATACACCGTTAGCATGACATAGCCGATGGAAGCACCTGAAGGTTAACGCCATAGATGAACAAGTCATGGATGACTTAGAGGGATCCGAGAGGCGTGAGGCTGATGGAGGTGGCTAGAAGGCTTAGGTCTAGGCTAAGGGTGGTCTAGCAAGTATGGGGGCAGCATACTTGGGCTAAAACCTCATGTTTGAGGTGTGCCCGGTCGGCCAGACCAAGTCAACTAGGGTTTATTGCGGGAAGTGGTCTGCGATGTCGCGAGGTGGCGGCCGTGACTCATCGATCGTGCCCGTGTGATCGATCGGTGGTGCTCGGATCGACCCGCGAATGGAGTCTCACTCGCCATTGGCGCGACGAGCGATCGAGTGATGATGCTCATCGATCGGTGATGTCCTAGCCGTTGGATTTTTCTAGCGTGGATTACACCGTTGTCTCACGGCAGCGTGTGATCGGTGATGGTCCCGGTCGATGATTGACTTTTCGGCCGAGTTGAAGCTATAAAGGAGCTCGTGATGGAGGAAAAGATAGCGATTTTCTTGGCGAAATTGAAGGGGAAGTTGGTGCTTTCGGTCCTTGAAAGCTAGTTCAAGGCAATCAAAGATCAAGCAATCAAAGCTCTTGTAAAGTGTTTTTCCTTTACTTGCATTTGTATTTCATTGTATTTGCTTGTATTCATTTGATTATTATTTGTAATCATTATTTTACGAGTTTCTCCGCCTCCGGATTGTTCAGAAGGAGTGTTTATTGATTGGTTGCATCACTATCACTGGGCTCTAGAGCTCGATCCGTGGAGTAGGAACCGTGCGGTTCCGAACCACGTTATATCCTTGTGTTAGCGTGTTATGCATTTCGTTATCGTTATTACTTTTCTATTTCCGCTGCGCTAACGAAATTGTAGAAACAAACGAGAGCAAATTCCATCTATGAACGGTCAAACGTTATTCACCCCCCTCTAGCGGCGTCAAATATCCTACAGGAGAAACCTCGTACAATGATTACAAAAGTAATACAATATGAATACAAGCAAGATACAAACGAAATACACAAGAACACGTAAAAAACACTTTACAAATTCGCTTTTTGATGCTTGCTTCTTTGGTTGCTTGAAATGCACTTGGAGACCCTGATTTGTAGCAGCAAATCACCCCAAAACTCCTCAAGAACTAGTGCCAAATCCCTCTTCTACGAGATCCATTTAAAGCTATTGCCTGGGTTGGATTTTGCCTATCAGTCGACTGCTCGAAACCATAAGTCGACTGATGCTACTGTTGTCGTGAGACAACGGATAGATCCACGCTGGAAAAATCCAATAGATACACCATCAGTAGACTGATAATACCCATCAATCGACTGATGGCTCAATCAGTCGAGTGGTCGGGCTGATCACTTGACTGGAGAACCTTCTGTGCCCAAAATTTCGAGCATCAGTTGACTGCTCAGGCCAGCAGTCGATTGCACACCTCTGGTAGTCGACTGCCAGGGCACTTTCCACAGTCAAATCCTAGTTGACTCATACCAGTCGACTGACCTATGGTCCCAGTCAACTGATACACCTCAAACATATGGTTTTAACCTCAACCATGAGGTTTTAACCCAAGTATGGTGCCCCCATACTTGCTAGACCACCCGTAGTCTAGACCTAAGTCTTCTAGCCACCTCCATCAGTCTCACGCCTATCAGATCCCTCCAAGTCATCCATGACTTGTTCATCTATATGCTAGTCTCCAGGTGCTTCCATCGGCCATTGTTATGCTAACGGTGTCTACACTGCCAAGGCACATTAGACTTACGCTGCCAAGGCTCCCCGCCAACCATTGGACTTATGCTACTAAGACTCCCGCTTGGACTTTACGCCGCCAATATCAAACCCCTTGGACTTTCCAAATGCCAAGACTCAAGCTTGGACTTTTCCTTGCCAACCCAAGTTGGACTTTCCATGCTAAGACCCATGCTTGGACTTTACATGCCAAGTACTCAAGACTTGGACCTTCTCAATGCCAAGTGTCCTACTTGGACTTTCCATGCCAAGTACCCATGACTTGGACTTTACCATGACAATCACATTGTCATACATTTTGTCGAACATCAAAACATCACTCGAGTCAGACTCAAGTCCGGTCAATCGTGACCTGGGCCGATTGCACCAACAAAAAGGATAGTTTCTATATTTATAGAAGAGAAGAAGGACTAAGTTGGAGAGAAGTAACAACTTTTCCCGCTCAATTTTGTGAGGTGGCATTCTAGAGTTGCGTGGCATAGGTTTGTTAGGGCAGAAATGGTGGAGTAAAATTTCAGTTTGTAATAAGGTGAGATTGGGGTATAATAGTCTCTGTTAGAAGGTAATTGGTGGGGGTTTAGTAAAGAGTGTATGTAGGTGTACGGTGGTGTTATCGATAAGGATATTTTTGAGAAGGGGTTTCTCTTTAATGTCAAATAAGTGGTGATGGGTAAAGGAAGTATGAGGTTGTTGCGGAGGACTGGTATGTTATGCTTCAAGTGTTTTAGTTTGTTGTACTAATAATGAGAGGTTGTTTGTTGTATTCTGGGGTCTAATGGGTTTTGGCTTGATATAATTATGGAATTAAGGTGTAAATATCTGATGTGCCTTATTCGTTATTTCTTCTTTCTTCACATATAATATTTGGAGGGTATATGTAGAGGATGCTTCTGTTTGTGTATTAGCTAATAGTTTAGATGGTGGGAAGAGTGTGTTTCTCATAAAGAGGATAGTGGACTTGTGCAGTGCAATACTAAGGGATACAAAATTAGACACATCATAAAGGACTTAGTGTTCGTTACAAGAATATGCAAATACAGATAAGTATTACATGGATTAAGCATTCATTGTGCAGTTGTTTGGAAATATAGATAAGTATTACATGGATTATTGCTCTGAGTCAGTATTAGAGTCAGTGTTAAAAGCCTCCGGAGGAAATTTCTTAAAAGCTTATTCAATGTTTAGCTCGTGATTGGGCATACCAGGTATAAGGTACTTCTTCTTAGTGACGGTCTGCAGAGCACCTTCAAATCCTTTCTGAAAATATTTGTTGAACATTTTGGTTGTTCTAGTAAGAATTCTAATTTGTTTAACAACCCATCTGTCAGCTTATGTTTCTTTCAGATGGGACAACTCTTGGTTAAGATGTTTGATGTGGGCAGCATGATCATTTGCAGTATTGGCCAAGTTATGAATGTGTTGTTTTAATATGTTAAAACTAAAATGGAATTCGTTTAGGTTTTGGAAAGTTGTGTCTTTAAGGGAAATGTGGGCATCTATAAGGGGTTCCATAGGCTGGAAGCAATCACCTGACTGGAGGTGCTAATAGCTTTCCCTTTCGTTCCATTTTCGGATTACTGATCATTGGGAAGTGATGGTCTTGGTTGATACTTTTCTCGTTCTTGCAACCATCTTATATGTATGTCTCCGAGAGAGAGAGAGTTCTTTTTTGTAATTTGCTGTTAACTGTTCTCGATTGGAAGAGAGGGTTTCCACTTGCAGTTGCAGCCATTGCATTTTTTGTTGGAGTTCTTTTTCTTTTGCTGCTCGATTAGGAGAAGGAGGAAGAATGGGCTATCTGCCCAGGGTGATGGTAGTGGTTTCTTCGGGGTCAGTTTGAGTGCCTGTTGATGAGGTTGAAGGGGCGATGCACATGGTAAAGGATGGCAGTGGCTATGTGGAGGAGGTGGATGGCATGCAGTGCTGGCTTTAGAAGTTAGAGAACCACTGTTCGAGAGTGTGAAGCTTGGAAGTACTCTGAAAAATATAGGGAGTTATTGTAAAATGGATTGTTTGTGTAGGAAAATAATTAGTAGATGAAGAAACTTACTATCCGGAGGCTTTCTTTTAGTTCTTGAATAATAGGAGGAATATTGGAGGAAAGGGGGTGGTAAGGGGGTTGCTGCATAAATGAATCTGATATGTGGGGGATGTTATCAGAAGGGGAGGCAGGTGAAGGAAGTGTAGGAGGATTTAAAATAGGCATAACAGGAAGGGTGGAAAGTAGATGGCTAGGGTAGAAGTCTGATACAACCTGTAATAATAAATTTAAGGGGTTGGAGGTTGTATGTTCTAAAGTTGGGTAGCTGATAGGAGGTGGGGGTTTTTGTTGCCTGGTGGGGAATAAGGAGATCAAAGGAAGGTCATCTGCAAAGGAGGAAGAAGGGGATGAGGAGTGTTCAATAGGCTCAGGGAGGGTGTCAGTAGGAGGATTGTGGATAGGTGTGTCGGAGGGGGGTTGAAATTTTGAAGGAGGGGAAGAGGATGGTTCTGTGGAGGGAGCGGTGACAATAAAAGGAAAGAGGTTGGGAATTGGTTATGTTGGAGGAGGGGTAAGGTCGGGAGTTACTAAGGTAATGGTTGGTTGATCTGATTCATTAATAATTAAAAGGGGGACTTCAGGAAGTGTGGAGGGAACTTGTGACAAGGAAGTGTATAAGTAATGTTGGGTAAGTTTAAATTGAGATATGCAGAGGATAGTAAAGTAGTTGAGTAGGAGTTATTTACTGGAGTAGGGGGTTCCTCGGTGGCGGAAGAGATGGTTACTGTTTCGACTCTTTTTCTTTTTTTCCTATGTTGTTTGGCCAGAGTTCTGGCTATAGGTATGTTCATTATTTCCTCTGCAAAGCAAAGTATGAATAAACATGTTGAGATAAATGTAATGAACATGTAAAATTTGATATCGGTATATGTAGAAAAGAGGAAATTGTTGCTATTTGGCAAAGGGTTGCAGTATCAGATTCAATGTTTATGCATGTCAGGTAATTAAATGTTATGGAAAATTGGGCATTGAGGATATGTAAATTAGGACATCAGTATATTTGTTGGGGCATGTAAGACAAGATTTTGGTACATGCTTCCAAATGGGTATGGTAAGGGAGTAGGATATGGTGGTGGTGTGCAGGTTATGGAATAAGAAATAGTATTGGTATAAGTATAGAAGTAATTATAGTAAAAATAGAAAGGGCTTACCGATAGGGTGTGCATCTTGTGATGGAATTGGTGATAGCCCATAGTAAGATAGAATGGGATCTTTTAGAAGTTCATTGATGTTGAAATACTTGTTCTTCAGTTTGGCTTCAATAGAGGAGAAGTCAATGGTGGCTTTGGCAGTTTTTGGGTCAGGGAGATCAGGGAGGCCAGTTTTCCAGCGAGAAGATAATGGAAGGGGGGGATCCACAGCGATGAAGAAGTAGAGCTCTTTCCAACCTTTATGGGTGAAGGGTATGTCAGTCAGGAATTGATAACCTTGGCAGGCCATGAAATAGAAAACGCCGGAGTTGGCCATTTTCAGTTGGTAGAGGCAATGGAATATAAGGGGAATTGGTGAGATATTGAGATGTTGGAAGACGATGATGGTGCCTATAAGGATGCAGAGAGAGTTGGGGGTCAGTTGGTTGATGGGGAGGCTATAGTAGAAGAAGATATGATAGAGAGATTTCGGGAGGGGGAGACGGAGGCCTCTTCTAGCTACCCTGTGAATAGGGTGCTGGTCCCAGGTGGAGGTAGATGGGGGTGTTGGGAGTGATCAGGGATGATGATGGTAGAATCTTCGGAAAGGTATTTGGGGTTGGGCGGAAAAAGGGATGGTTGAAGGTGAGTTGGCTAGGCGTGGTTTCGTACCAAGGGGTGGTGGAAGAAGAGGTAACCATTGGGAAGAAAGGGTTGTAGGAGGAAGGAAGATGTCGGAGAAAGGAGATAGGGTTTTTCGACAAGAGTTGTGATTGAGCGATAAGGTGTTAACAGGGGTAGGGGTCTTTATATGTGGTTATAAGTGCTAAATATGATTTGTAGTGAAGAGGTGTTTCATTATGCGCTTATTATGGAGGCTAAGGGATAATGAAGGGGTTCTTATGAAGATCGTTAATTTTGCTAGGGGATTTTGGGACTATCTAATGAAGTGGAGGGGTTCTTTATATTCTTTCATGGCGGGATGCTATTTAATTCTTCTAAGGTGTTATTTGACTGTTTGTTAATGGCATTCATATTGAAGGATATTATGTTTGTTTGGAATTTCTCTTTTCAATGGTATTCTTTCTAAGGTATGGTAAGTTCGGTGCTATTTTTTCTAAAGTGTAGAAAACTAACTCAGGCTCTACGCCTACTATAATATCCTAAGGGCTAGATGCTATTTTCCTCACGGGAAACTATAACGCCTCTATATGACATATGTAAATGTTCTCACAATTCTCCTATAAAAGCTTAAAGGCTAGATAACTATTTTCCCCCATGGGGAACTATAATGCCAGTTATAATGGGTAGGTAGCATGCTAACAAGACTCAATGCCTCCATTATTCTAAGGTATAAAACGCCTCTTACAGTATGCTAAGGCATAAAACGCCTCTAACAGTATACTAAGGCATAAAACGTCTCTTACAATATTTTAAGGCATAAAATGCCTTTTACTGCATTCTAAGGCATAAAATGCTTAATGTAATATTTTAGGCATCTCGTGCAGTGTCAAAGTTCAGTGGCTCGTACAGTGTTCAAAATGTAATGTGCAAGGGATAATACCTAAGTATAATAGAATGATATATGTGGGTATGGGAGGTTGATATGAAAAGGGGTTATGCATTTATGGATACTTGTAAAATTTCACTCGACTTCACTCTTCAGTTTTATTAAAGAGGGAGAACTTATGATGGGTGTGGGGTTTTTTATCAGTTAAGGCAGAGAAATTTTTTGTTGAAGACACTTGTAAAACTTCACTCGACTTCGTTCTTCAGTTTTACTAAAGAGGGGGAACTTATGATGAGGTCGGGATTTTCAGAGTAGTTAGAAGGATTTCCGAGCAGTTTATGTATTTCCAAAGTAGTATGTATAGTTTCATAGCAGTATGTTCAGTTTCAGAGCAGTATGTATATTTCTATAGCAGTATGAATATTTTTAGAGTAATATGTGTGGTTTTAGGATAGTATGTGTAATTTCAGAGTAGTATGTGTATTTCCAGAGCAGTATATTGAGTTCCAGAATAGTATGGGTACTTCCAGAGCAGTATGTATATTTTTAGAGCAGTATGTATATTTTCAGAGCAGTATGTGCATTTCCAGAGCAGTAGGTTGATTTCCAAGGTAGTTAGTGTATTTTCCGAGCAATGTGTGTTGTTCTTGATCTCGAAAGGGAAGGGCGGTACAGTTGTTTGAGTATCAATGTCAGCAGAGCAGTTTATGTATTTTCAAGACAGTTAGTATACTTCCCAAGCAGTCTATGTGTTTCCAGGGCAGTTAGTGTACTTCCCAAACAGTCTATGTATTTCTAGGACAGTTAGTATACTTCCTGAGCAGTCTGTGTTTCCAGGATAGTTAGTGTACTTCCCGAGCAGTCTATGTATTTTTAAGATAGTTAGTGTACTTCCCGAGCAGTTTATGTATTCTTAGGGCAATTAGTGTTCTTCCCAAGCAGTATGTGTTATTTTCGATCTTAGACAGGAAGGGTAGTGCAGTTGTTTAAGTATCAACAATAGTAAAGCAATTTAGGTATTTCCAGAGCAGTTTATGTATTTCCCGAGCAGTATGTATGATTCCCAAGTAGTGCATTCATTTTCTGGGTAGTAAGTTCATTTCCCGAGTAGTACATTTATCTCCCGAGTTGTTTTCGAATTTTAGGGTTTTCTTATGAATACAGTAAAATAAGGAGGAAGGGGGCGTGCTGGAGGATAGTAAGTAGCAATGGGAAGTTGAGGATAGCTAATTGCATTTATTTTTGTATTTTATTTGAATTAGGGTGTGGCAGGAGATATTTTGAATAAGAGCGGGAAAAGCGATTACAAATACAACTTGGAAAAGGGCATTAAAGTAAATTCACCTCATGAAGAAAGCGATTGATCCATCTATAAAAGGGGACATAGGAGGACGAAACAGGGGATGGTTGTTTCTTCGCCATTTGGTACTTTCAAGATCTCTCTTCTTCTCTAGTTCATTATTTTGCTCATACTCATACTAATTTGAGCGTCGAAGTGACCGCGCTGGAAAGTCGACCAACCCTTAATGCTCTTCATTGGTGCCGCAGATCTAGCTTAATTCCTAAGACCAGAGGTAATTTCAACAGCTAATATTTCCTTCTCTAAGCCTTTCTCGGTGACAAATCCAATGATTCATAAGGAGGGGGAGGGAGGTCTTGGCAATCCAAAGAAGCAAGCACCATCAGAGTATAATTATTTAAAATAACCAACTCTAATCAGGACTTATTGATCATTTTATATCAATTAAGTCGACAAGAGTTGAACATGCTATTAGTTGAGTTTATATTGAAACTATTATTTTCAAAAATTAAAGGGATATGCTTGGACTTAAAAATATATATATATTTCTAAAAAAAATTGTGTGTAAATCCCCAAGTATTTTCGATATATAGCAAAAGGGGGAGAAGAGAAACAAAGTTAGGAATCAAAAGTTTTTTAAAACTTTAAGTTTTGTTTGAGTGGCCAAACATTAAGGGGGAGAGATAAGTCTTTTTTTCAAAACTCATCCAAGGTCAAGAGGGAGGTAACCTTGAGGGGGAGGATTTGAAAAAGAGCGTACTCTTACTCATACTCATACTTGCGCTTGCTTAGGACTACATGTTTTGCTTACTACGAACTTCCTCATGCTTATTTTATACTCATGCACATAGTAAGTTACTCATATTAACTTACTCATAAACAACTCATGTTTGCTCATACTCACACTTGCTACTGATACTTACACTTGTTACTCATACTCACTACTTGTTTATACTTAGTCATTTTATACTTAAAGTTTCCTTAACTTTGAATTGGTTTGTCATAGATTAAAAAGGGGAAGATTATTGGTGCAGGGGCACCAGATAATCGAACCTAAGTTTTGATTATGACGAAGATTTTAAGTTAAGTTGTTATTGTTATCTCATGAGCTTTGTTAAGTGTGAAGGAAGTGTTTAAGCTAAGTTGAAGGTCGAGCGACACCCGAAGAATCTCAAGACAAAAAACCATGTTGGTCTGGCGATACCAGGAGAACCTAGTGGAGTCGAGGAACCTCGATGAAGACCGAAAGCTAAGCGACAGGCCGGAAAGGACCGGAGGTAAGCACGAGTGCGGAACGATGGTAAGGTCGTGTCCTCCGTACGGGGACAACCGTAGGCGGCGATCCGACTAAGACTTCCGGAGGAAGGTCTATGTTGAGATCGGATGGTAAGGAACCGTCATATTTATCATCTCTCATATATCTTGTGCTAACTCTTTATTGCAGGGGAGTGACCTAGCTAGCAGTCGATTGTTGGCTATTGTATGATCGTCGCTATCATCACCGATCGTGATGAAGGTCATCGATCCATCGATATTCAAACCGTCACCAATAAAGGTCAAGATAAGATCCCCTTATCTTGGGGTGAGGTGGCTCTTTGACCCAAATCTGAATCTCAACGAGCTAGGGTTTGGAGGGCTATAAAAGAAGGGGGGTTCACCCTTTTGGATCATCTTTCATTGCTCCCAAAGTGCTCCAACGACGCTACGCTTCGACGACAATGCTACGACGCCAACACATCGGTGAAACGCCGAGCTTCAATCTTCTAAGTCGGTAGTCCTTATTTAGTTGTCTTACTTTTGTGTATTTTGAGCTTTCAATTATAAAGAGGAGAGGTAGGTTTGTTGCCTCTTCCTCTATTTTGTGCCTTTTTTGTAACCGTTGTCTCCTACCTTCAATGAGGAGGAGATTGTTAGTGGATTGCCTCTTCGTACGCGGTCTAGGATCGCGGGGCCTTGGAGTAGCAATCTTTCGATTGTGAACCAAGTAAAAAGAAAATGTCTCTTTACTTTTTTACTTTAATTTCATTTCCGCTGCATTCATTACTTTGGTTTTATTGAATCGGAAAGGAATTTTGTATGATCGCTATTCACCTCCCTTTAGTGATTCTCTCAAATCCAATACTTCCATTGGCTTCGTCATGCCATCAGATACACTTAGCCAAGAGACATGTCTTTGGGACATACGCTGCCAAGATTCCACCCTTGAGCTTGCATGGGAAATACTACACTCTTGGACTCTCCTTTTCCAAGTATCCATACATGGACTTTCGCTGCAAAGACTACACACTTGAACTTACACGACAAAGACTATAGACTTTGACTTTTTTCCTTTGCCAAATATTCATATTTGGACTTTCTATTGCCAAGACTCCACATTTGGATTTTTCTCTTACCAATACTCTACCCTTGGACTTTTCCTTTGCCAAGAACCTATTCTTGGACTTTCACTCGAGTCTCACTCGAGCTTGGTCAACCTTGACATGAGGCCGATTGCTCCAACAATCTTCTCCTAACAATTTTTCTCACATGACCTTAGATGTCTCAAACTATTTACTAGTTATATAATCATATGTATAGTCAAACATATTGTTAAACATCAAAACACTAATCGAGTCTCATTTGAGCTTGATTAATCTTGACTTGAGGTCGATTGCACCAACCCTCTTCTTGGATTTAATAGATTCAATTATTCATTTGAAAATGTTTCTAAGTTTCTATCTGTGTCTTTGGCTATTACTTCTTATATTGTCTAGTCAAGTTGTGCTAGATGGAATACTAGATGTTGATCTTCTTCCTCCAAGTAATCTAGACATTCCAGAAAATGATTCTACTGTTGTAGTCTAACTCATTTTGATTTCTCGTGATATGTGAGGAAAGAGAATGTGGAACGACTTCTTTTTGTTATTATTCCTCCCGTAGATAATTTACTTAAATCTTGGATTGTTTGATTTCAATCTTTAAATTGTCCGACTTCTCCGAGGTTTCTTTCAATATTTAAAAGTTTTCCTTCTAGGATTGTGATTCGATGAAAATAATAATGTTATTATGATGTTATTCTATTGGATATGGATTTGGTCAGCCTTGATTGGGAGTTCTACTTTTATATAACTATCTTCTCTGATTTTAGAGTAGTTCTTTGTATATTCTAGAGCTTCTTCATAGTATATATTTTTGAAATTCAATTTTTTCATTTAAGGAGAAGGTCCTCCAATAGATTTTGTAATATTTTAAACTATGCTTCTACTGTTTACTTGTGCTAAAAGATTTTTATATTTTATTTCAAAGTTTCTACATTAATTTTCTCTTATTACTGTTCTCAAGTTTAATATGTCACGTCTTCTTGATAAATTTGTAAAGTTTACTTGGTTTACTCTTCTGTTCAGATTCTCTTGTGAATTTTTAAAATATTCTATGTTTTACTTAATTTCTTCTAATTGTTCTATTTGAGTTTACTAGGTTTTCTTTAAAATCTCTAGGATATTAATTGTTTCTTTTACTTTTGATTCTAAAGACGAGCTGCTTCCTATTACGAGATCAGTTATTGAATTTAGATGTGGATTTTCTGAATGAATTTGGTGGGAAACTTTCTTGGATTTGTGGTAACAAATGTGTTGTCTAAAGTCTTGAGTAGAGATGTTTCTGAGAGAAGATATGGCTAGATCAAGATAATCTAATTTGTAAGTCATTCATCTTAGTCCCTTGATCTGCTGACTCTGATATAAAAAATTATATATATATGAAAATGTTATCCTACACAATTTATCCTTAATATATGTGAGCATCTCTATTATCCACCATTCGATCTCCTAAGATTCAATGATTAGACTATAGTACATATCTGATCAAACGATAGATAATAGAAATGCTCACGGATGAATTGTGAAGGATAATATTTCTCTCTATATATATATATGAAAATGTTATCCTACACAATTCATCTGTGAACACCTTTATTATCCACTGTCCGATCCCTTAAGGTTCAGGGATTGAACTATAGTGGTTAGATATATATATGTGTGTGTGAGACTCGTGAGCGCTCGAACACGCACAGTAAAGGAGAATGCACAATGTTCACCGGTCGAAATTTATGCCGCTCTGTATCATCGTCAGACGATCGGATTCTGACCACGATTCAATTAGAATCTAATCGGACTTCAATGTCGTGGGAACTGCGATCGGATTCGGACTGTCGATGACTACCGCATGTATATATGTATGCTAAATATTTTTATTTTTGTGTTGCAAGGTTAAACATATTTGAATAAAAGTACACTTAATGCCTTAATTATATATTTTTATACACGAACCTATATTCTGATATCATTTATGAAATATTCATGCATGATTACATTCAGAATTCAGATTTATTCTCTTAAAATAAATATGCACAATGAACAAGTGAATTTTTAATAAATAATTTATATATTATTTTCCAAATAGTTTATTTATTCTTAAATTTTAATCTCGATCATTTAACATTATTCAAATTACAAAAATAAAATCTTTAATTCCAAAAATACACACATATATATATATATATATACGCAATTACTTACATTGTCAAAATGCACACCATAATATATAAAAATTCAAAAGGCTTGCAAATTACAGTGCATTAATAATTGTTTTTTTTATAAAAAAAAAAGTCACATTTTCAAATAAAAAAACCTTTCACCTTTTCCCCTTTTGATTCCTTAATGATCCTCCATGTTTTCCGGGCCATTTTTTACCCTCAAATTAATCTCTTCCACGTTAAATTTTACCCTCAAACCTCTTCCTTCCACCATAAAATCATCCATTTTGATATCACCAACTCATCTCCTAATCTTAAATCTCTTCTTTTTAAACTCTCCTATTCTTTCGTCTCTCCTTTTCAATACCTTTCCGGCCCACCTCCGAAGACATGCACTCCACCTCTATTCAACCATTCCATTCCATCCCCTTTAATTAATTAATCTCTCACTTATTAATTATTGCTTCCCTTGGTTAAACCACAATCTACATTCTACAATCTAAAACATCATCATCTTCCTCTTCATCCAAGAACAAACTTCCACCATTTTCCTCGCCTTTTCCAATTCCTCACTTGGTGTCTAAGCTGCAATGGATCATATTCGTGCCATTAAACCGTATATATTGACGAAGCGAGCGGCCGTGTTTGATAACTCAAGGTGCCGAGCTTAAAAGCATGGCGGAAGGTGAACAATTGTCATCAGCCGAGAAGGAGGGCCCGAGCAGCCTAAGCAATAACTCCTCTTCAGGAGAGGTCGAAGCCAAATCAAGATTAAGTAAAAAAAATGAAGGTGAAACACTACCATCAAATAATTACTTTTTTTTTAAAGAATTTGTTTTCAATGGTATTTCTTCTATTCTTTTTCTTTTTAATTTTATTTATGAATTTTTATTTTGGTCAGATGTAGAGATGTTGAAGGAAAGATTTGCGAAGCTGTTGCTTGGGGAAGATATGTCAGGGAGAGGCACTGGAGTTCCCTCAGCTTTGGCTCTCTCAAATGCCATCACCAATCTAGCAGGTTCAACATATATTAATAACTTTTTTTTTCTTCTAACCTTAATTACAAACAAATTCTATTTAGCAAATCAAATTAATAGCAAAACATAATTTTTTTTGTTTACATATAGGTTGTAAATTATTCTAGATATGATAATTCACGCACACATTATGGGAATAAATCTTAATAGCAACGTTATAGATTCAAATTTTAAACCTCCAAATCTAACTAATACAACTATTCCTCTTACAGACAGAATTATTCTTTCATGTTACAATGTTTAACAAAATCTCTACTTGTTGATTCCAACAAACACTCGCCCTAAAGTGGCTCTGCTTCATTCAGCTTCCGTTTGGGGAGAACAATGGCGCTTAGAACCAATGTCGGCGGAAAGGAAGGCGAGGTGGAGAAAAGAAATCGATTGGCTCTTATCGGTCACCGACTACATTGTCGAATTTGTTCCCTCCCAACAAAAATTGGAGGATGGAAGAAGCATGGAGGTAACTGTCCTTTTTTTTTCTTCTCCTTTTTTAGCAACATCTAAAAACACCAATGCATATGAAATTTGAAGCTTTTTTTGCATATATGATATATGTTGTTTACAGATAATGATAACTCAGCAAAGAAAAGATCTTCGCATGAACATTCCTGCTCTGCGAAAGCTCGATGCAATGCTTATTGTAAGAAAAATGCACGCACCTTGCCTGACTAGTTGCAAAGGAGATTCTGACACTTCACCTTGATAATGCAGGGGTACCTTGACAATTTCAAGGACCAAAAGGAGTTCTGGTATCTGTCAAGGGATGCTAAGGATTCTGAGAAGGGGAAGAGGGCAGACGATAAGTGGTGGCTCCCGACAGTAAAAGTCCCAGAAAACGGGTTGTCCGAGGAATCTGGGAAATGGATTCAACATCAGAAAGAGCTTGTTAGCCAAGTGCTCAAAGCTGCTATGGCCATAAATGCTAATGTTCTAATGGAAATGGACATTCCAGAAGACTACATTGAAAACCTTCCTAAGGTAGCATTTCAATTCCATTATCAAAATGGTAGCTGATTTAAGAAAATCAATTCAAGAACATATTTTCAGGGTAACAATCAATGTCTTTACTTTACCTCTAGAGGGAGACTAAACAAAAAGTAAATCAATGTAATAGATGTTAATTTAAATGTTTTGAATATTGATAATGATATTACATAAGAATAATGTGGCCAATCCCAAATAGTTGGAACACAAATGATGGCTTATTTCAAACAACTAGGTGGTTTATAGTAATTGATATTTTCTTTTCACTTTTTTTTTTGTTTCACTATAGACACTGATCAATTTCCATGACACAGAATGGAAGGTCAAGCCTTGGAGATTCAATCTACAAATTTATCACAGATGAAGGATTTGATGCAGATGCATTTCTTGAAACCCTAGACCTGTCGACTGAGCACAAAATATTAGACCTCAAAAACCGTATCGAAGCATCGGTGGTCATTTGGAATAGGAAGATGAACAACAAGGATGTCAAATCATCATGGGTTACAGTTGCAGGGGTTTCAGGTGTTAGCCAGGGTAAGCGGGAACAATTCGAAGATAGAGCAGAGACTATCTTGCTCATTCTTAAGCACAGGTTCCCTGGTATCCCTCAATCGGCACTTGACATAAGCAAAATTGAGTTCAATAAGGTATACGAAGATAACAAAATGATCTAACTTGTTACTAATATAAATGCAATTCTTCTTTAACAAAGTAAAAGATTCAATATTGACATCCTAAGGTTGTTAAAAATGTTTCAGGATGTTGGATTAGCTATCCGGGAAAGCTACTCAAGAGTTCTAGAAAGTTTGGCTTTCACCGTGATATCACGGATAGAAGATGTTCTCCGTGCGGATACTCTTGCTCGAAACCCACCCGTGGAAGATTTAAAGAGAAAGTCACCAAAGATAGAACCAGAACCAGTTAAAGCAGAGGAAGTTATTCAACTTCAGAAAATAGAATCCAATGATTCCATGACATTATCAGATTTCATGGATTGGCAGATGGATCAAGATGCTCAGGAAAACAAAGAAGACACAGGTACCGTGGACAATACCCCAGGGCTAGACGGTGGGAAATCAGGAAAGAAATCTCCAAAAGTTGCGCCTAATAAGAAATTCTACTACTTAGAGAAGCTAGTGTACTGGGACGCTTAAGCCGCTCAAAATCTTGACTTGAACAAACTCTTGTAAGATGGTTGAAGCAGTGACATGATCAAAGATGAACATGTACATAATTTTCCACAAAAGCTAAACAGTCATTGATGTAATGATAACAGTGTGCGACTCTCTCGACTGGCCTATGTTGGTGGAGCAAAAAAGACATGATTTCAAAAAAATATATATAGATTGTGGCACAAAAAATAGCAAGTGAGATACAAATTTGGATCTTTTTCATAGCAAATTTGAAAGGACAATAAAATTAGGGTTTACTCCACATCACGGTGCCACAAGAGGAGGAGAGAGTTCGAACCTGCGAAGAAGCGAGTCAAGGAGCATCGGGATGGATTGATGGAGAGATTTTCGGAGCCGTCGAAGGAATTTTCGCCGTCGGTGGCCGTGGAGGCGATTGAGGTTGTCGCCGCTGCCGTCTCCTCTGGTTTCGCTGCTTAAGTAGTCTCTTCTGATTTCCAAGCACTTAATAGGCAGAAATTGAGAACCCGTTTTAACTAGGATCCGGATCTTCGCCGTCTGTCGAAGGGTGCTTGGGGCGCAGTCTCTCCTACATCGGCGATGGCGGAGCCGGAGACGATGAGCGTGCGCTTTCTTCCGCCGGCGATGACACGGTGTCGTATAGAATTTTTGAGAGGCATGAGGCAAATCTTCCTCTCTGTTGGTTGCCTATTAATCTTTTCTGTTTCCCTCTTCATCCTCAATTTGCTAGACAATTTAGTTATTCTTACCATGATTTAATAGCAAAGCTACGATTCTCGTATTTTTCTTTCGATGTTTTTCCAAAATTAAAATTTGCACCTTTTCCTCCAAGCACTGGTCTTGGCGAGGGTTTGGTTGGATCTTCTGATTTTTTCCCCTAGATAGTACTACTTTCTTGCCGAATGGAGCTTCCTTTGGATGATAGACTTTCTACTTATCGTCTTCCTCAATATCATAGAAAAAGAAAAGCCTATTTTGTGTTGGAACCTAAGTAACGATTTCATTGAACTAGATTAAATTTATGTCAATATTAGTTTAAATTGAGGTGAACAAAGAGTTGAAAGAAAGTCAAACTTGGGCAAATCAAGGCTTACAGTGCTACGTTAAAAGTTTGGTCCTTTTGCGTTGATTATTTTCAGTCCTTTGCACCAACGATACAGTTAGTGATTCCCTTGCCGCCAACACGACGTTGCAGGGGTTTGTCACTGATCCTTCAACTTTGTAAGGGAATAAGAAAGACGCTGTTAATGTACCGAAAATCTCATTCATGTTAACTGTTAATATGCAATGAATCTCCAACATTTTGTGTTATTCCTTAACTGTTAATGAAGTTTCACTCATTCAGGTTTTTTGGCATCATACAACATTGCCATGCCTAAATGATAAACATAAATGTTTTACTAGAAGCTCATTGAATAGGAATCTCTGGCTGCATCAGTTTTGCTTTTTGACCTAGCCCCTGCAGTTTGGTTTCTTCCAGTTCAGATTCTACAGTTCATTTTGAAACTAAGTAAGAAGTTACATGATTATACCACCCTTTATGTGTTAACAATGATGCCTTGAGCATCTGCTTCTTCCTACTTTTCTGCTTTACAGAATAATGGTCACAAGTTAACTGATACTCACACTGCATTGATTAACCATCCTCACATTGAAGGGCCTTCTTTATATTTTGCAATGTACACGAAGCCAGTGCATTTACAGTCTCCATTGATTCCATTGTTAGCTTTGCTGAAGGTGACGAATTGGCAAGAATTTGGAATGCTATAGTCAGCAATGATCCTCCTTTTGTTGCCCTCTCTTCTGGCCTAGATGTGATCACAAGAGGCCTAGTCTCGAACCCATCAGGAAGAATAGAGAATCCCGATGGCAATATGGGCAAGCTACTTGAGTCACGCCCAGCCATCACCGATTGCATGCCATCAATGCCCACAGGGGCAAATACCACCATTGACTCAAAAGAGTTAGTACTGCTATCTTGAAGAAACCAAATCTTAGGCTTCTCTGATGAGGTTGTGGCCTGTATAGGAACATCAAGCAGTGTATCAAATGATACACGCAAGCAAATATGTTTCAACATTGTTACTGTCTTGATCTGCTATGTATAGTAATTCATCAGAAATTGAAAACTAAACTGTTTCGTGATTGTGAACAATCTGGCAGTATGAATAAGTACTTACATCTACTGTAATGGAGTTTCGACAATCTTGGCCCTTTGCTAACTTTACCAGTGTGTTTGTCTGGCCAGATAGAAGCATGGTGCTCCACTGGAACTCAAAGAACAGGACTAAGTTAGCATCATTCATTTCCAGCAAACATGTCAAATAGTAACTCTGAGTCCATATCTTACTTCACTTCTTCTTGAGTCATCCCTTAAGAAACTGAACAGAGATGCTGCAGGAACAGGCATCCATGTTGACATAACTGCACAAACTATCACCCCAAGTGGCTCCCCAGGATCATTGACATTTTTCCTTGATGTGAATCGAATCTCATCTCCTCCCTTCGCGGATGCCTTGTTCCATGTATGTTTATGTTGTGCACCTATGTTTTTGCAAAAGCTCGCCGTCATTCTTTGCCCAAGCCTCAGGATGCTCTTTCTTCCAGCTAGTGTGGAGACCCCTGAGAAATTCTATGATGTTGAGCAATAAATTCATGGTTCTTTTCTAATGAATGATAAAATCCTGATGTACCATATTACCATTACAGTCTCTTGCAGGAACATTAGTCGCCATGAAGAACACTGATCTTTCACAATATAGTTGGAATGTCAACATCCAGTGTCGAGCACCAAAAGCAAGGCCATTGGTAATAATCGAGTGATATAGGGTTGGAATTATGTTCCTCTGGCATTCCCAGTGCTCTACCCATGTCACCTAGATACAAAGGTTGAAATCTGAAGGATTAAAATGATTTACATTTGCATCATCATGAGTAGCCAAGTGATAGTTCAATTACTTTACAATGGCCATTATCTTGGTCCTCTATTATGCAGCCTGAAGGTCTCTTCCTGCACTTCATCAGTGATGCATCTATTGTTTCATCAAGTTTGTCAATCGATAGATCCAGTATTGCCCACCTACTAGGGCTTAGTTTCTTACAATGCCTTACAAAGTATATTTCTCTTGTTGGCACCAGGGGTGTAAGCATCTGAATTTCTGCAAACATCTGGATTAAAAAAAAAAAAATCTAATGTGATGTCATTTGAGAAATTATACTTGTCTTACAATCTGAATGTTTGAGGAACTTACCAGTTGTGTTGTTCCTTCTTTAGTGTCACCCAGTCCACTGCAAATCACCTTGACAATGGAACCATCCGAGATAAGGCAAGGAAACATTTCCTTCCATTGGTTCTAAACAAGAAAGAAGTAGACAGATATTAGGGCACATTTTGATATCGAAAAACTCATTCTTTTTGTATAGCAAGAATATGAACAGCGTGCAAATTCAGATTTATTGGTCCTGTAACTTTTTTGAATCTATTTTGTTTATCTTAGACAAGCATAAGGTAATTTCAACGAATCATAAGTTCTTGATGAGGTGTAGTTGCTTGTGTATGAACTTACCAAGTCCATGAAAGCTTGTACAAGCGTTAAAACATTGAAGAAGACAACACCGGTCTCTCTGGAAGCCTCAATGTTCCTATTGCATCCATTCTTCAGAATTTCATGTGAGAACTCCTTGACATACTCATCGTAGTTTAATATCTCCCTTCCAGTCTCAACACTTGGAATCCACAAAGGTTCATGAGCAGTGCACATCTTGGTCAGCTCATCTATGGCACTGTTAACTATCTCTAGAGTTCTTGATTTCTCTAGGCCCAAGAATCCATTGTAGCTATTTAATGAAAATTTGTTTTGTTCAATTCCTGCAGAGCTTGATGAACTAGGCGAAGGAGTTCCGGCCGGGATGCTTCCTTGCATTTGGTGCAGTTTTTCTACCTACAGAATAGATCGAAGATAGTTATCGCGGTAGAAACAATGACATCAGACAAAATGTTTGAATGATGATAATAGGGAGACTTGTGTTGTCGAATTATACCTCTGCCTTCAACTTGGCATTTTCAATGCGAAGTTGCTGCTCTTCTGGCGTCACTGTGTTGTCCTTGGCTATGGCTGTGAAATTGCAGCTGGGACAACATGCTTTCTTCAATGTCTTTCTCATCGATCGATTCTCCTCTTGCAACTTCTCTATCTCAGACTTGAGCAATGAATTTTCATGCCTTTCCTGTGCTGCCTGAATTCAGAAGCATGGTATGTTTAGTTCTCCTTCACTCTTTTTGACTATGATCAACTTTTGACTTGCTTGTTTTCAGTCGCTTGAATGTTATGTACCTTGATCTGGCTTCGTCGATTTTGGAACCAGAACTTGACCTGCCTAGTAGAGAGTCCTAGCTGCTTGCTTAATTGCTGCCTCTGCTTTTCATCTGGATGAGGTGAGTCCTTAAACAACCTGATTTTCAGATTGCAAATCGAAGAATTATCGTTGCCAAAGCAGCTGGTGATATCCTTGATACATGTGTTCAATTTAGAATACAAAACTCACACTTCCATTTCTCGTATCTGTTCAGCTGTGTGCCTGTGGTACTTTCTCCTCCTCTTCCACTTGTCCCTGACCTCCCTCTCGTCGTCGAGAGATTCATTCGACTCTCGCTCTCCATCAGAGCGGTCTACTGGCCCAGAATTATCGCCGCTGGTACCTGCTCCACCGCTTCCGTTGTCTTCTTCCTCTAGCTCAGAAGTTTCCAAGGCACTGTTCCTGTACACACCTGCCTATTGATATTTCAAGAGATTGATGAAGAAACTGAATGGGGAGGCATTATAATTGTCATGAAACACAAAGTTTCTAGTCTAAGCGAGAAAAGGAGTGCTTACAAGAGAGAGTGAGAGAGCCGGTGACGCGAAGAGGTCTTTTGCCAAGGGGTTGCTCCAGTTCATGCTGCCGCTCGAGGGGGGAAGTTGAAGAAGATGAAACAAGGAAAAGGAGAATTTAAAACATGCAAATCAAAGGGAGGGGTGGAACACCAACATGAGAGTGCAATGGAAGACTGTTAGGGTTGAATGACAGTTGACGGCAACGGAGAGACATCATCACCGTGGAACTGTGGCTCGGAAGTGAAGCTTCCATGGACTCAACAAACTTAACTATCACTGCCATGCTACCATGAAGTTTTCGCCAAATTGGAGCATGAATTGCAGGAAAAAGGAAATGTTAGATTGCTAGTGTTGAGAAAATTCCCAAGTTCTTGTGATCTTTTTGCTCCATGGTGTGCTTTCTTCCTGTGTTCTTTAGGTTTGGATGACTCAATTTTGTCACTGCCATTGAGCTTTCAGGGTTTAGCAAACGCAGTTATAGTCGTCAACTATTTCGTTTGTGACATATTGTAGTGTTCATCAACTAACTTAGCTTGCCAATAGTTAGACATCAATATTTATGGAATGGAGTTTGTGGCTTTTAGTCAATTAATTGATTGGCATAGATCATGTTTACATAATCGAGCAAGTGAGTCCATAAGAGATCTGAGAATGTTAGTTGTCTGAGTGCACTAGGTTGATCTAATTGGACATTGTTTTTAAAATCATAATCTTATTTAATAAATCGATAAATCATTTATAATTACACTATAAATTAAGTGTCGTTAAAAAAATATTATAATAGATTATTATTCTTGCAGTCATTCCAAGCTCGATACTTCATTTATCTCTTTATGATTTTATCTAAATCATTCTCGAACACACTTAACTAGCAATTGAAGAAGTAATTATGCACACACAAATCGTTAAGTAGATTTAGTCACACAGTCAAGTCGTTAAGCAAAACCTTTGTATTCTAACTTGGAAGATATCGAGTTGAGTCAAAGAAAGCATGAGGATAAAAATGTTTGGTGGTCGAATTTTACGTGCTTATTGGTGTAAAGTGACCTATGAAGAAAGCAACATTTATAAGAAATTAGTAACCTTGTCGTGAAAATGTAGAAGAAGAGGATGTTAAGATTTATGAGTTGAAGTGATAAGGTGTTTTGATAACTTTGAATGGTTGTTTAGATCTTAAAATACGATCTTGACTGATTTTGACACTCGAGATACTTGCGATAAGTTATTTGTTTTCATCCCATTGGGCTTTGAGTGCATTATACATTCATCTATATATACATATATATATTGAATGGTTGTTGAGAGTATAGATTGCATAATATTTTTTTGATAATATTGACACCTAACGATAAGTTATATATATATTTTTATTTTAACATTTCATTTTAACTATATCATACATACTTCGGCAATTTACCAAACACAGCTCCTAAAGTTCGAAATTGCCCAAAAAGCACAACATGGTTTCAGATTTACCAAATCGCGCACCTAATTCCCCTTTTACCCCTCCCGCCAAACAGACTTGCAATTTAATGATGAGAGAGAATTTTCATGCATCCGAATCACTACTGAAAATTTCGAACCATCTAAACATGGTACTGGGAATTCAAATTTCAGCACCACCTTTTTTTATATCTGATTTCTAATTTATATCGGTCTGATTTCTAAAATATTGTTGTGAATACCTAATAAAACCTCGAATATCAGAAATTTTGGCCACGGATACACAGAGGGACACTACTCAAACTCAATGGACTTGGATTGGATCGAAAAAGAGGTGAATAGGACCATCAATGGGTTTTGACCGAAACCCATTGATGGACTTAGAGGAGTCCAAATTTCGAAATCTTGATATAGACTGAAAGATCTTACAACATGAATTTTTAATATGTCGAGGAAACTTAGTTTTAATCCTCCTATCTCCCAATTTTAACTTGTGTCGAAAAAAAGATGATAATGGAAGTTGAGAAACTGGTGGAAGATAGTGGTAGTGGTGCTGGAATTCGCAATTCCAACACCACAGTGGTGTTGGAATTGCGAATTTCAGCACCTCTGTGGTGATGAATATATTTTTCAACACCACAGTTCAATTATAATACGTCATTAATTAATTATAATTAATTGCATTTGACAATCTTAAAACTGAAATTAGCTAACTCATATGCTAAACACTCTATTCTTGTAGTTTTGTGCGAGTTCGAAATTACTTCAATTATCGCCATCACGTATGCATAGTAAGTCCACAACATTAACCCTTTCTCTGATTTCTTATTGGTTTAATGTGATCTTAATCTTTTCTTTTTTGAAAAATAATAATAGGTATTTGAGAAGCTCGGGCCGAGTCTACATGATCTTCTTCAAAAGAATGGCGATCGATCCTTGCCACTTGATCTAGTCTGCGATATCGATAAACAACTGCTGAAGTCTATTGCAGGTTTGTGAAATATTAGTCACTTCCTATCGTTATCAGAGGAATATGCTTCAAAACTATAAACTAAGACGATGATTCTTCTTTTTATTTTCATTGTAGTCATGCACAATGATCTACGACTTATCCATACGGATCTAAAGCCTGAAAAACATTCTCTTGGTGTCCTTGGACTTCCTCTCAGTTTCTGATCATAAGGTTAGTTTTTATCTCTAATTTGTATTAAGAATACAGTTCAGGTTCTTTTCTTCGGATCGAGTTGTTTCTTGCTAATTAAAATTTGATGAAAAGTTAATGATGAAAAATATATTCGTCAGTCGCGGAGTGTTTGATGCGAATTCCACCAGACTAATCAGCTGAGATTCGAATTTCGGCGACACATGGTAGCTGGATTGAATTCAACACCACAAAGGTGCGCAGGATCCCAACACCATCAGGTGTTGGGAATTCCAATCTCAAAGACCACAATTCCAACACCACTACTACCATCTTCCACCAGTTTCTCAACTTCCAGTACCATCTTTTTTTTCGACACAAGTTAAAATTGAGAGATAGGAGGATTAAAACTAAGTTTCCTCGACATATAAAAAATTCATATTGTAAGATCTTTCAGTCTATGTCAAGATTTCAAAATTTGGACTCCTCTAAGTCCATCAATGGGTTTCGGTCAAAACTCATTGATGGTCTTATTCACCTCTTTTTCGATCCAATCCAAGTCCATTGAGTTTGAGTAGTGTCCCTCTGTGTATCCGTGGCCAAAATTTCTGATATTCGAGGTTTTATTAAGTATTCACAGTAATATTTTAGAAATCTGATAAAAAAAAGGTGGTGCTGGGATTTGAATTCCTAGCACCACGTTTAGATGGTTCAGAATTTTCAGTAGTGGCTCGGATGCATGAAAATTCTCTCTCATCATTAAATTGCAAGTCTGTTTGACGGGAGAGGTAAAAGGGAAATTAGGTGCGCGATTTGGTAAATCTGAAATCATATTGCGCTTTTTGAACAATTCCAAACTTTATGAGTTATATTTGGTAAATTGTCATACATACTTTGTACATACATCGCATATGAAATACATCGTTTAAAAGAGGTGGAAGTATCGTTAACTTTTGCATACGATTGATTTTGGAAGAGAAACGTGGAATTATAACAATGAAAATGCACTAAAAAATTCTACTTAGCATAAACTTATGTTTGATCTACTAGTTTTCTATTATTTTTTTCCCCTATGCAAAAGTTCAATCATTATCAATTTGATTATATTAAAAGTTTATAATGATGCTACTAGAAGTAATTTAATCTTGTTTCTCTTCCTATGGCTTTGAACGAAAATAAATATTTATTACAAGAGGGTAATTGTATAGTATAACTCACTAACTTTCGACTTTTAAATCTTAGAATTATTATTATTTATTATTTTAAACAGAGAAGTAAATATATTTTTGGTGATTTAATTTATCAAATTATTTATTATTTTAAAAAGTTGAAATCTTTACTATTGTCAGATAGAGAATACTTATATAGTAATTTTTTTATTGGAAAGTTAGTTACAAGTATCCTTATATATTTTGCACTTGGATTTCAACATTAGGCTTAATTTTTTCTATACTTGAGATTATTAAGCATGTAATTAATTAAAATGACCGAGAAAATAGTAGAATCAAGTTGAAGTGGAATGGTAGATATGACAAATGACAAATGGAAAACTGTGATACATAATAATTGAAGGACATGGCCTTCTTCTCTTCTTGAATTCCACATTTTTCTTTTTTATTGGTACTCATGTTGGATTAGATATTCGAATTTAACAAGCTTATATGTTATTATCGTACCCATTTTATTATTCTATATTGATTTGAACTGGATTAAGTAATTTAATTAATAATTTATGGATTTTGATGTATTGGATATGATGATGAACCAATAATGGATTCGGTCCAATCTCTATATATAAAGCATAGTCAATCTTAGGATTGGATATTCTAATAAACTCTTTGTTTTCTATCAGCAAGAAGAGATTCAACATCATCACTCTAAAATTTTACGGAAGGCTTGACTTTTTTTCATGGTAGGAACTTCGAATTTTACAGACGATGAATGATTAATAGTCGCTTCGCTGCAATCAGTTTTTGTTTATGATTCTGTATCATTATTTATTTTATGTTTATTGTTCATCATAAATTTTGAATAAGACTAGATTTGTTTTATGAATCATATTGTATCCATTCAATTTCTTATATTATCTTTGATTCATATTTTCCATCCGTTCTTAGAATTTTTCTAACTATTTCCTCTCTTAACTTTAGGACTTGAATTTATGTTATCCTAAATAACTATGAAAAATATTTAAAAATAAAATGATTTACATGAAAATATCAATATTTTTATTTGTCCTGCCATTATTTATTCATGTCAAATATGCTAACAAAAAGAACACAATCCTATGAAAGAATGCTAACATCATTTCTTTGTTTGGCGGAGAGAAATAATTGCAATTGAGCATTCAACTACAAAATGGTCTTTTTTGTAGAAAATAAAAATATGTAAAAACTTGTCTTTTAATTTAGATTTGTAGTTTTGCATGGTAGTTGGTTCATAAACATTTTTATTTATTGTTATTGTTTAGGCTTCAAAGTCGATTGATAATATGCTTGTAATTTGTATATTTGAAAGTTTTACAATTAAAGGCATTTTCCCTTCACCAATTGTTGCTATTAATTTTAAGTTTGTGAGATAGTAACATAAATGTCAAGTTTAAGTGTCTTAATGTTCATAATTTTTGTAAACTCTTGATGCATTTCAAAATCTTTTGAAAAGAATCTCAATCATAACTAATATTTTATCTTTTTTTAAAAAAAAATCATTTGTATCCATTATTTTAGGTTACTATATGTAAAATTATATCACCAATAATAACTAAACCAATCGAATCATTTTTATTAACCTAACTAATATTTTTATGATAAGGCTTCCTCTAATTGACTTTATCTATTTAACTATATTATATACTAATTATCTTTCAATATGTTTATATCATCCGATATTTTAATTATTTGGGACAAAATATTTTATCAAGAAGTTCTGTCCTCCAATTGAATTATTAAGAAAGATTCTTTTTTTTTTTTAGTATGAGGGTAAATTTAGATGGCTAACGCAGCCGTGTTAAGGTTTGAAAGAATAAGAGATCGATTTCTGGAGGTGACGATCAAGCTACCGATGACTCCGTATTTCTGTGCTAGTCATCTGGAGCCTGAATTATCCCCTCCACACGTAGGGGCAGCGGTAAGGGGCCGCTAATGTGGCGGTTCCACATTTCTTTTTTTAAGAAAGAATATTTTTTTTTTTTGAAGGTGACGATCAGGCTACAGATGACTCCGTATTTCTGCGTTAGCCACTTGGTACCTGATTTATCCCCTCTACAAGTAGGGGCAGTGGTGGAGAATTGCTAATGTGACGGTTCCATTTTTTTTTTTTTTTGGGTAAGAAAGAATATTTTTATCTACATTAATTATTATTTTCATTTTTCACATACTAAAATCATATTTTACACGTCCCTAATATTGATAGTTGTATTTGATTATTTTTTCCCTTTCAACTTTTAGTGATGCCTGTATTTGCATGCTCTACAATCTACAAATGGTTTACTTAATTTTAGTTTGTATAATTAGGTATCTTCCATGAATTTCATTATAATCAAAATAACTTAAAATAATTTCATAAATATTATCATAATTTTAATTTTCTATTTATGTTTGACAAATTTTCATATTTTTGTAAAAATTAGTTTCTAAAACTAAGAGGAAGAGATGTTGAAAACTTTTAGAAGTATAACACATCCAAATTAATAAAATTGACGACAAAAGAGTTATCCCTTCGTTGGTTTCCATGTCCCACTTAGACTCCATCAGTGAACCTAGATTGAACCACTACAATTGCCCACCATCGGTCATCTTGGGACGACCACCGATCATCATTTGAATCGCGATAATACCAATCCACTATCGACTCCTAGTGGATCCAATCATCAAACCGACAACAAGACTAACCAAACCACAATCAGACTGTTATCGAGCATAGGTGAAAAATAACCAAACCTCTACGACTGACCATTGCCAACCATCATTGGACTATCAAAAATCATCATTGAATCATGACTATGTTGATGCAAATCGGCCTCAGGCCAATATTGACCAAGCTCAAGTAGGATTCGAATAGTATTTTGATGTTTGACAATGCATTTGACAATATATATGAGAGTATGACTAATTGATGGTTTGGAACATTCAAGGTCATGTGAGGAAGATTGTTAGAAGGAAAATATTGGAGCAATCAACCTCAGATTAAGATTGATCAAACTCAAGTAAGACTCGAGTGAAAGTCCACGTATGAATACTTGGCAAGGAAAAGTCCAAGTTTGGAGACTTGGCAATGGAGAAGTTAAAAAATGGATTCTTAGGAAGGAAAAGTCCAAGTTTTGAGACTTGGCAATGGAGAAGCCCAAGAATAGATTCTTGCCAAGGGAAGTCTAAGTTTAGAGACTTGGGAAGGGAAAGTCCAAGTATGAATATTTAACAATGGAAAAGTTCAAGTGTGTAATCTTGGTCGTGTAAGTGTAAGTGTGTAGTCTTAGCGGTGTAAGTCCAAGTATGTATACTTAGTAAAGGAAAGTCCAAGAGCGTAGTCTTGATCGTGTAAGTCCAAGTGTATAATCTTGGCAGCGTAGTCCCAGAGATGCGACCTCTTGGCAAAGGAAGATCCGGTAACATGACAAAACCAATAGAAGCACTTGAAGGCTAGCACAAGAGTGAGGAGTCGTGGACTCAAATCAAAGGCGTGAGACTGATGGAAGTGACTTGAAAGCTTAGGTCTAGACTAAGGGTAAGTGTCAAGTATGAGGGAACCATATTTGGATCTTAAATCTCAATTTTGAGATTGACCAGTCGACTGGGACTTAGTTCAGTCGATTGGTCGAGTGCTTGGCACAGAGGAGCTCAAAAGACTCAAGCAACCGACTGGGATTATGGAATAGTCAATTGGAGTTATGGACCAGTCGATTGGTCGGATCGGCCCGAGCTGGTGCTCGGTCGACTACAACTCAGGAAACTTGGTGCTCGGGCAATCAACTGGCAACTTGGACCAGTCGACTGGACATAAGCAGTTGATTGCTAGGATTGAGAAGTCGACTAACTTTAGTGGATAAGATCACAAAATGTTTGAGTCGACTGTTGGCTCATCGTAGTCGACTGTTGGGTCAAGCCAGCCGACTGATTGACCAAATTTGATGTGGATTAGTCCGTTGTGAGATAATGGTACAGTAACTAGTCAATTGGTGGGTAAGATCAGTCGACCGATCAATGGAAAATCAGGTCGATGGGAACTTTAAAGGAGGTTGCAGTGAACATTTGAGGAAGTCGGTGTTGGTGCAATAGGCCCCAGGTCAATGTTGACCAAACTCGAGTGGGACTCAAGTAGGGTTTTGATATTTGACAATGGTTTGATAATATGGTTTGACCATACATTTGTGCAAAAAGGTTGGAACCGCCAACCTAGCGACTCCTACCAGCCCGCCCCCAGGCCATCGTAAGGGAGGTAAATCACGGTTTGACCATACATTGACCATATGACTAGTGAATGATTGAAATATCTAGTCATATGGGAGAGATTATTTGGGGGAAATTATTGAAGCAATCAACCTCGAAAGTTCAAGTTTGGATACTTGGCATGGGAAGTCCAAGAATGGTCTTGATAATGGAAAGTCCAAGTATGGATACTTGGCAATTGGAAAGTCCAAGAATGGTCTTACCCACATAAGTTCAAGTTTGTAGTCTTGGCGGTGAAAGTCCAAGCATTGAGGCTTGGCAATGGGAAGTCCAAGGATATAGTTTTTGCAGCGTAAAGTCCCAGCATGGAGCATTAGTAGCATAAGTCCAAATGGATCTTGGCAAAGAAGTCCAAGGGTGAGGTTTTGGCAGCATAAGTCCAAGCATGTAGTCTTGGCGGTATAAAGTTCAAATGGATCTTGGCAAGGAAGTCCAAGGGTGAGGTTTTGATAGTGTAAAGTTCAAGTATATAGTCTTGACATCATAAGTCTAATTGAACCTTGGCAAAGGACCTAGTTAGCATGACATAGCCGATGGAAGCACCTAAAGGCTAACATGAAGGATGAAGAGTCGCGAACTCGAGGAATCCGAGAGGCGTGAGGCTGATGAAGGTAGCTAGAAGAGTTAGGTATAAGCTATGAGTGAGTATTAAGTATGAGGGGATCATACTTCGGTTAAACCTCATGTTTGAGGTTTACCAGTCGACTGAGATTATGTATCAGTCGACTGGTCAAGTGTTTGACACTCGGAAGGGCTAGTTGACTCGTACAGTCGACTGGGGTTATGACCCAGTTAACTGTTCATGTAGTCGACTGAGACTCAACTGTCGACTGAGCTTTGGCAGTCGATTGAGGGTTAGACCAATCAATTGGTCTTGGGCAGTCAATTTCCATATATAGGCAATTGACTGGTGGTATTGTAGCAGTCCACAAATTGTTGCGTAGTCGACTAGGTAGTCGACTACAGGCCAACAGTCGACTACTGGTAAGGGAAGTCGATTGCTAGGTATATGTTGGGCAGATTTCAATGTGGATTGAGCCGTTGTGAGACAACGACATTGAGGTCAGTCGACTGCTGGGTAAGAGTAGTCAGCTGCAAGGCAGAATATCAACTCGAGCTTAGCTTTATAAGGAGATGTCGTGAAGGATTTGGAGTTGTCAATTTTTGGTGGTTTGGGAGGGAATTTGTTGTTGCATTCCAAACCTTCCAAATTCATCCAGAGCAACCAAAGTGCAAGCAATCAAAAGCTCATTTGTAAAGTGTTTTTATTTGTATTTCTTATTGTTGCAAGAACTTGTACGAGGTTTCTCTACCTCCGATGTCATACCGAGAAGAAAAGATTCATAGTGAGGGTAGACCACTATAACACCGCCATGGAGTAAGAACCTTAGTTCCAAACCATGTAAAATATCATGTTGTGATTGTGTGCTTGCTTTTATTCTTGTTGTGAATTTCTATTGTTGTATATTCCGCTGTATATTAACAAGTTTTGTAGATGAGGATATATCAATCGAATCAAACGAAGAAATCAGTGAGACGCTATTCACCCCCTCTAGCACGACAACCAATCCCCAACAAGAGCCTGTTCTTAAGGGTTTTAAAAGGGAAATACTACTGTGATTCCAAACCTTCAAGGCATCCCAAAGCAACCAAAAGCAAAGGGATCAAAAGATCTTCATTAGAAAGTGTTCTTTGCATTTGTATATCAGTTTATACTTGTATTTTGGTTATCTTCTTATAAAGCTTTATCTTGTAAGAGGTTTCTTCACCTCCGGAAGTGTCCGAGAAGGAGAAAGAGTTAGTCATGGTGCATCACTAGAGCTCAATCGTGGATGAGGAACTAGGGTTCCGAATCATATAAAATCTTATGTTATGAGTGTGTATTTGTTTTTGTCTTGTGTACTTTGGATTTCCACTGTGCCAACACTTTTGTAGACAAGATCGTAATCGAATCAAAAATACTATTCGTCCCCTCTAGCGCATCACAAGATCCCCAACAATTAGTATCCGAGCAAGGTTGCTTTTCAAGGACTAACCACCGAAAGAGCAAAAGCTAGAGGACGATGGAGTTCAATGATGAACTAGGCTACAATGCATAAATTCCACCTTTTTTCAACGACGAAGATTTCACATATTGGAAGGGTAGGATGGAGTATTTTCTAATGATCGATATTGAAAATTAGTTCAGTGTTGTAGATGGATTTGAACCCTTTGTGGATAAGAAGAGAAGACTCCTCAAGAAGAAGAAGTAGGCCGAGGAGCAAATCTGAAAATTTAAGATAAATGAAAAGGTAGTAATAATTTTAGATAATTTAATACCTAAGGATTTATTATATAGCATAGGAGAATTCAACGATGCTAAAGAGTTATGGAGCAAATTGATCGAGCTCTATGAGAATCCCTCGCCTACACAATGTGAGGAGTCCAAGGAAGAAAGCTCATCATCTTAAGAGCTTGGAGATTCGAAAGTTGAGAGGTTCTCAACATCCAAATTGGAGGAGGTCGAAGAGGTTAAAGAAGCCTCCACCTCTAGGATTGAGGGGTAGGATATGCAACTAACACCAGAGCAAGAGCAAGAGGAGACCTCTACATTCGGAGTGGATGAAGAACAAGCTCAAAATTCTTCTACCACTGAGATAGGTAACTCAAGCATAAGTATTAAAAATAAATATCATATAATTTACTTTGAGTATAGAGAGAAGGGACACTACAAGAGCAGTGTCCAAATAAAATCAAGAAAAATGCTCAAGTGGTGTTAAAGGCCAAAGTGAAGCCCAAGGAGAGTGGAGCCTTGATATAGAAAGGCAAAGAGCATATAGTGTGCCTCTCATGCAATGAGAAAGGCCACTACCGAAGTCAAATGTTCGAGGGGAAGACACCTTAGGAAGGACAAGGTAAAGAGCTAAAATGTAGGGAGAGCTCCTATAGCAAAGCCCAAGGTATCACATTTTAATGCACTTGCAATTTATCATAAGAAGCGTATTAGTAACAAATTTTATTGTCTAGAAGCTAAACATTATGATATTAGAAATAAGGACAATTCTATAAACATTAACTCTAGAATTACTCTACCTAAGGAGAATATTAGGATCTTTATGTTGGGATCGTTGTGCACTAGGAGGGGGGGAGGAGGGGGCGAATAGCGTTGCTCGATTTTTCAATTGCATTCGTAATTGCTTGTCTCTACAAAACGTTAGCAACAGAAACAAAGAACAAAAAGACAAAACAAACAAATAAACATAACACGTAGATTTTATGTGATTCGAAACTCAAGTTCCTACTCCACGATGACACTCTAATGATCCACACTCACTAACACCTTCTCCTTCTTGGAATGATACCGAAGGTGAACCTCTTACAATGAACTTACAATAGTAAGAAGAACAATCAAATACAAATACGAATAAAATACGGAAACAAAAGAAACACTTTTACACAAGTTGCTTTTGATCGCCTGTAGATTTGGTTACTGTGGAATGCTCTTAAAGGTCTAGAATGCAACAACACTTCTCCTTCAAAGTCTCTAAAGAACCGCTTAATACCAACAGTCGACAACCATCAAAATCCAACGGCTTATGACAGTATCATTTTTTTGGATCACCGCTCAATGGATACTTGAACAGTCGACTGCTCGAAAATCTCAGTCGACTGACCAGTGACTAACAAACACTATGTGCTATGCTACAGTGCTATCAGTCGACTGTTCTACTCCAATAGTCGACTTCTCCATCAGAACACTATTTCTCACTCGGTCCTAAGCACCTTTCGACTTCCCAACTACCTGTAGGGATATAAACGAATCAAGCGTTCATGAACAAGTTTGGTGTTCAACTCGATAAAAGCTTATTTATGTTCATTTAATATACATCAAAATCAATTAATAAACAAGCTTGAACACATATGTGTTCAACTTGTTAATGTTCGTGAACAGTGTTCATGAACGATGTTCATGAACAAACTCATTTAAAAATTATTTATGAGCTTATTTATACTCATTTATAAAAAAATATTAAAATATTAAAAGTTAAAATAAACAAACAAGCTTAACTTAAGAGTTTGATAACTTTTAAATAAATTGAACTTAAACAAGTTTGAATCTGAATCAAGCTTGATTCAAGCTTGAATCTGAATCAAGTTTGATCAAGTTTAAATCTGTTAGTGCTTATAAGATGCATATATCTCCACAATGGCATGATATTGTCCACTTTGGGCCTAAACCCTCATGGTTTTATTTGTGGGCTTCACCCAAAAGGTCTCATTCCAATGGAGATATCTTTTTATCTTATAAGCTCATGATCTTTTTTATATCTTACCAATGTGGGACTTTGTTGTATTCCCCATACTCCCAATAATCTCCCCCTCAAATGAAGGACCACATTGAGCCTCCTTAAGTCTATCTTGTCCTCGAAGAACTTTCTCTACTTAATGTTTGATCCTCAATCCACCAAGACTTCCTACCAACTGTCTGATCCTCCTGACCCATCTAGACTTCTTATCAGTTGTCTAGCCCTTCTGACCCAATTGGACTTTTTGCAGTTGTTCGATCCCCTTGACCCAACTGGACTTCCTGCCTGGTGTATGGTTCTCTTGATCCGGACATGGGAAGTCCACTTCCTTCGTTCGAGGTTCATGGCTTGACATGGACCATGATTCTGATACCAATTATTAATGCTTATAAGATTCATATATATCCACAATGACATGATATTATCCACTTTGGGCTTAAGCCCTTATGATTTTATTTTTGGGCTTTGCCCAAAAGGCCTTATTCTAATGGAGATATCTTTTTGTCTTATAAGCTCATGATCTTTTTTATGTCTTATCAATGTGGATTTTGTTGTATTCCCCATACTCTCAACAAAATCGAGCTTGATACCCAATAAACAAACCAAGCTCAATTCAAGCTCAAGTCAAGCTCAATCTCTAAAAAAAGAAACCAAACTAAGCTTGAACATATTTTTTAATAGCTTGGTTAATTTTAGGCTTTGCTTGGCTCGACCTGATTATCTTATCAAACAAGTCAGAACACTGTAAAGCTTGGCTTGACTTGGCTCGTTGACAACCCTAACTACCTATGGCCAGGCGACTACCGAGTACCTAGTCAATTTCCTAAGCACCGTGCTCATTCCCGAGCACAACTTCTTGTTTAACGCCCTGAGTCAACTAATCGCGGCCAGTCGACTGCTTCTTCCCAACAGTCGATTGGTCGAGCACAGAGTGCCGAGTTATAGTGCTTCCGAGCACTCAGTTTAATTACCAAGTACTCAGGATAATTGTCAAGTACCCATGACCAGTCGACTAATGCTCAAGCACCAGTCGACTGATGAGCTGCAAGTATGACTTTTTCATACTTGAATCCTAACCCTAAGCCTAGACTATGCCTTTAAGCTTCTTCCGTCAGCCTCGCACCTTTAGGATCCTTCTAAGTCTGTGACTCCTTCATCCTTACCTTTGCTTTCATGAGCTTTCTTCGGTTGTATCATGCTTTAGGGTTTTCCTTATAGGGTCGATGACGTCGCGCTGGGGGGGGGGGGGAGGGTGAATAGCGATTTCTTTGATTTTGCTTCGATCGTATGCTTGTCTACAAAAATTAATGTGCAATGAAATATACAACAGTAGAAATACACAACAAGAATAAAAACAAGTACACATACAACAAGAGTATTTTATGTGGTTCGAAACTAGGATTCCTACTTCACGAGGAGAGCCCTAATTGAGCTCTAGTGATGCATACCACCACTATCAAACTTCTCCTTCTCGGTATGATACCGGAGGTGGAGAAATATCTTACAATATATTTACAACAATAAACAATAAACTACAATAAAAATAATAAGCAAATAAAACACTAAGTAAAGAAAATTTTACAAGAAAAACTTTAGATTGCTTGCTTGTTGATTACTTTGGATTGCTCTTAAAGATTTGGAATGCTACAACACTTTCCCTTTAAAATCGCCCCAAAAATCGCTTGAATCCTCCCCAAGATGCTCCTTTAATAACCTATATCGGACTGATTTTGTGCCTAGCAGTCGACTGCCAAAAGACATCAGTCGGCTGTTAGTCTATCCGTTGTCTCATAACGACTCCATCCACGTTAGAATCTGCCCAACAGATACCTCAACAGTCAATTGTTGTCCAGTAGTCAACTGGCCAGTCAACTAGACAATAATTTATACACTGCTATAGTGTCATTAGTCGACTTTCCATACATGGTAGTCGACTGCCAGTGACACACAGTAGTAGTTGAGCTGCAGTCGACTACTTGCCAGTTGACTTGTCATAATTCCAGTCGACTGTTGCATGCCAATAGAGCTCCCGAGTGTTGAATACTTAGCCAGTTGACTGGGGTTATAAACCTCAAACATGAGGTTTAACCCAAGTATGATCCCCTCATACTTGATACTCACCCATAGCCTAGATCTAAGCCTTCTAGTCACCTCCATCAGTTTCACGCCTCTTAGATTCCTTGAGTCTATAACTCTTTATCTTTCGCATTAGCTTTTAGATGCTTTCATCAACTATGTCATGCTAACCGGGTCCTTTGCCAAGATTCATTTGGACTTACGTCGTCAAGACTCCATGCTTGGACTTTACGCTGCCAAAATTTCATCCTTGTACTTCCTTGCCAAGATCCATTTGGACTTATGCCGCCAAGACTCCATACTTCGATTTTACGTTGCCAAAACTATACTCTTAGACTTTCCCATTGTCAAGCCTCAATACTTAGACTTTCACCGCCAAGACTACACAGTTGGACTTATGTGGCCAAGACTTCACCCTTAGACTTTTTGTTTGTGTAATAAGCCTCGAGTCAATATTGGCTAAACTCGAGTGGGGCTCAAGTAGTGTTTTGATATCTGTCAATAGGTTGACAATGAATTTAACCATTGTTTACAATGTAATTTGACCATATATTGACCATATAACTAGTGGATGATTGAGATATCTAAAGTCATATGGGGGAGATTAGTTGAGGGAGATTGTTGGAGCAATGGAAAAGTCCAAAGGTATAGTTTTGGTGGCATAAGTCCAAGCATGTAATCTTGGCGGTATAAAGTCCAAGTGAACTTTGGCAATTGGAAAGTTCAAGAATGTTATTGGCAAGGAAAGTCCAAGTCATGAGTACTTGGTAATTGAAAGTCCAAGTCATGGGTACTTGGCAAAGGAAAAGTCCAAGGGTAGGTTTAGCAACGTAAAGTTCAAGCATGGGTCTTGGCGACATAAGTTTAAATAAATCTTGGCAATATGAAAGTTCAAGCATGGGTCTTGGCGGCTTAAGTCCAAATGAACCTTGGTAAAGCGGTTAGCATGACATAGCCGATGAATATACTTGAAGGCTAATGCGAAGGATGAAGAGTCACAGACTCGAGAGATCCGAGAGGCGCGAGGCTGATTGAGATGGTTAAAAGGCTTAGGTCTAGACTATAAGTGAGTACCAAGTATGAGGGGATCATACTTGGATTAAACCTCATGGTCGAGATTTATCAGTCGATTGAGACTTTGGGTCAGTCAACTGGCCGAGTGTTTGACACTCGCAACTTGAAGAAGTCGACGAGATTATGACCAGTCGACTAGTCGTGTAATCGACTAAGGCTCGACTGTTGACCAAGTGCTTTGGCAGTCGACTAGAGTATTATCCAGTTGAATGGTCCACGACAGTCAACTACCAATGATGGGCAGTAGATTGGTGGTGGTGGACACGAGCACAGAATATCCCGTAGTCGATTAGCCAATCGACTGCTGATAAGGACAGTCGACTGCTAGGGAATCCAATAGAGTAATCCAACATGGATTAAGTCCATTGTGAGAAAATGACATTGTGGCCAATCGATTGCCAAGTGAAAATTCATGTCTTGAGTGCTTTAAAATGAGCTCGACGGGAGGAGTTGAAACAGCTGATTTTTGGTGATCTTGAAGGGGAATTACTACTGTATTCCAACCTTCTAAGCTCGTCCGAAGCAACTAAAGTGCAAGCAATCGAAAGCTCTCTTTGTAAAGTGTTCTTTACTTGTAATTGTTTGTATTTGCTTTGTATTTAATTTTGGTTGTATTCTTATTGTTGTAAGACCTTGTAAGTGTTGGGGGATCGAAACGGCCGGCTAGAGGGGGGTGAATAGCCCTCAATTGATGTATGTCGGATTTTGCTCGTCTACAAAATGTTAGCGCAAGCGGAATATGCAAATATAAATAAAGACAAAGCAAAAGATAAACAAATAATACAAACACCGAGATGTAACGTGGTTCACGGCTACGCCGCTAATCCACGGTCTGATTCGTCCACGGTGAATCACTCCGTAATCTATCCACTAGATCTCTCCTTTGCACAAAGCTAGGTGGAGGTAACCTCTTTACACAAAAACACTCCTCTTACAAATATAATGGAAATAAGCTCAAGTAAGAGGATGGAAAGCTTTAGGGAACTTTGGGAGAGTATTAGAGCATAAGCATTAGCCTCCCAAAGCTCCATCCCCTTCCTTTTTATAGAGGAAGAGGGTTTCTTCCCGTTGACACAGGATCAGTCGACTGATGCCCTCGATCAGTCGACTGATCCCGTAGTCATTGCCCAATAATGGCCGCTTTCCACGTTGGATTCCATCCAACGGTATTGGCATCAGTCGACTGATACTACCATCAGTCGACTGGTGCTTGATCAGTCGAGTCCTCAACGAGGTCGACTCCATTCGTGCGTGCCGCAGCGCCATCGATCATCGTCATCCTTGCGGTCGATCGATGTCGGCGAATCGATCGTCGGTCCATGGCGTGATCGCTGGGCCAAATGCCCATGAGTCAGACACCAGTCGAACTCAATCGACTCAGAGTAGTCGACTGCCGTCCCTTGGCAGTCGACTGGTGTCGGGAAATCCCATCCGACACTTAGCCAAATGGCCAAGTTTCACCTACGAGCTACTACCCCTTCCTGGGTTACATTTGCTCACTCTCATCCCTCGGAGTCCCTCGCCTTCGAAGTTCTCTTCGTTCGCGGCCACGTCGCTCAGCAGCATCAGGTGCACGGCTCTGCAATGCTCCTTCGCGTCTCTTGCCTCGAAGTCTACTTCTTCCGGCTTCACTCCAAGCTCCTCGTCCGGCGGTCCCTCGGATGCTCCAAGCACACGGTTTCCGCAAAGCTATTCTTCACCGACTCAAGGACCGAGTCATGAGATGTGAAACTCACCACGGCTCCATGTGCGAATTACTAAGTCCTGCACGACTTCAACGCACATATCAAATCAACATAACAAACTAACTTAAACTCTTTGCCACACACATCAAAACCTAATCATGGCAAGAGATTGCCCTAACAATCTCTCCCTTTTTGATGTGTGGCAATCCGTTTAAGTTAGGTAAAAACATTTGATAAAAATTTCTAAGGTAAGAAAACATGTAAACATAAACATGATATAGCAACATGCAACTCCCCCTTAATCCATGAAACTCTCTCTACAAATTCTCCCTCTACAAATTCTCCCCCTATCATAATTAACTTAAACATAATATTTTCTCCCCCTTTGACACCATCAAAAAGATTAACACTAAGTTATAAACTCATGACATCAAGTCTAATAGAAGGAAAATACCAAACATTAGTCTAAAACCTGAATTCGGCCTTTACTGATTTTCAGGCCATCGATCGATTAGTTCGGACTACGATCATCACAATTTCGAACTTTCGATTTTGGACCGAATTTCAGAAATACATTAAAAATTCCAAAAAATTCAAAAAATCATGAAATTTGGGGAACATATTTCTTGTAAGATTCTTTATCAGTGAAAAATAGTTTTTTCATGAAAAGTCATTATATTTCCAGAGATTTGACAAAAATCCAAAAATTTTAAAAACCACTAGGTTTTTGATCATTCTAGTATCAAGTTTAACACCTAGTTTTGGTTCCAATTGTTTCAAAACATGAATACATAGATTTTAGATTAATAAATTGTTTTGAAAACATATGAAATATCCAACCATGATCTTTGGGCAATATGTCTATGAATTAAACATAAGTCTTCCCCATGATTGGTCTATTATTGCTATTTTGATACTTTAAATGACCATCTAAATGTCATAGGCATTAGTGGACATTTGTATCATCCTAACATCTCACTCATGCTAAGTTTTCAATCAAAGTAGCCTATAGTGAGTGTGAGATGCATCCTAGAGGGTATTTGTATATATTTAACCATTATATTCATACAATTCTATCAAGGTTAAGTATCAACCTAACAATCCTCATGATCATTAAGGCATATATCAATTAATTCTACATTATGATCATGAAATATATGTATTCATCAAATTGTAATCATGCATTAGGTATTATATCATGATAATAAGCAAAATATCACCTAAGGCATGATTTAAACCCTATTTCTCATGATGATGTGCCAAATTTCAAAATCATAAATCATGATTGCAAATATTTATAGCAATTTCATTAATCATCATAATTTAAGTATTATTATCTATTTATAGGCACGTTATCATCACCTAACACTATTTCAAAAATGTGTCCCAACATCCTAAGTCAACCAAAAATATGATATAGGTCAAGTCCATATGGTTGACTATCCTAGGGTTTTTCTAACCCTTAAGGATGGATTTTGGAACCCAAAATAAGTTCTTGCCTATGGGGTTCACTAGATACTCCTTAGGAATCCATTTCCTAGCTATTACTTTCTTCTTATCTTGTCCCCTAGCAATTAAGCATTTGTAGGCCTTTTCATTTTTCTTTTCTTTATAACCTAGGTCCTTTTTGTTGAAGCTAGCTCTTTGGCTCCCTATGATCATGTTCAAGGTGTTGGAGCCTATAGTGAATTTTTCTAGGGCTTTTGTCAAATAATCTACCTTTTCCCTTAAAGCCCTATTTTCTTCTATGCATGCATCATTAACATCAAATGACATATATTTATCATGTGAACATGCATCATCATCATTATCATCAAAACATGCTTTTTCTAATTTTTGCTCTAATTCCTTAATTTGGTCAAGCATACTTTTGTTCTTTTTCTTGGCTCTAAATAAGTCCTTAGTGAGGCTAGAAATCATAGACATAATTTTCTTAGGGGGTAGATTTGTTACCTCACTTACCAAATCTTTTTCTTCGGATGAGGATGTAGAGGAGGCTTCCCCTTCATTTGAGCTCTCCCCACTTGAGCTTGATCCTTCATTTTCGAAGGAGGAGCAATCCAAGTCGTCGAAGGCCATCAATGCAAGGTTGGAATAGACTTGTTCCTCTTCTTCGGATGAGGATGAGGAGGAAAGATCATCCCATGTCTTGGCTTTGAATGCTTTGGCCTTCCCCTTTTCCTTTGCCTTCTTCTCCCCTTTCTTCTTGCTCCCCTTTTTCTTCTTCTTTTCTTCTTTCTTCTTCCTTTCTTCCTTGCTCTTGTTTAGGAGGGGACAATTGTCCCTTATGTGCCCCTCTCCTTGGCAATTGTAGCATATGACCTTCCCCCTTGGTCTTCTATTCCTATCATTAGACTTATTAAATCTAAAACCTTTTAATGCACGCCTTACCCTCCTTACCATATACGCTTCTTCCGTGCTATCCATGGAGGAGGAGGAGGAGGCTTCATCATCATCGGAGGAGGGGATCTCCATCTTCTTCTTCCCCTTATTTGCCATCAATGCTACTCCCCTTGAAGGTTGGATTCTAGGCTCTTCTTGTATTCCTTCAAGCCTCGTTTCGTGGAGCTCCATTGTTGAGAAAAACTCCTCCAAGGTGCTTACTTCTAAGTTCTTGGAGATGTAAAACGAATCCACCATGGAGCTCCATCTTGAGGACCGAGGAAAGACATCTATAGCCTTCATAACCATATCCCGGTTTGATAGCTTCTCACCTACACTTGACAAACCGGTTATAATTTCTTTGAAACGAGAATGTAAGGAAATTACCTTTTCTCCCTTTTCTAGTTTAATGTTGTTGAGTTGGGAGCGGAGGAGGTCTCTCCTTGCTAGCTTCGCCTCGGATGTGCATTCATGAAGCTCAATTAGCTTCTCCCACATCTCCTTGGCACTTAGGCATTCTCCAATTTGGTTGATCTCTTGTTGGGGGAGCACATTGAAAAGATGATGCTTGGCTTTTGAGTTTACAAGGTGCTCTTTCCTTTGCTTTTTGGTCCACCTAGATTTCTCTATTGGCTTCCCTTCTTCATCCCTAGGCAAAACGAAACCGGATTCCATTGTAATCATAATATCAAAATCCGTTTCGAAAAATACCTCCATTCTCTTTTTCCACCAAGAGAATTCGCCGTCGAACTTCGGTGGGTGGATGTTGGAGCCGACTATTTTGAATGTTGCTTGTTGTGGCGGTTAGTCCTCGACAAGCTTTCCTTTGTCTGATACCACTTGTTGGGGGATCGAAACGGCCGGCTAGAGGGGGTGAATAGCCCTCAATTGATGTATGTCGGATTTTGCTCGTCTACAAAACGTTAGCGCAAGCGAAATATGCAAATATAAATAAAGACAAAGCAAAAGATAAACAAACAATACAAACACCGAGATGTAACGTGGTTCACGCCACGCTAATCCACTAGTCCGATTCGCCCACTTGAATCACTCCGCAATCTATCCACTAGATCTCTCCTTTGCACAAAGCTAGGTGGAGGTAACCTCTTTACACAAAAACACTCCTCTTACAAATATAATGGAAATAAGCTCAAGTAAGAGGATGGAAAGCTTTAGGGAACTTTGGGAGAGTATTAAAGCATAAGCATTAGCCTCCCAAAGCTCCATCCCCTTCCTTTTTATAGAGGAAGAGGGTTTCTTCCCGTTGACACAGGATCACCGATCGATGCCCTCGATCACCGATCGATCCCGTAGTCGCTGCCTAATAATGGTCGCTTTCCACGCTTGGATTCCATCCAATCCAGGTATTGCATCACGACCGATACTACCATCACGACCGGTGCTCGATCGCCGAGTCCTCAACAAGGTCTGCATAGTGCCATCGCCGACTCGTCCCTTGGCGGCCGATCGATGTCGGCAATGATCGCCGCCCATGGTAGTTGACTGCTTGAGCCAAATTCCCATGAGTCAGACACCAGTCGAACCCAATCGACTCAGAGCAGTCGACTGTCGTCCCTTGGCAGTCGACTGGTGTCGGGAAATCCCATCCGACACTTAGCCAAATTGCCAAGTTTCACCTACGAGCTACTACCCCTTCCCGGGTTACATTCGCTCACTCTCATCCCTCGGAGTCCCTCGCCTTCGAAGTTCTCTTCGTTTGCGGCCACATCCCTCGGCAGCATCAAGCGCACGACTCTGCAATGCTCCTTCGTGTCTCTTGCCTCGAAGTCTACTTCCTCCGGCTTCACTCCAAGCTCCTCGTCCGGCGGTCCCTCGGATGCTCCAAGCACACGGCTTCCGCAAAGCTATCCTTCACCGACTCAAGGACCGAGTCATGAGATGTGAAACTCGCCACGACTCCATGTGCGAATTACTAAGTCCTGCACGACTTCAACGCACATATCAAATCAACATAACAAACTAACTTAAACCCTTTGCCACACACATCAAAACCTAATCATGGCAAGAGATTGCCCTAACAGTAAGAGGTTTCTTCACCTCCGGTGTTATACAAAGAAGGAGAAGCTTGATAGTGGTGGTGTCCATCACTAGATCTCGACTAGCGCTCGACCATAGAGTAGAAACCCTAGTTCGGAACCATGTAAAATCTGTGTGTTCACATTTATTGTCTTTTGTTCTTGTTTATACTTGTATAGTTGTTTCCATTGCATATTAACAAGCCTTGTAGACGAGCATGACATGATCAGACGAAGAAATCATGAAAATCTCTATTCACCCCCCCCCCTCTAGTGCGGTCAATGATTCCTCTACACTTTTCCTTTGCCAAGTCTTCATAACTTGGACTTTCCATACCAAGCATTCAAACTTGGACTTCCATGCCAAGACCATTCTTGGGCTTTCCATGTTAAGACCATGCTTGGACTTTTCCTTGCCAACTCTATGTTGGACTTTCCAATTGTCAAAGTATACTTGGACTTTACGTTACTAAGACTACACACTTAGACTTATGATGCCAAGACTTTATCTTTAGGCTTCCCTTACCAAATATTCAGATTTGGACTTTCCTTGCCAAGTATCCAAACTTGGACTTCCGAGGTTGATTGCTCTGACAATTTTTCTTGAATAATCTCCCCATATGAATTTGGATATCCTAATCATCCACTAGTCATATGATCAACATATGATCAAATCATATAGTTAAACAATGGTCAAACTCATTATCAATCCATTGTCAAACATCAAAATATTATTCGAGTCTCACTCGAGTTTAGTCAACATTAATCTGAGGCCTATTGCACCAACATTCCTTTACTAAGATTCATTTGGTTTTATGTCGCCAAGACTGCACACTTGAACTTATGTTGCCAAGACCTCATCCTTGAACTTTCCTTGCTAAGATTTACTTGGACTTACACCACCAAGACTACATACTTGGACTTACACCACCATGACCTCATCTTTGGAATTTTCTTTGCCAAGATTTCACTCTTGGACTTCCCTTGCCAAGGCTTTTCACTTGGACTTTCTTTCAGCTGTCACTTAGCATTTATATTAGATCATCATCATTGCCTAACTTAGTCATGATTATTCAAACATCAAAAGTAATTAGTACTTGGGGCATTCTTGTACCAACAATTGGTATTAGTAGTACTTATAAGATTTACATATCTTCACAATGGTATAATATTATCCACTTTTGGTCAAAACTCTCATGGTTTTATTTTTAGGCTTTACCTAAAAGGTCTCGCACCAATGAAGATATCTTTTCATCTTATAAGCACATGATCTTTTCTATGTCTTACCAATGTGGAATTTTGATTGCATTTCCAATACTCCCAACAATCCCTCCCTCAAACGAAGGACCACATTAGGCCTCCCTTCAAGTCTATCCATTCTCAAAGGACTTCCTCTACTTAATGTCCAATCCTCAACCCATCATGTCTTCCTACCAACTATATGATCCTCCTTGTTGATGCAATCGACCCATATCATGATTGACCAGACTCGAAGGGGGTTCAAGTAGGATTTTGATGTTTGACAATGAGATTTGAGTATGAAGGATAATATGACTATTGGATGGTATAGAATATCTACAATCATATGGAAGTTGAGTATGGAAAGTCTATTTGGAAGTTAGCAAGGGAAGTCTGGGTCAGTCAAGGTTAACCGGACACTTGGCACGAGGAGAGTGAAGTCCTGGTAGGTCAAGAGTGATCGGATGGGAAGACTTGATAGGTCAGGGAGACTGTGTTTGGCAAGGAAAGTCCTGACAGATTAGGGAGATCGTACTTGGCAAGGGAAGACCTGGCTGATCAGGGAGATCGAGCTTGACAATAAAAATCCTAGCAGATCACAGGTGACTCGATGCTAGGCAAGCGAGGAAAGTTCAAGTATAAATACTTTGAACAAGGAAAGTCCAAGGATGGAGTCTTACCAATGGAAGTCCCAGAGGAGTGACCTCTTGGTAATGGAAGTCTTGGATGTGCGACCTCTTGGTAATGGAGAAGTCTCGGAGGTGCGACCTCTTGGTAATGGAGAAGTCCCGGAGGCACGACCTCTTGACAATGGTAGACCCAAGAGCATGACAATGGTCGACAAAAGCGGATCCTAGAGGCATGAGACTGATGAAAGTGGCTTAAAGGTTTAGGTCTAGGATAAAGGTACTCAGTAGCATAACTAAATTGATGGAAGTACTTGAAGGCTAGCATGAAGGATGAAGGAGTCGTGGAGGACTCGGATGAACCTTGAGGGCATAAGGCTAATGGAAGTGGCTGAAAGACTTAGGTCTAGGCTAAGAGTGAGTGTCAAATATGAAGGAATCATACTTGATGTGTTAAACCTCGATTCTAAGGTTTAACAATCGACTGATTCAGTGTGGCTGACTCCCGCTGTGAGGGTTCTGTGGGCCTTGAATTTCAGATTGGGTGTTCGACACTGTGTAGCTCGAAAAACAACCACGGTGTTCGACAGTCGACTGGTCGATGTGTGCTCAGGAAACAACTACAATGCTTAGCAGCTGACTGCTGAGGAAGAGTAGTTGATTGGCTGTAGATAGTCGGGAAACTGAGGAGCTGCTCGGGCGATTGAGAAATAGTAGCTCCAACAAGAAGTCGACTGTCGACTGGAGGCTTGACAACGGAAGGTTAGAAGCAAGGCACACTTCACCAGTGCCTCAACTAGGGCTCAGTTGAGGTGGCACCTTGACTGGCGAAGTTACCGTTGAGCAATAATGGTCAGAAATTAGCTCTTACATAAGCCTATAAAGGAAGGAGCTTGGTGGTGATTTCGATAGCTAGTATTTGAGCAATTCTGAAGGGAAATTATTACTGTATTCCAGACATTCCAAGCTTGTCCAAAACAACCAAACAACAACGATCAAGCAAAGCTCTCTTCATTTGTAAAATGTTCTTATATTTCATTCATTTCTTTACATTTATATTTGCTTGTGTTGTAAGCTCATATTTGTAATGGGTTTCTCCACCTCTGGCGTATTGACAAAAAGGAGTTTTAGTGAGGCTAGATCAATAACTCACCGTGGAGTAGGAATCCTAGGTTTTGAACCACGTAAAACCTTTGTGTTTTGCCTGTGGAGTATTTGTTCTTGTATTTCGTTTATATATATCTTGTATTTCCAGTGCACTAACTAATTATAGACAAGAACAAAGGGAGAGAAATCAAGGATTGCTATTTACCCCCCCCCCCCCCTCTAGCGCACCAATCGGTCCCAACATGTGGTATCAGAGCAAGGTTTCTCTTCTATAGATTGATCGCTAAGGGAGCTCAAAGCTAGAGGGCATTGGAGGTTGAGGGCAGATTTGGACTCGACACAAGGTTCCCACCTCCTTACGGGTTAGGAGGGTTTAGTCAATAGAAGTAGAGGATGGAGATGTTCTTTCAAATGAATATCGAAGAATGGTTTATCCTGACAGAGGGCTTCGAAGCTCCAATAGACAACAAGGGAAGACTCCTCAAGAAATAGAAATGGATCGAGGAGCAAATCCAAAAGTCCAAGATAAATGAAAAGGTATATAAAAGTAATTTTGGCTAGGTCAATACCCAAGGATTTATTGTATAGTTTAGGAGATTTCAACGACGCAAAGGATCTATAGAACAAGCTAGCCAAGCTCCATGAAGAATCCTCACAGGTACAATGTGAGGATGAGACCAAGGAAAAAGAAAGCTCTTCATCCCAAGCCCTTGAGGATTCGAAAGTTAAGAGATGCTCAACATTCAAGGAGGAGGAGGTTGAAGAAGCCTCCACCTCTAAGATTGAGGAGGAGGAGAAACAACTAACACTAGAGCAAGAGCAAGAGGTGATCTCTACCTCCGGGAGCAATGAAGAACCATCTCCTAATTCTCCTATGACCATCCAAGAAGGTAACTCAAACACAACTACTAAGAGTAAAAATGATATAATGTATTTTGAGTGTAGGGAAAAAGACACTATAAGAGCAAATGCCCAAAATTAGTCAAGAAAAAGAATCCTCAAGTGGTGCAAAAGCTCAAGAATACCAGAGCCCCAATACGGAAAAGCAAGGAGCACATAGTATACTTTCAATGCCAACAAAAAGGTCATTACCAGACCCAATGTCCAAAGGGGAGGAACCCAATGAAGGACAAAAATGAGAGCTCAAATGTAGGGGGAGCTCCTAAGGAAAATCGTAAGGTATCATTTAATAGTTCAATTACAATTATTAATGATAACATGAAGCATGCCAATAATAATTTACTTGCTATGTATCATAAGAAATATGCTAGTGATAAGGCCTATTATTTAGGTGCTAAACATTACAATGTTAGGCCTAAGGATAATTATAAACCAACCCCACCTAAGGATGATAGCAAAAACCTAGGCATTAATCTAAAGAAAAATAGACATATGCATAGGAGGAAAAATAATATCCAAAAATATAGTGAAAGATCAAAAGGAGCTATATTAAAAAAGGAAAATCAAGTCTTGAGGTCGAGACTTGATAAAATGGAAAAGACTCTTAGGAAAATGAAAAACATGATCAAAGGGTCTAGTAGTTAAGATCTAGGTGTTGGTAGGCAAGGATCATATAAGGACAAGAAAGGCTTGGGGCACAAGCCTAAGTCCAAGGAGGTAATGTCAATCTACCATAATGTTCCATTTAATTATGAAACTAAATCTAGGTCTAAGAAAACAAAGGTCACAAGGGAAGTCATCTCTAGAGTTGATCATGGTAAGTGTCTAGTGGCCAAGGTTTCAAAAACTTAGGAAATTCATTAAGAAAGTCATAAGGAAAGTCATCCCTAGAGTTGACCTAGACAAGACCACAATGACCAAAGCTTCCAAGCCTATGAGGGTCATTAGGAATATATCTAGAGAAGTCATCCCTAGTGAATACCTTGTAAACCCAAAGAGATCCAATAATAGTTTTTGGGTTCATAGGAGTATGATTCCATCAAGCTAAATGAGTTTAGAGTGTGTCAACCCTAAATGGATGGGTGGCTAACCTAACCATAGTAGAGTTGACACTTTAGGATATTTTCAAGGTAATATGATATTTTGAAAATGAAATTAGAAATATATCCTAAAAGGCTTTAGGATGTGCTAATAGAAATTATGGAAGTTGAAAATTTGATCAAAATTGGCACAAGTAGGATCAGAGTCAAAGTGTGTCATTTTAGATTTTTGGCACATTTAGGAGATTGATTATTATGACAAAGTTAGTATAATCTTAGCAAGTAGAAATTAGGCTCAAAACTTAGGTATTTCTATACCTTTACATTATATAAAGTTGTCCTGCTTTGTTTATCATATGTCATGTCATGACATCATAATTAATATGATCATTTTAAATATCATGATAATGCTTGAATTGATTTATGTCATGCTTACACTTAGGTTGTGTTATAACATTATGCATTATTGGCAAATATGCTTAAATTATGCAAATTATTTATGTCATGATCATATTCCATGTATTAAGGTTAATCAATTGAAACTAAAGATAATGACATGATTTGATGTCCTAGATAAAGGAATCAAATTGGAATGCCTAGATATAATGCATGAGCCCTTAGATTTAGAGAAAATCTAAATCTACATCTCACAAGGATCATAAGGAGACATGTGTGCGTATTGATACACTCTAGACATATGAGAGATGTTAGGAATATGAATTAAGTTCATGTGCTTGTAATGGTACATCAAAATGAACTAAAACTCATTCAATCATAAGTATAAATCATGAGGAAAGTTAATGTACAAGTCATGTACATATAGCCCATAGACCATGATTGAAATTAAGATTTTAAAAATATTTTAAAATCATTTTGAAAAATCTTGGTGAAGTCTTCTTTTGATAGCAATCACCATTGAAAAGATTAACACAAAGTTAGACAAAACATTGAAGGTTTCAATGCTTTTGAACTTTGTATCATTCTTTAAATTTAATGGGTAGTTTAATATAAAACTATTTTTTACCCATTGTATTTAGTATAAGTAATATGTTTATGAAGTTTCATGTTTTTTTAAAATTTATAGATTTACTTATGTATTTTCAAATTTTATTCTAAAAACTATTTTCTGTAAATTGCATAAACCAGTCGACTGTCGCTTTGGGCGGTCGACTGATGGTGGTGCAGTTGATTGGATGATGATAAAGTCAAATGTTGGGTCTGATTTCGACTGAATAAGATTTATTTAGCCATTTATCAGCACTCCCAAGCAACCTTAACTACTCCTAACCCTATAATGTGCTTAAACAAGCATTAGAAGGGTGAGATTTTCATTGAAAATGAAAAGGAGAGTTATTAAGGGTAAGAATCAAAACTTAAGGGAGGCTAAAGGTCAAGTTTAAACTTTTACCCTTATTTTTTATCGTTTAGAATTCCTATAGGCTTAGGAACTCTCCAAGGACATTGTTGGTGTAATAGTCAAGGAGGAGTAAACCTTTAGGGGGAGATTGTTCATCTAGGGATGATAGATGATTGCTTAAAGGGGGAGAAAGGAGAATTACCTTCATTTATTGATAAACTGATGAGTCTAATTTTGGATGAACAATATTTGTTTAACTAATTATCAGCATCCCTAAGTACCCTAATCACTCTTAACCCTATAATATGTTTAGAGAAGCATTGGAAGAGTGATATTTTCATTGAAAATGATTAGTAGAGTTAATTAGGGTGAAAATCAAATTTAAGAGATGTTAAAGTTCAAGTTTGAACTTTTACCCTTATTTTTTATTGTTTAGATTTTCTATAGGCTTAGGAACTCTCCAAGGACATTGTTAGTGCAACGGTCAAGGGGAAGCAAACCTTTAGGGGGAGTTTGTCCATCAAGGCATGATGAATGAATGTTAAAAAGGGGGAGAGTGAAGAATTATCATTCATTTAGTGATAAGGATTTTGTCACTAAGGAGAATGAAGGCATCCAGGATGAAGATTTGGATAAAAAGGGATAATGAAGGATATCATTGAAAAATGAGAGACTTTTTTATATATGCCAAAGGGGGAGAAATGAAGGGTTTAAGTTAGGAAACCTTCATTATACCTTAGCATAAGAAGAGTTAAGTTCGGTTTATGAGTTAGCCTAACTTAAAGGTATTGTCAAACATAAAAAAGGAGGAACTTATTGGTGCACTCGACTTCAAGTTCATATTGACCAAGCTCGAGTGGGACTCGAGTAGCATTTTAATGTTTGACAATATATATAATAGTTTGACTAGTGGATGGTTTGGGACATCCAAGGTCATATGAGGGAGATTGTTAGGAGGAGATTGTTGGAGCAATCAACTTCATATCAAGGTTGACCAAACTCGAGTAAGACTCGAGTGAAAGTCTAAGTATGGATACTTGACAAGGAAAAGTCCAAGTTTGGAGACTTGGCAATAAAGAAGTCCAAGAATGAATTCTTGCCAAGGAAACGTCCAAGTTTGTAGACTTGGCAATGGAAAAGTCCAAGAATAGATTCTTGGCAAGGGAAGTCTAAGTTTGAAGACTTGGCAAGAGAAAGTCCAAGTATGAATACTTAACAATGGAAAAGTTCAAGTGTGTAGTCTTGATCGTGTAAGTTCAAGTGTGTAGTCTTGGCGGTGCAAGTCCAAGTATGGATATTTGGCTAGATACTTGGCAAAGGAAAGGCCAAGGGTATAGACTTGGTCGTGTAAGTTCAAGTGTGTAGTCTTGGTGGCATAAGTGATGTGTGCATTTTATATAGAGTTTTAGTTATCATTTTAGCGTACATCTTACCTCATTTTTAAGGTATTCATTACATATTATCTTTGTTTACTCCACTTTTCTATTATATTCGTTCGGAGATATGTTTTTGTTAATTTTATGTGTAAGACGATATTTTTGGAGCAAAAATGAAGTATTTTATGGAGCAGGGACTTTAGGAAACACGCTATGGTCGTGTCCAAGACACGGACATGTTCCCGAAGCGAAACGGATCAAAACGGAGACTCCAGAGTGACACATGGTCGCCCGTGTGAATTTCACATGGTCGTGTATTTTTTCCAACCTAGATTTCAGCAGTTTCCAACCTTGCAAAAGGCCGCCCATGTGAAATTCACATAGTCGCGTGGCAACGCCGCAAATTCGAGGAAATAGAGTTTTTCGAGCATTTATGGAAAGCCAAAGTCGTACTATATATAGGAAACTCATCTAAGAGGCTAGGGATCGCGAGGATTGCGAGGGGTTCCACCCTAGGGCTCCCAAACCTTGAAAGAGAGATGTCCAAGGGCCCCTAACCGTTGGAGGAGGAGGCTCAACGACTAGGACGGCAAGAAGGTGCCTTAAAAAGCACCGAAGGCTCACAACGGAGAGGAAGGAAGCGGCTCGAAGACTCGAATCAGCGCTCTAACACCATGAAGAGCGACCAAGACATCGCTTTGGATCCAATAGGGCAAATTATTTCTCTTTCTAATTCTGTTTGGAATTGTCATGTTTTATAAAAAGATGTTTTGTGTTTGTTCTTCCTTATTCATGAAGTAGATACTTTTATTTTAGAATTATGGAGTAACTTGTGTATGTTGGACATGCTAGTTTAAATATTTATTCATTGCTTTTGAATTATATTTGTAATTTATGTTATTTAGATCGATGAAAGTGATATCTTGATTCTATTTCTACTGTATGTAGTCGATATAAGGGTGGAAAGTCTTTGTATCGAAATTTAGGAGAACCAAGGAGGAACCTTTTAGTCATCCTCCCTCCTATAATCGTAGGAAGTAGGATATGAAATATGATCCATCTGTTCATATGGATCAATAGGACATCTTAAAACCCCATGAACCTATCCCAACAAAAGGCTTAAAGTAAGAGACATCAACTCTAAAAGGGTTGAGGGACTCCAGTGACAGGGGCTCCCAAAGATATCAATCCCCTTAGCTCTAATGATTCAAAAGAAAAACTTGGCTATGAATAGATAGTTCCCGGTAGAAGCAAAAGTTCATCGGGATTATACATGATGATCCTCCCTCAAGATCATAACTGGAGATCCTAGGAATATTAAATTAATAGCATGTTTAACAACGCACAAGTGGAATCAAAATCCTAGAATCCTTTAAGCAACTTTGAGCCCCTCTTTGCTTTCTCCAAGTGACATCGTATTTGAGTCGGGATCGTCGTCGACCCCATTTCTGACTCGCAAGAGATCTACTCTGAAAATCAACATTCACTAGGCAAACGGTACTCGAATCATAATTCCTGTGAGATCGATACATAATTTATTACTTGATGACAATCATGCACTTGCAGGTGGTGAGCGCGAGCATGCACTTCGACTCCTTGGCGGTCTCGGTTGACGATTTGGGGGTGTGCTAGCGTGCATCAGTAAGTCCAAGTATGAATACTTGGCAAAGGTAAGTCCAAGGATATAATCTTGGTTGTGTAAGTTCAAATGTGTAGTCTTAGCAGTGCAAGTCACGGAGACGTGACCTCTTGGCAAAGGAAGACCGAATAGCGTGACAAAGTCGATTGGAGCACTTGAAGGCTAGCGCAAGGGTGAGGAATTGTAGACTCAAACCAAAGGCATGAGGCTGATGGAAGTGGCTTGAAGGCTTAGGTCTAAGCTAAGAGTAAATGTCAAGTATGAGAGGAACATACTTGGATCTTAAACCTCAGTTTTGAGATTTGCACGTCAACTGAGACTTGGTTCAGTCGACTAGTTGAGTACTCAATACTCGAGAGCTCAGAAGACTCGAGCAGTTGACTAGGGTTATGGACCAATCGACTAGTTGAGTGGTCGGATCAGCCCGAGCTGGTGCTCGGTCGACTACGACTCGAAATTCTGATTGGTGCTCGGGCAGTCGACTGGTGGTTCAGACCAGTCGACTACTAGGATTGAGCAGTCGACTAGCTTCAATGGACAAGAGTATAGAATATTTCTGAGTCGACTGTTGGTTCATAGTAATCAACTATTGTGTCAAGGTAGTCGACTGATCGGTTAAATCTGATGTGGATTAGTCCGTCGTGAGATAATGGTATAGTGACCAATCAACAGATGGATAAGATCAGTCGATTGATCGACGAAAAATCAGACTGATGAGAGCTTTAAAGGAGGTTGCGATGGACATTTGAGGAAGTCGATTCTTAAGGATTTTGAAGGGGAAACGCTGTTGTAATTCCAAACCTTCAAGGCATCCTAAAACAACCAAAAGCAACGCAATCAAAAGTTCTTCATTGTAAAGTGTTCTTTGCATTTATATTTCAGTTTATACTTGTATTTTGGTTGTCTTCTTGTAAAGCTCCATCTTGTAAGAAATTTCTTTACCTTCAGAAGTGTCCGAGAAGAATAAAGAGTTAGTGGTGGTGCATCACCAGAACTCAGCCGTTGAGTAAAAACTAAAATTCCAAACTACATAAAATCTTATATTGTGAGTGTATTTATTTTTGTCTTGTGTATTTTGTATATCCACTGCAATAACACTTTTATTGACAAGAACACGATAAAAAAAAATCAAATCGAAAATGTTATTCACTCTCTCTAACGCATCACAAGTTCCCCCAACATACTAGAGATGAAATTGAAGTTAAAAGTAGAAGAGTATTAGAGAAGAAATTATTCATTTATCCTCTCTTCTCTTCATCCAAAAGCATGCTCCAAGCTTCAACTAGTCTCTCCTGCCCTTCTCTCCTCTCCTACCAATCCAAACTTCCCTCCAAGCTTGAAAAGTAAAGCCAAATATATAAATAACATCAAAGAAAACAGGTCCCTTAGAGAGTAAAAAAACCTATCTTGAAACCCTTCAAAAGCATGCTTTCCATGAGTAAACATATGAGAAAAGAAAATAGGAAAGGAAACAAAAAGTTAGAAAGGTTTACCCAGTGTGACAGTTTTAATCATTTAGAGGAAGAGCGTATAGAAAGGATGATATATATACAAATTCTCTATTTAATTCAAGACACTTTTCATGCAAAAAGTGCCTTCAGAATAAAAATGCCTACCTTGGAACACTTTTGGTAGTTAAACGCATGTAGAGGAAAAAGGCATACAGAAATAATACGCACAAAGCCTCTGCATTACATTCAAGATGTATATATATTTTTAAGAATACATAGCAGAACTGACTCGAATGTAACATCAGATAACAGAGTAATGAGATGATACTGCAATCATACAATGTCAACCTCTTCAATTATTTGCTATCGATCACTTGTACCTGTTCTTCTGATACAACATTCCTCAACTTTAGTGCCAATAAGACTGGTTCTGTGTTGAACCTTATGGAGTGCTGGTGAATGATGTCAAGCTTGTGTTATTTTCAGGGTTAGCAGTATCTGCACTTGCATGCTGAATGAACTCATCTGGAGACATGTGAAAACCATGGCAGGCGCAAACAATTTTGATTTCATTTTTGCTACACTTGTAGGTGACGCCAGATATGGTCTTGCCTATAGGGCCAGGCCCGGTGGTTGAGACCCATGGAAGGTCAGGGCATGAGCCGGAACCTCCAAATCTCACGTTCGATGCAACACCAGGTTTTATGGCGGATCCTTCATGAGAAAAGCCTTCAACAGAAGAAGTTGCAATCTCCTTCTGCTGGAAAGTAGTGGTACCCATAACTTCCTCGGCGCAGGTTGAGGATGATGTTCCAGTATCCACGATATGTTTACCATTCCCTTTTGATGGATGTATCTGAAGAGGTACTGCATAGACATGAGATGGAAATTGAAGCATGTGAATAAAACTTTATAAATACCAATAACTTAACAAGTTTAAGATTCTAAGAAAGGTATATCATTGTAATTTTGCATGCAGCATCTCTCAGAAAGTGAGGTGGAACATGTTAGTGATTTAAGTTATATTTTTTTAACTAATGTTGGAAATGATGATAAATGCATAATCAAACAACTGTTGATTTAGGACCTGTCAGAATAAATTTCGCAAGGATGTTAATGGGTAATAAAACACTGATGTCAAGATGTGGGCAAGGATGTTAGTGCATAGAAACAAATGAGGAATCCACTCTAACTAACATAAATATATCCCTTTAATTCATAGATGTAGGTTAAACTCGAAGTTGACGTATTAAAGCAAATTCGACAATTAACCGAATTTAGATCATCCACATACAAGTACTAATTCACTATATTGCACCTCCTTAAGTCTAAGCTGGTAATATTGAGACACAAGAAGATGTTACTTGCATACAATGAGACCCCTAACTATGCAATTAAAGGAGTAACTGTTAAACTGCCTCAGTAACTTCTAGTGACAGTTCGAGAAGAGCATTTACACATTACAAACAAACCCAAAAGTAATATTTCTTAGATGATTATAGATGGCCAGTGCAGAAGGCAAGAGCAGCTTCTGCCTGCACAACACACAAAAGATGATAATAGATAATAAATATTATAGTACTAATAATTACTAAGAGAACAGAAACTTTGTAAAGGCAACGGTTATAACAAAAGCAGAAACAAAAGCATTGAAGGAGGATATGACCATTTGATCTCTTAGCATCATCTTCAGCTAGCTGTGAGTTTGATGTTCCAAGACCCAAGGAAGAGACAGCCTGAAGCTGAGAGCCAAATGCCCATGAAGAACTTGTCTCAAGTGTTGGAAGTTGAATAGCTGAGTATCCAAAAACAAGCTTCTCAGCATGACAATCTGTCCCTTTGGAAATAGAAGGATCTCCATTTGATTGAAGTGTTGGTTGCATGATGCAAGGTGAAGGAGAGCTTGTCAGAGTAGGAGCGCCAACAGAAGTTGGCTTAGGAGGTACCGAATATTCTACATTTAAGGCAGTATGAGTTTGAAGAGGTGATGAAGCCCCAAATGTTGCTTTAACAAAATCACTGGATGTACTTCCTGAAAAAAATTGTTGTTTCTGCCCTTGGAAACCAATTCCAGTTGGATCATTTAAGGTATGCTTAGACGTTACTTTGTGTGGTTCTGTTCGCTTGCTAGTGTCGACAGACTGTGAAACTAACCAAGGGCTTGAAACTTCTGCCTCGGATTCTGCAACACCCTCATTTTCATCGGTTGAACCATCACCACTAGCAACAGCAGGATGTGACTTCTTCACGGGTTGATCCTTAGAGCTATTGCTTGTTACCTCAGCATGGTTAACTACATTCTCTAGATTCTCAAAATTTATCTCAGATGATCTCGGTTTCTTGGAAGATGAATTCTCTTCCTCAACTTCATTGACTCTTTTATTTCCACTCCAAAGCTCTTTGTGGTTAGTGAACATTAACTGACTAGCCTGTGAGATATCGTAACCTTCTGAAGACTTGCCAATGTCAGTCCAGAAGTTCTCTTGTGGTGGTGACAGAGCTTGTTTCCCACTTTGGTCTAGAATTCCAACATTATTCTGGAGGAAGTTCTTGAATGGAATATCAGAAACTGTCATAACCCTGCCCATTGCTTGATTTGTACTTCCTTCCTCGGCTTTAAAATCCGAAGTGATAGCTCTGCCTTTAAGTTTGCCAGAAGATCCTCCAAATGAAAGACCCAAGCTAAGCTCAAGCTCATTGTCATCCTCCATTATAATAAACTTTCAAAACAAGTACTAACTACCTTTGCTTATTTTCAAACTTTATACATTGTTATTCTGTTGATTGATGGATCTGCAGAGTTCACATTATTCAACAAAAATATCTACAATAGAATCTTCATCTAAAAATGAAAAGAAGGAAACGTGAGGAACTTCTACAGATTACCAATCCAAAGGTTCTTGAAATGCAAAATTAAGAGCAAAACAACTACAACATTAAGGTGCTAACATAGAGGAAGAATTATCATACGAGAACACACAAGTTAAAGGGAACAGAAAAAAAAAAAATTGAATGTAAAAAAACCTTTGCCCTCTTGAAACTTGAACTTTACAAATAAAGAGATATATAAAGATTTCGTTTGGAACTGAAAATCATTCTTGAACATTGCAAGCTGTTGAGAACAATAGCTTTACCAGTGAATGAATCTCTAAATGAACCAACTACTAACCTAGATTATAAATAATGCCAATCAATAGTAGAAACTTCCATTTCAGTCATAACCACTTTTTGAAATCTTTTATATATTTTTCAAGACTATCAAAAGGGGAAGAAGAACTCAATTAGTGGATAATAGTATTAATTTAGTAAGTAGTAAAGAGGAATTTGAAAGGTTAGTATGTTTGCAAGTTAAATACTTTGGCAATCACTTCGAGAAAACAACATTCACAGATCTATCAAAGGCCCAAGCATCGATCAGAAGATAATCCACCTGAAGATTAAATAAACTCAGCCCCGTCTGATCACTAGGAACCACCTCTATTGGCAGCGAATCCTCATGGTTTCAACCAAAGGCCACGACTTTACTACAGATGTAAAAAACCACATCGGTGTAAACTGTTGACCTCGATTACAAAGTTCTCCCTCCAACGGTAAGAAACCTAACCTAATCGCACATCACCAAGGTATCCATAGATCATTGAAAGAAAATAAGAAGAAAATACCCTACAGAAAATCCTAACTGTGTCAGGATAAGAAGCCACTGAGCCAAAGCCGACGAGGTGTCGTCGTTATCTCGCCTCAGCAACGGTGGCTTTGGTTTGGTCCGCGGATGAGAAGGGGGATGATTTAAGAGGCGCCAATCATGCAGGAGAACATATCTCGAAAAATAATTGACATTGCACGTGTCAGATGACTGCCAAAAAAAAAAATTTCTAGGTATTTTTTTTTCTTCCCCTTAATTTCATTATTTTCATCCAAAATTATGACAACAATTAGGAAGATGACATCATCTACAAATGACGCCATGTCAGCTGAGGTCTCTCATCTGAGTCAATAATAATTTTCAGTTTCTCGATGGCTAAGAATGTCTAATTTGTTTATCAATTGTTTGTAGATTATGTTCGACAATCTTAGCTCTTTAAAATTGTTGCTAGAGTTACAAAGTACAGTGTGAAATTAAAATTTGTATTAAAAATAAATTCAAAATTTATCTATCAAGATGGTCTGACATGCGGAACTTAAACTGCCAAATCAGACGGATTAGGCCAAGCTGTTGGGTTGACTAGGCTGGCAGGGAAGACATAATTGTCTAGTATGACTAAGCAGCCAAAAAGGCAGAGATGTCTGAGCTGCAAAGTGACCTAAGCTAGTCGAGCTACTAAGTGTTCTGACTGAGTTGAGCTACCGAGTGTCGAGTGCCCAAATAGCTCAAGTGGCTTGAGCAACCGAGTGACCCAAGTTGTTGAGTGGCCCAAGCAACCCGAGCAGGTTGAATTGCCGAACGACCCGAATGACTTGGGTGACCCAAACAACTGAGTGGTCCGAATGGGCTGAGTCGAGCTACAGAGTGGGCCCAAGCGATCTGAAGTAGGGAGGTTGGTGAGGAAGGTGTCGAGCGGAAGGAGCAAAGTTGTCGAATCGTTAAGTTGGAAAGCTAGGTAGAGCTTCCGAAGGGAAAGTCGAGTAAAGCTATGTCGAACTGCCAAGCAAGATAGGTAGGGAGGTGTCGAGCGAGTAGGCGGGGCTGCTAGGTAGAAAGGAGGGTTGCTAAGCTAGAGGTGAGATTGCCGAGTGGAAAAAGGAGCTAAGCACTGTCAAGGCTTATGTTAGACACAATTTTTTTAAAACAGATTCGTTCCCTACTTCAGTGTTTTGAGGTTACGCAGATGTCTATTTCCCAGGATACAATGGCAAAACCAAATATCTAACAAAGCATTGATTGTTCGTAGCGAATAGAGCTTATATCCAAAAGCTATCACAGAAGGGTTGCCAAATGGAGTACTCAACAAAGAAAAGGAGAATGAGAAGAATGAAGGTGGATGGAAGTCGTTGCTTCTCTGCTCTTATTGCTACGGTGTCTTTCTGCTGAAAGAGGAGCCTCCATACATAGGCTCTGAGACATGACAACTTATTAATGGTCGAATAAAGGTCATTTATAGTCTTTGTCCATCCGACTCAAAATGTCAGTCGTTGGCTATCAATGGTCGTCGTTTCTGTCCGGATAGTTAAGGATCCGCTATTAATGATCAACTGTTTCAAGCTCGAGCATTAACGTGTCTATTATACACGAGCAAACAAGAAAAATTGATCAGGGTGACATAACATTGGTTGATCTACTTGGACAAATTTTGCTTCTACAGATTTAACATTCGATACGCGCAGATCTCTATAGCTTCATCCTTACTTTTGAAAAGATACATATAACAAAATTTTATATTATCATCAATAAAAGTGATAAAGTATTTATTTTCACCATGTGTTGGTATCCTTTTTAGATCGCACATGCCTATGTGGATTATATCAAATGATTCACTACTTTCCATGTGTTAAAATGATAACCTTGTCAATTTTGCTTCAATGTAAGTCTCTTACTTATAGTTTGGATCAATTTGAAATGTAAGAATGTGCCCTCGGGGCTACGATGTAGCGGCAGGGCATCCATCTTAGCTCTCAGGCACCTACGATTCGATCTCGAACTACGGGGAATTTGTAAGACTTTCCTCCAAATGGAATGACAAACAAAGGAAGTTGAGACTACTGAAGCTGCCCGCGCGAGCACTTCCCGATTTACCTCCCTCCTTCAGGTGTGGGACAGTCGTATGGGGTCGCTAATGAGGCGGTTTCACTTTTTTTTTTTAAATGTAATATCAATTAATCTAAGTAATGTATCATAATTAACACCTCCTAGTCTACCAGGCCATAAATAAGAAGACTCAATCTTGCAAAAGGTGATTCACTCACCCCAAGCGCCCCTACCAACTGACTCTACAGTCATCGTAAGGGAGATAAATCGTAGTGACCGAGCGACCTCTTAGACAGGCAGGTCATACTTTAGGAGGAGGCATCAGGGGATCAACCCCTGCTTCAATCCTGCAATCATCCGCCCGAGTACCAACTTGGCTACGCTCGTGAGGAACTCCAACATTTAAATAGAAGAGCTTTCACTTTTATTAATTTTAGGTCTAATGGTCATTAGATTGAGTTTAAACAATTCATCGCTTACATAGTCCTTTCCTATAAACATTTCATTTTTTGATAAAACAATTATGTTCGACTCAAAAACAATACGAAATTCATGCTTACTAAGAACCAATTTAGACATCAAATTCTTTCGAATTTTTAAAATATAAAATAGATTGTTCAGAGTCAACTCTTTTCCAAAGGTCATCTTCAGCATCACTTTTCCTTGGCCCTTAATATGTTAGTGCAAATATGCTCCAAGTATTAATCTTTTGATGTTTGGATAATCATTCATAGTTAGACAATATTTGTGATCTAACATGGATGTTGAGTATCAGGTACAAAGAATGTCCAAGTGTGAAGACTTAGCAAGTAAAGTCCAAGGGTGAAGTCTTGGCAAGAAAAGTCTAAGAATGAGGATTTGGCGGCATAAGTCCAAGTGTGTAGTCTTGGTGGCGTAAGTCCAAGTGGATCTTGGTAGGGAAGTCTAAAGGTGAGGATTTGGTAGCATAAAGTCCAAATGTATAGTCTTGGCGGCACAAGTCTAAATGAACCTTGACAGAAGATCCCAAAACATGACAAAGTCGAAGGAAGCTTTTGAAGGCAAACGCAAGGATGAAGGAGTCGTAGACTCGGAGGGGTCCTGGAGGCGCAAGGATCATGGAAAAGCTTGAAGGTGTAGTCTAGCTTAGGATTTGGTCTCGAGGATGAAATAGTCATACTTGCAGTGTGCTAGTCGAATAATGCTTGAATCAGTCGACTGGTCTCGAGTGTTTGACACTCGGTAACTCAGGATGACTCGAGCAATCGACTAAGGTTATGACCCAGTCGACTGGTCGAGTAGTCGACTGAGGGCCTAACTGCCGACTGTGCTCTAGCAATTGACTGTTAGGGTTTATCAGTCGATTGTTTTAAGTGGACAAGAGCACAAAAGCTTTCTGAGTCCGATCGTTGCTTAGCCGATCATGTCAAGCAATGATCATTATGAGCAATTGACTGATTAAGTGTCCTTTGAGTAGTGACGATCAAGATCAGACTTCGTCAGAAGCTGTTGGATTCGGTCAACAGTAGTACCAGTCGACTGCTGGTATGCAACAGTGGACTAGTGTCGGGCTCAACGGACGGAAACGCCCAAAGTCTATAAAGAGAGGCTTAGGGAGCTTGAAGATGGCTAGCACTCTCATTCTAATATTCCATCCTAAGCTCACCAAGCGTTCTCCTAAGCTTTCTAAGTTTCTTAACCTTTTCTTCCTAAGTTTATTTCAATCATCTTGTAAGAAGAAGAGTGTGCTTATAAAGAAAGTTTCTCCACCTTGTTGTTCTCATCAAAAGGAGTTTTAGTGAAATCTTGCAAGGGGTGATCCACCTTAAAGATTGTCGTGGAGTAGAAGCGTCATCTCCAAACCACGTTAAACAACTTGTGTTAGCGAATGTTTTCTTTGTTTTTTATTAATAAGCTTTCGATTTATATTTGCTTTCGCTAATCATTTGTGTAGAAATAGAAAGAGGCTATTCACCCCCCCCCCCCCCGCTCTAGCAATTACAATGATCTCCAACAAGTGGTATCAGAGGCCGAATCGTTCGGAAGACTTAACCATCAACCGAAGCAAAGAGATGGCATTTCAAGAGGGTTATAGCACCGCACAACTACCATTCTTCGATGACAATGATTTTGCATATTAGAAAGGTAGAATGGAATACTACCTTATGAACGACATTGAAAATTGGTTTAGTGTCGTAGATGGTTTTGAGAAGCCGAAGGACAAATTTGGAGCGTCGCTACTTACAAAGGATTGGACGAGAGAAATGACAAAGAAAGCTCAAACAAATGCCAAAGCAATAACAACACTTCAATGTGGGCTTTCAAAGGAGCAATTGAGTAAAGTCAGACCATTCAACTCCGCCAAAGAGCTTTGAGAGAAGCTCATCGAGCTCAATGAAGGATCCAAGGAATCAAGAAGAGGTAAGAGGGACCTATTGATAGGATAACTCCAAACATTCACCATAAAGTCCAATGAAACTGTGAGTCAAATGCATGGAAGATTCAAGGAAATAGTCAATAGACTTCACGTTATAGGTGAGAAGGTAGACAATCGGGATTTGGTAAGGTATGTGCCTCAATCATTCCCTAAAAGCACCTTATGAGCATCAATGGTAGATGCTTATAAGGTCTCTAAAGACCTTTCTTTGGTTAAGTTAAATGAATTATTTTATGAATTTGAGCTACATGAGCAAGCTAACATGTCTTCGAAAGAAAAAAGCCTAGCTCTTTTTGTAGAGAAAAAAGAGAAAAAGAAGAAGGAGAAGAAAGAAGAATCATCTTCATCTGAATCGGAGGATGAACCATCAAGTAGTGACGAAGAAATGTCAACAAACGTAATGACGCATTATGTCAAGAAATTGATGGGGAGATTAAAGAAATTCACAAGAAAGGATGTGAAGAGGATGTTCCAATCCTCAAGAGGTAAATCAAGTAGTACTTCAAGTTCTAACACTAATGTTACTTGCTATGGATGCAAGAAAAGAAGACACATTAAGCCAAATTGCCCGGAGTTGAAGAAGGAAGAAAAGGAGAAGAAGAAGAAGTCATGGTAGCTCAAGCAACATGGGACACTTAAAGTGTTGAAGATCCATCTGACGAGGAGGAGCTATGTCACATCACTAGACACATGACATTCATGGCTTTGGAGGACGACACCGAAAGCTCAAGCCAAGAATCCTCATCTAGTAACGAATCGTCATCTAGTGACGATGAGGTAAAGGACTCCCCTCAAGTAGAATTTTTATATAAAACCATTGCATATCTAAAAAATGCTTTAGTTAAATCAAAAACTAAGGTTAATGGCTTAAAGGTAGAAATTAAGGCAATTAGAGATGAAACATCTTTATCTAGTGAATCATGCATGCTTAGGGAGAAAAATAAAAATCTTAAGAATGAAGTTTGTGAATTAAGAACATGCTTAGAAAAATTTACTAGTGACTCAAAATTCCTTGACATGATTCTTAGAGACCAAAGAGTCGTATACAACAACGTTGGTACAGGATATAAATCTAAGGATAAGGAAATTGCATACATTTCTCTAATAAATAGAAAGACAACCATTAAGGGAAAGGTAAAGAAGGCTTGGGTACCAAAGGCTTTTTTAAATGATATTTCCAATCCAAACATTTGGGTACCAAAGAAATTTATTTTTCGTGTTATCTAGATAGGTGAGCAAAGTATGTGATTTGTAGATAACGATTATTCAAGGCACATGACCAGAGATGTGAGCAAGTTCTCCATAATTGACTACGTTAAGAAGGGGATCGTGTCATTTGAGAATAGTGGAAAGCTCAAGATTTTAGGTAAGATACAATTGAGGTATCACCTAAAATCATTATTCATAAAGTATTATTAGTCAAAAACATGAAGTTTAACTTGCTCGGTGTGAGTCAACTTTGTGATGTCGGCTATAATATTGAGTTTAAATCCACCAAATGTTTGATTAGACACAAAAGTTTAGAAAATTGCGTGTTAGTTGGGTATAGGAAAACAAATATTTATTATGTTGATTTATCCTATGCTTTTAACATTTCTACTAAGTGTCTCGTGTCAAAAGAAGAGGAAGGTTGGCTATGACATAGAAGACTTGGACATATCAACATAAAGAACATAGTCAAGTTGGTCAATTTGGAGCTGGTGAAGGGGCTACCAAAAATCAAATACATCAAAGACAAAATGTATAATGCATGCCAAGAAGGAAAACAATCAAAGTCATAACAGAAAGGTAAAACCCTAACTAGTACTTTATTACCATTAGAATTATTGCATTTAGATCTATTTGATTGTCATAGCACTCCCTCGTTAAATCGAAATAAATATTGCTTAGTGATAGTGGATGATTTTTCTAGGTATACTTGGGTGTATTTCATAAACACAAGAATGATACCTTAGAAATAATCGTAGACTTTAGAAAAAGAGTTAAAAATGAAAAGAATCTCAAAATCAACCGGATCCCTAGTGACCATGGTAGAGAATTTGAGAATTCAAACTTTTTAAAATTTTGCTTAGAACAAGAGTACAAGCATAGGTTCTCTTGTTCTAGAACACCCTAACAAAATAGGATGGTGGAAATGAGAAATCATGTCCTACAAAGGCGGCTAGGACTATGCTTAATGCATATTTTTTACCTAGCTACTTGTAGGTGGAAACGGTTAATACCGCTTGTTATATCCAAAATCATATCTTAGTCCATAGGTTATTAGGTAAAACACCATTTGAATTATGGAATTGTACAATTCCTACAATTCACTATTTTAAGGTCTTTGGTCGCAAAGTCTATATTTTAAATACCAAAGACAATTTAGAAAAATTTGAGTCTAAGGCGGATAAAGGAATCCTAATTGGATACTCATCTACTAGTAGAGGTTATAAGGTATACAATAAGAGAACTCAAAAGGTTGAAGAATCTTCTGATGTTGAGTTTGATGAATCCACTAGTACATACCCTAGCAAATCCTCCATTGATAAAGATATCAATGATAAAAATCAAGACATTACCTAAAGATTTCAAAATTTGACCTTAGGGGGTAATGATCAAGGGGGAGGAAGATAAGATTCCGATGATGAAAGAGGAAGAATGATGATAATCAAAATCAATGTGACTCACCTCCTAAGACCCTAAGAATTCATCAAAATCATCCTCTAGACCAAGTCAAACAAACTAGTGAAGGAACCCATATTTATCAAATCAAATATGCTAAAGAAATCACTAAGAAATTTGGTTTAAATAATACTAAGGTAGTGTCTACTCCTATGGGAACCAACACTAAAATAGACAATGATTTAGATGAAAAATTAATAGACTCAAAACTTTATAGAAGTATAATTGGTAGCTTACTATACCTAACCGCTAGTAGACCTGATATATTATTTGCGGTAGGTATGCGTACAAGATACTAATCTTGTTCCAAAGAGTCACACTTGGTAGCGGCTAAGAGAATATTGAGATATATTAAGAGAACTCTTAATGTAGGTCTATAGTACCCTAGGACTCAAACTTTTGCTTTGATTGAGTATACCGATTCCGATTATGCGGGTTGCAAATTAGATCGGAAGAGCAATAATGGTGAGTTTCAATTTCTTGGATCCTCCCTAGTGAGTTGGAGTAGTAGATAGCAACTTTGTGTTGCTTTGTCCACCACTGAGGCCGAATATGTGGTTATAGGTGATTGTGTGGCTCAACTATTATGGATGAGACATACCTTAGAGAATTATGAGCTACATTATTCCAACATCATATGATAATGTGAGTACTATAAATTTGACCAAAACTCTGGTACATCACTCTAGGACAAAGCATATTGAAGTGAAGCATCACTTCATTAGAGATCATGTGACAAGAGAAGACATTGAACTTAATTACATTAAATCTAAGTCCAATCATGCCGACATCTTCACCAAGGCTCTCCCTGAAACGGAATTTACATCACTAAGGAGAGAACTTGGAATGTGTTTTGCAGAGTAGTTAGTACAGGTTTGCATAATCCTATAGCTAAAATCTAAGATTATACCTTGATACATCTCACAAAATACCTAAGAATTCATGATTTTTGTATTGAGCCACGTAGACATCATGTGAGATGTTAGGAAGATGCATTTGGTTCATCAAGCTTGTTATGATGTATTACTTTGAACCAAATTAACATCTAAAGAGATGAATCCTTTATTGGACCAATCATTAGGAAAACATGTATAATTGATAAGCACATAGCTCTAAGAACATGATTGAAAATGCCAAATAAAATAATTTTTAAACTGTGTTTATCATATCTTGAAAAACAATTTTTGGTTGTTAAGCAAAAATGATACAAAATTTGAAAAATCCATTAGAGTTTTTGCTAGTTTCAAAATTTGTATCAACCTTGAAATTTAGAAGAAATATATTTTCCAAACTATTTTTTTCTTGATAAAATATGGATTAACTAATGTGTCTACAAAATTTCGTGAATTTTTGACACTTCTAGATTTATTTATGTATTTTAGAATTTTGACTGAAAACCCAAACTACAACTTACAGTAGTTACTAGTCGACTGTTGCAAAAACCAGTAGACTGGTGTCTTTCTTAGTCGACTGGTAATCCTGTTTTTGGGTCCAAGAGCTTAACTTAGCCATCTAACATCAATTCTAAGAAATTTTAACCCCATGATATGATTAAAGGAACCTTTAAATGATAATTTTTTTTAAGGTAAAAAGGAGGAGAAAGGAAAACTAGTGCAATGATTGAGGAGTTTTCCTTTGAAATATATCTAAATCCAAGACCTATATGCACATGTTTTATTGTTGGTGCAAAGTTTGGACAATACCTTTATCTATGTTTTCATACTTTGCTCAACATGTTAGAATTAATGTATCTTGGATTAAGGAGGAGACTTAAGTATATTTTATTCCTTAATTCAAAGCATAAAAACCTTACTCACACATGATTTCTTGAACAATTACCTATCTCTTTTTGATGTGTGTCAAAGGGGAAGAGTGGAAGATTTAAGTTAGAATTCATATTGTGACATGTAATATTTTTATTGCATATTTAAAGACCTAACTTAAATGATTGTCAAACATCAAAAAGAGAGAGATTATTAGCACAAGTATGCTCTAAGTATTAATCTTTTGATGTTTGGATAACTATTTATAGTTAGGCAATCTTTGTGATTTAACATGGATGTTGAATATCATGTACAAAGAACGTCCAAGTGTGAAGACTTGGCAAGTAAAGTCCAAGGGTGAAATCTTGACAAGAAAAGTCCAAGAATGAGGACTTAGCAGCATAAGTTTAAGTATGTAGTCTTGGCAGTGTAAATCCAAGTGGATCTTGACAGGGAAGTCCAAGGGTGAGGATTTGACAGTATAAAGTCCAAGTGTGTAGTCTTGGCGGCATAAGTCCAAATGAACCTTAGTGGAAAACCCCAAAGCATAACAAAGCCAAAGGAAGTTTTTGAAGGCAAGCGCAAGGATAAAGGAGTCGTAGACTCGGAGAGATCCTGAGGCGCAAGGCTGATGGAAAAGCTTGAAGGTGTAGTCTAGCTTAGGGTTTAGTCGCAAGTATGAAATAGTCATACTTGAAGTGTGTCAGCCGATTGATATTTGAATCAGTCAACTGGTCTCGAGTGTTTGACACTCAGGAGTTCAAGATGACTCGCGATCGATTAGAGGTTATGACGATCGCCGGTCGTAATCGATCGAGGCTTAATCATCAATCAGTGCTCGCAATGATCGGTGGCGCGCACCTCGGTGTCCATGGCAGTTGACTATTTTATGTGTACAAGAGTACAGAAGTTTTCTGAGTCGACTGTTGGCTTAAGCAGTCGACTGATCAAGTGTCCATTAAGTAGTGACAATCAAGATCAAGCTTTGTCAAAAGCTGTTGGATTCGGTCAATAGTAGCACCGGTCGACTACTGGTATGCAGCAGTCGACTGGCGTTGGGCTCAACGAACAGAAACACCCAAACTCTATAAAGGGAGGCTTGGGGAGCTTAAAGATGGCTAGTGCTCTCATTCTAATCTTCCATCCTAAGCTCACCAAGCCTTCTTCTAAGCTTTCTAAGTTCCTTAACCTCTTCTTCCTAAGTTCATTTCAATCATCTTGTAAGAAGAAGAGTATGCTTGTAAAGAAGGCTTCTCCACCTGGGTGTTCTCATCAAAAGGAGTTTTAGTGAAAGCTTGCAAAGGGTGATCCACCTTAAGGATTGTCGTGAAGTAGGAGCGTCATCTCCGAATCACGTTAAACAACTTGTGTTAACACTTGTTATCTTTGTTTTTTATTAATAAGCTTTCAATTTGTATTTGCTTCCGCTAATCATTTGTGTAGAAATCGAAAGAGGCTATTCACCCCCCTCTAGCCATCACAACGATCTCCAACATAATATTCAAGATTGTTGAGTTTCCTATGAATAGTTTTTCTTCATTTTTAATTTTATCAAAGTAAAGAGTTGTAGCACACGTCTAGTGGCACTGATATCTACCATTGTCATGGGTTGGACCCCACTAGGTTTACTTTAGAGACTACAACATAGAGATCCATATTTGTTCCCTCATTCAGATTGACCTCTTGCTTGTTTTTCAACTTCTTGTATTTCGAGAACTTGTGACAGACTCAATTACAATTGAAGCACTTCTCAGAGAATTTTTTTCTTATTGACACCTCCTCTGGGTCCCACCTTAAAAGATTTGAAGTTTTCCTATTTTGAGTTTTGACCATACTCGACTACATTAGCTTTAACAATCGCCAAAGTGAACATCTTTCTATAGGAGTTCTTGTTGTCTTCCTCAATGTAAAGTTTGACAATGAGTTTCTCATTATTCATCTTCTTTCGCTTATGCTTTAGGTAGTTCTTGAAATCCTTAAAGCCAAGTGACAACTACTCAATGATGGTGGTCACCTAGAAGGTTTCACTTAGCACCATACTCTCTAAGTGAATTTGATGAGATCACCTGAAGCTCCTAGACTTGACTGATCACAATCTTAGAGTCAACCATCTTATAATCTAGGAATCGATTCACAATGAACTTCTTAGCCCCTGCATCCTCTAGTTTGTACTCCTAATCTAGGGACTCCCATAATTCCTTCATTGTTCTCTTCATGCTATAGGCAATGTACAACACACCAATCAAACAGTTGCGGATATAATTTCAGTATAGAAATTCTAAATGGTTCCATGCTTTCATTGCATTGATGGTCTAGACGTCAATAGTATCCTCAACTATCTTGGGAGGCCCTCCGTAAAAAATTAGGCCATGTTCAACGTGGTTAGGTAAAAAAATATTTTATGCTATCACTGCTTTAAGTTTAACTCAGGGAACTTATCTAGCTTCTCCTCATGATTAACTTGAACAAACATCGAAGGGGCAGAGGAGGCCTTTACGTGTTGAGTATCATGCATGTTAATACTTTCCATGGTCATCATAACAAATTATAATCTGTTTAAGACTATTGGGCAATCTTAACTCTTTAAGATTGTAGTCAGATTTCTAGGGTATAGTTTGAAATTAAAAATTTTTCTAAAATTAAATTCAGATTTATCTATCAAGATGGCCAGACATGCTAAATTCAAGTAGCCAAGCTAGGTTGGTTAGGCCAAGATACTTGGCTAAGCTGGCAAGAAAGGCTAAGCTGCCTAGTATGGCTAAGTTGCCATGAAGGCCAAGTTGTCAGAGGTGTCAAGTGGCTTGAATGGATCGAACTACAAAGTGGCCCGAGTAGGCTAAGCTGTCGACTATCGAGTGTCAAATGGCCCAAGTAGGTTAAGCTACCGAATGACTTGAGTGGATAGAGTTGCCAAATGACCCTAGCGACCAAAGTGGGTCAAACTGCCAAGTGGCCTAGATAGCTCAAGCAGCTAAGTGGTCCAAAAGGGTTGAGTGAGTCAAGCTGCCAATGACCCTAAGTGGACCCAGTGATTAATAGATGGAAACGTATTTTACTAAATATCAAAGTTAAATACAACTATTAAGTATTTATAAAATATAAGTAGAAATTTGGTAGATTGCCTTTTTGAATTTGATAATTGCAAATTTTATAAAGGATTTTCCATGGGGGAACTATTTTTTAGTTGTCTAATTCAATCAACATTTGATCACGATAACCCAGAGCAAAATATGATGACTGAAAAGAAGTACATTATACATATAATCATATGACAGTAACATTTGAAGATAAAACTAGAGCAAAAATGGGACAAATAGTTCCACTTAAAGTCCATCAGATTTGTAGATATCAACCAAGTCCACTTTTTTTAGATTCCTTCTCAGAGAAGCATTGACCTTGATTTGTAATCTTTAAAAAAATAAAAAAGCAGAGCAAGTTCAAACTCAAACATGAGAACTGATCTATAAATTGATTCTAGTTCAATCAGGTCAACACTCTGTTCAACCAGACCATAGAAAAAATATGTGAGGCTCAAAGACCAAGTCAGTTCACTTGTTCAAACAGCTGAAGCTATCTGCAAGCAGGTTTTTTGCATCAGTTCAAAGGGATAGGAAATTTTATAATTCTAGTAGGAGCACTCAGCACAAGATAGACTGTCATTAGGGTGCACACACACCAGAACTACAGATTGCACAAAGAGAATCCTCAGAGTAGCAAATGGAGAAAAGAATTGCCAAGAGCAATTCCATAAAAAAACATCTTTCAGCAATCTAATATACAACTATCACTACTCTAGCACATTGATTATGCATGATGATGGATGGGGTACTAATAAATTTACTGACTAGAAAAAATCGAAGTTGAGATGAGAAGAATCACTTGGTTTACACTTGCTGCTTGGATTGCCACCAGAGACAGCATTTAGTGCTGCTTTCTTCACTGGATCAATGGGTTCCTTGCCAGAAAATTGGCTCATGTCAACTGGTTCAGGTATGTAAGCTGGTGTGGCAGTTCACACCTGGGAATGGCAACGGGGCAGGTCTGGAGCGGATTTGGTTAAATCCGAGACCCACTCTGCCCCACCTCTTTTTTGGCACCGCCCCGCCCTGCCCTGTTCCAAAACCTGGCGGGTCTTAGACCCGCAAATCCTCCAAGTATATATTTTCCAATTCTAAGACTTTTACACAACAAAAAATATCTAAAAATTAATACATTCATCAAAATTACACCTTAATGACATTAAATCTAAATAATAAATTACTTAGCAAAAAAAAAAGATATTTATCATGGGTCACAACTCACAACCTAACAATTTATACCGTTCTTAAAAGAAATACAATTTCATATAATAATAAATTTAAATAAATTATTAATTTAATATATATATGGGACAGGTCCGGGGCGGATTTATTAATATCCGTTATCCGCTCCAGATCCATTTTCAGGCCCATTTGAGCGGGTCTTAACCCGCCCCGCTACCCGTGTGACCGGGTTTAATGCGGGGCCAGGTTTAAACCCGGCCCGTTGCCATCCCTATTCACACAGTGCGGATACCCTTGCTCAAAATCCACCCAAGGAAGACTTAAAGAGAAAGTCACCAAAGATAGAACCAGAACCAGAACCAGTTAAAGCAGAGGAAGTTATTCAACTTCAGAAAATAGAATCTAATGATTCCATGGCGTTATCAGATTTCATGGATTGGCAGATGGATCAAGATGCTCAGGAAAAAAAAAGGACTCAGGTACTGTGGACAATACCGCAGGGCTAGACGGCACGATATCAGGAAAGAAATCTCCAAAAGTTTCGCCTAACAAGAAATTCTGCTACTTAAAGAAGCTAGTGTACTGGGACACTTAAGCCGCTCAAAATCTTGCCTTGAACAAACTCTTGTAGGATGGTTGAAGCAGTGATATGATCAAAGATGAACATGTACATAATTTTCCACAAAAGCTAAACAGTCATTGATGTAATGATAACAGTGTGCGACTCTCTCGACTGGCCTATGTTGGTGAAGCAAAAAAGACATGATTTCAAAAAAATATATATAGACTTTGGCACAATAAATATCAAGTGAGATACAAATTTGGATCTTTTAATAACAATTTTGAGAGGACAAGAAAATTAGGGTTTACTCCACATCACGGTGCCACAAGAGGAGGAAAGAGTTCGAACCTGCAAAGAAGCTAGGCGAGGAATATTTGGAGACGTCGAATGAATTTTCGCCGGCGGTGGCCGTCGAGGCGATTGAGGTCGTCGCCGGTGCCGTCTCCTCTGGGTTCGCTGCTTAACTAGTCTCTTCTGATTTCCAAGCGATTAATAGGGCAGAAATTGGGAACCCGTTTAACTAGGATCCGGATCCGGATTCCAATTAGTCGCCGCTTCGCTTCGGGCGCAGTCTCTCCTATGTCGACGATGGTTGAGCCGGAGACGATGAACGTGCGGTTTCTACCGCCGGCGATGACACGATGTCGTAGAGGATTTTCGAGAGGCATGAGGCAAATCTTCCTCTCTGTCGGTTGGCAATTAATCTTCCACCCCCCCCCCCCCCCCCCCCCCCCCTTCTGTTTTCCTCTTCATCCTCAATTTGTTAGACAATTTAGTTATTCTCACCATGATCTAATAACAAAGAAATGATTCTCGTATTTTTCTTTCGATGTTTTTCCGAATTAAAATTTGCACCTTTTCCTCTAAGCATTGTTCTTGGCGAGGGTTTGGTTGGATCTTCTGAATTTTCCCCCAGATAGTACCACTTTCTTGCCAAATGGGGCTTCCTTTGGATGATAGACTTTCTACATATCGTCTTCCTCAATCTCATAGTAGAAAAAGAAAACCCTATTTTGTGTTGGAATCTAAGTAACGATTTCATCGAACTAGATCAATTTTATGCCAATAATGGTATAAATTGGGATGAACACAGAGTTGAAAGAAAGTCAAACTTGGGCAAGTCAAGGCTTACAGTTCTAGAAAAAAAGTTTAGTCCTTTTCCGTTGATTATTTTCAGTCTTTTGCACCAGACGTTGCAGGGGTTTGTCACTGATCCTTCATCTTTGAAAGGGAAGAAGACAGGTGCTGTTAAGGTGCAGAAAATCTCATTCATGTTAACTGTTAATGAAGATAAGAATCTCATTTATGTTAAGTGCTAATATGCAGAGAATCTCCAACATTTTGTGCTATTCCTCAACTGTTAATGAATTTTCACTCATTCAGGTTTTTAGGCATCATACAACAGTTTGTGCTATCCCTATTCAATGAGCTTTATTAGAAGCTCATTGAATAGGAATCTCTGGCTGCATCTGTTTTGCTTTTTGACTTAGCCCATGCAGTTTGGTTTCTTGTAGTTCAGATTCTACAGTTCATTTTGAAACTAAGTAAGATGTTACATGATTATACCACCCTTTATGTGTTAACAATGATGCCTTGCGCATCTGCTTTCTCCTACTTTTCTGCTTTACAGAATAATGGTCACAAGTTAACTGATACACACACGGCATTGACTAACCATCCTCGCATTGAAAGGCTTTCTTTATATTTTTGCAATGTACACGAAACAAGTGCATTTATAGTCTCCATTGATTCCATTGTAAGCTTCGGTGAAGGTGACGAATTGGCAAGAATTTGGAATGCTATAGTTAGCAATGATCCTCCTGTTGCCCTCTCTTCTGGCCTAGATGTGATCACAAGAGGCCTATTCTCGAACCAATTGGGAAGAATAGAGAATCCTGATGGCAATATGGGCAAGCTACTTGAGTCGCAGTCAGCTGTCATCGATTGCATGCCATCAATGTCCACAGGGGCAAATACCACTATTGACTCAAAAGGGTTAGTACTGCTATCTTGAAGAAACCAAATCTTAGGCTTCTCTGATGAGGTTGTGGCCTGTATAGGAACATCAAGCAGTGTATCAAATGACACACACAAGCAAATATGTTTCAAGATTGTTAATGTCTTGATCTGCTATGTATAGTAATTCATCAGAAATAGGAAACTGAACTGTTTCGTGATTGCGAACAAACTTGGCAGTATGAACGAGTACTTACATGTACTGTAATGGAGTTTCGACGATATTGGCCCTTTGCTAACTTTAGCAGTGTTTTTGTCTGGCCAGATGTAAGTTGTTAGTATTAGTTTTTAGTGTCAATCAATTATGAGATAATTGGTAAAGGAAAACTCATATTTTATAATAAAGGTAAAATTTATGATTATTTTATTTACTTCATTGATGTGTCATTTGAATAAATATAATAATATTCTAGGATAGTTGATTCTAGTCTACAACATATCAAGTTCGTGACTTGATAGTGAGATATTGTAGATATATGTTTAGAACACTAGTAACTGTTCCTAGTCAAGTATTAATATACAAGAATAATATTAATACGTTGAGATTAGCATGTAGGTCAACTGATGATTTAATCACACAAGTCATGGATATAATAAGAAAGTTGATATATGAATATATATTAGAGAATATGTACTGAACTGACTCGTCATGAGAATATTTCATGGATCGTCATATGAGTGTCATAAATATTCTCATAGTGACTATTGGTATGAATAGTCCTTCGATTTGAAATCACTACGGTTCCCTACATAAGGAGTTGTATACTTTGATATCGACAAACGTCACCTGTAACAAGGTGGACTATAAAGTCGATCATTAGGTATACAATGAATTATGCGGAGGGATGTGAGTGATAGATATGAGATTTATCTCTTCCATATGACGAAAATGATATCTGTGGGCCCCTTGATAAAGTAGGACTACTAAAATGCATTGTCATGCTCAAATAAGTCAATATGAGATATTGAGCTCATTTGATTAAGGTAGTCTACTTGGAGATTAATAAATACAGATTGATAAGAGGATGACACGATCTATGTCTTATTGATCAATTTAGATATCAATGATAGAAGAATTGAATTATACAACATAATAGTCACAGAAAAAATTTTATCAGATCTCGACATTCTTGTCGCTTGGATAGCAATAATGCATTACTAGATGTCACTCATTGCTTATGTTTCTAAAAGAAGTTTTAGAGACATTGTCAACGTTACGAGAACATATTGGGTCATACACTAAGAACATGTTGTTTTGGAGATGGAGTTCATTTTAGTTTGAATAAATGAACCATTAGACTATTGAATTGGATTGGACTGAAATATGAGTTAGACTCAAGTTGGATCAATTTGAATTAAGACTCAAATTAAGCCAATTGAAGAAGATGAATGGATATACATTCATCATGGATGATTAATGTGGATTGATCATGCATTAAAGATGGAATATAAAAGGTTCCAACACCTTTGGTATTCATAAGATGAATATAAAAAGTTTTTGGATTATTCTTCATGAAGGAGTAATCCTTTATTCTTCTTCTTCTTCTTAGCCGAAACTTTTCTTGGGCTAAGACACCTTGTGTAGTGTTGCTAACACTACTCTTCTTTTCTCCAAAAAGAGAGTGTTCGTGTGGATACCATAGAGGCGCAACCATCTTGATCGTGCTGAAATTCATTGCAAAAGGTTGCTAACGGAATTGCGAAGAGCTACATATCAAGGGTAATCTCTCAACTAGATGTAGTTGTAAGAACGACATGTTGATTATGTATACACATAGATTTCTGAAGGGATCCAATTTTCCACTACATTTTGTGATGCGTTTTTCTCGCATAAGATCCCTACATAAGCACGGTATCCCACTGGAACTCAAAGAACAGGTCTAAGTTAGCATCATTCATTTCCAGCAAACATATCAAATAGTAACTCTGAATCCATATCTTACTTCACTTCCTCTTGAGTCATCCCTTGAGAAATTGAACAAAGATGCTGCAGGAACAGGCATCCATGTTGACATAACTGCACAAACTATCACCCCAAGTGGCTCCCTAAGATCATTGACATTTTTCCTTGAAGTGAATCTCATCTCATCTCCTCCCTTTGTGGATACCTTGTTCCATGTATGCTTATGTCGTGCGCCTATGTTTCTGCAAAAGCTCACTGTCATTCTTTGCCCAAGCCCAGGATGCTCTTTCTTCCAGCCAGTGTGGAGACCCCTGAGAAATTCGACGATGTTGAGCAATAAATTCGTGGTTCTTTTCTAATGAAGATAAAATCCTGATGTACCATATTACCATTACAGTCTCTTGTAGGAACATTAGTTGCCATGAAGAACACTGATCTTTCACAATATAGTTGCAATGCCAACATCCAGTGTCGAGCACCACAAGCAAGGCCATTGGTAATAATCGAGTGATATGGGGTTGGAATTACGTTCCTCTGCCATTCCCAGTGTTCTGCCCATGTCGCCTAGATGCAAAGGTTGAAATCCGATGGACTAAAAATCGGAATGATTATGAGATAAAATTTCTTCTTAGAATTAAAAAAATCAAATGATTGATATTTTCGAATTCAGAGAAAAAATAAAAAAAAATGGTATAAAAATAATAAAATGAACATCTTTTATATAGAATTTGAAATATAACGATAAAAAAAATTTAATTATTGATTTTGATCAATAGACCAAATTGCTGGTTCAAATCATTGAAATGGTCGATTCGAATGGTTGGAATCAATAGATTCAAAATTTTAAAAAAAAAAATAATGATTGAACTCGCATTTTGAATTATCTATTCAATTTTGATTGAGAGCTGCTTTTTCCACCCCTCTGACCCGTACTCTTCTCCCCCTCCTCCCTCTCTCTATATGAAATGACACTTTTGTCCTCTTCTTTTTTTTTTTTTAATTAATTTTGTTTAAAAATTAGTTCTCATACTTGTATATTTTTAATTTTATTTAGTTTTATTTTTTAATTAATTTAATTTATTATTTATTTTCATCAATACGATATTTTTTTCAATTTTATTTGATTTTTATTTAGTTTTATTTTTTAACCAATTTTATTTATTATTTTTTATCAATACTTTATTTTTAGAATTTTATATAAATTTTATTTAGTTTTATTTTTTAATCAATTTTGTTTATTATATTTTTCAATTTTATATAAATTTTATTTTTTAATTAATTTTATTTATTATTTTTTTCATAATACTTGTATTTTTTTCAATTTATTATTTTTTTAAGTTTTGTTTTTTATTGATTTTATTTTTTGTTAATCAATTTTTTTATCAGTTTTATTTTCTTTTGAATAATTTTTTTATATGTTTATAATCTTTTGTTTATTTTTAGTTATAAATTTTAGGAGTTATTATTTATAAAAATTTTAAAAAGTATAAAAATATGGATCAAAATAAAAATTATATATTTAAAACTAACAAAAATACTAACAATTAACAGTGAACACATTCATAACTTACGAAAAAATATTTTTTTTCAAATGAAGAGTACATGTAATAATACAAAAATAACACGAAAATATATAAAAATAGAAATTTTAATCAATATTGC